>JAUPFT010000005.1:57763848-58363848 GCA_036936625.1 Parnassius smintheus behrii
GGCATTCTGTCTTAGTTTAATTGGTCGCATACGCATCTGTATTTTGATGCTTAATTAAGGATAGACGTAGATGTATAGATGTCACAGCATCTACTTACCATCACACGAACTATGTGCTCTTTTTCCATCCACATTCTATAAATAATAAAAATTGCGGTTGCCAACCAACCTGTGAAGAGTCAACGAGTCAACATTCCTCCTATGAGATAATCTGTGGATAGGCTTACATTCGATTTTAAGCTTCTGGTAGGCCGTAACGATGTAGATGAATATTTCATTCTATTTGTCATTACTTTTTTATAATTTATCATTCAACTGGAATAGATACGATGGAAGAGTCAGTTACTGTCGCTTTTAGGTAGAGGCCTCCTCTTATTTATCTGAGCGCGTTTTAGGCTAACGGATATCCGTTTGTATACTTTACATGTCAACAAATATATTTTTTACTTTCTCCTTTTACTAAAACGGTTTCCTTTACCGTTATCACCATCACATGGTAAATCAGCACGTAAAATTATAAATAACAATGTATGTTTGTAAAGTTATAATAATATAATATGTGTAAATATATTTAAATTAAAAATTTTATCATATAATACTCGTACATTATATTATTATTAAATCTGAAAAAACATTCTCACGTAAACACCCTGAGCTTAGACTGGAGGGCAGTGAAACGCTAAGATGGCGTATTTTAATATTTTTGCAATTTGTTTGTCTTTTTGCTCATTTGCATTTATATGGAAGTTGTGGCCACTTTTTCTGATGAAGATTTGTTAAATTGAAAATGTTATATTGTGGTAAAATGATTAATTATCTGTCAACTTGAGTTATAGAGAGTCAGTTGTTTTATTTTATACAAAGCTGTTTACTTCATGGCTTTGATGCTGCTAGTGTATAGTATTTTAAAACCACCTGGAAAATATCCCTTATGGGGGAGGCCTATGTTCAGCAGTGGACTTTAATAGGCCGTAACGGTATCGGGAACAGTAAATAAATATGAAAAAGTAAATAGCTTTATTTTGTGATACATATTTATATCACGATCATTATATATATTTATAGTTCAAAGTCCACTGAACCCAGGCCTTGCCTATAGATTTTCTTGTTTTATTTTATACAAAGCTGTTTACTTCATGGCTTTGATGCTACTAGTGTATAGTATTTTAAAACCACCTGGAAAATATCCCTTATGGGGGAGGCCTATGTTCAGCAGTGGACTTTAATAGGCCGTAACGGTAACGGGAACAGTAAATAAATATGAAAAAGTAAATAGCTTTATTTTGTGATACATATTTATATCACGATCGTTATATATATTTATAGTTCAAAGTCCACTGAACCCAGGCCTTGCCTATAGATTTTCTCATTAGGGGCAGTCTTGCCATCATAGTTGGCACTTTTGGTGGCAGGAAGGCAACCGCAGTTTATTTTATATATATATATATATATATATATATATATATATATATATATATATATATATATATATATATATATATATATATATATATATATATATATAACATAGACATGATGTATAACATGATGATGGAACACTCACGCCTGTCACCCAGAGGGGTAGGCAGAGACTACAGACTTCCATTTGGCACGATCCTGACACACCTCTCTCGCCTCCTTCACATCCATACACCTACGCATGCATGCTCGTCGGTTAAGGGTACTCCTAATTTGGCCCGTTTTCAATAAATCGCCAATTTGGTCGATAAATTTTCCCCTAAGACGTCCCTTTCCGACTCTGCCATTCACTTCTGCAACATAAAGAGCATTGCCCATTTTCGGCCATGGAACGCCCAACAATGTGCATTTGTTAAAAAAATATATCTTTATTTATGGTTATTAATCGCGGTATTCATTTATCCCAAAACAATGGGAATATTTTTGCACAAATTAAAAGAACCGAAAAGATAAAAATAAAATTAGGTAAATACGTAATTCATTAGTTTGTGAATAAAATAAAAAATGTTGCCAATCACAAAGATCATTAAAAAAAATCGATTCCCCTTTTCGATCGATTACTTATGGTGTCTAGTATTATCACGATTTTATGATACAGGTTTAAAATAACCGTTGACAATGGATATTTATCCAAAGCAGTCGATACGCAACCGTTATTAACCAGTTGTTTATCCGACTACAGACGAAAAAGGATGGTTATCTTTTTACTGTGTGTGCGGGTTAGGCTATGTTGAATCGTTTTTTGCTATGGTACTTAAAAACGTAGGATGCATTTTATTATTGAGGGCGCTACTATCAAAGAATATTTTTTTCGCTAAACTCGTAAAGTACTTAACCAACTTTGAGAATTCTTTCACAACTATATTGTTATGTATAATTTTAGATATCTAATATAGGGTTAATTTTATTATAGAGGGCGCTACTTTCAATGAATACGTTTTTTGGCTAATCTCAAAAATTACTAGACCGATTTTGAAAATTCTTTCACCATTACATTGCTAATGAGGGCGTTAGCTGTGTCATAAATTATTACAATAAATAATTGTGAGACTAATAACATAACATAACATAACATAAACACTCACGCCTGTCACCCAGAGGGGTAGGCAGAGACTACGGACTTCCATTGGGCACGATCCTGACATATCTCTTTCGCCTCTTTTACATCCATATATCTACGCATACATGCTCGTCGGTTAAGGATACTTCTAACGTGGCCCATTTTCAAAATATCGCCAATTTGGTCGATAAACTTTTTCCTAGGGCGTCCCTTCCCGACTCGGCCGTTCATATCTGCCATATAAATTTGCTTTGTCACTCACTGTGGGTAAACTGTATGCTAAGGTGTTAATTGAAAGAGTTATGAAAGAAACTGATGGAAAAATTTGGGATGTGCAAGCGGGTTTTAGAAAGGGAATGGGGTGTACAGATCAAGTCTTTTCCATGCGCATGATTGCGGAGAAGTTTTTGGCCAAAAACCAGAAAGTTTTTTGTGCATTCATGGACTTGGAAAAGGCTTATGACAGAGTGGACAGGAATGTGTTATGGCAAACACTGAAGTCATATGGGTTGAGCGATGGTTTGATACAGGCATTGAGGTCTCTTTATAGGGACTCTAGTGCTTGTGTCAGGATCAATGGGGTCTACTCGGACTGGTTTGGCATCCAAAAAGGTGTCAGACAGGGCTGTGTAGCTTCCCCTTGGCTGTTCAACCTATTTATGGACCGGTGTTTGCAAACTTTGAAAGATGAAGAATGTGGGTTAAGAATGGGCGAGTTAACCGTCAAATGCCTTTTGTATGCCGATGATCAAGTCATATTTGCGTCATCGGCGGCTGAGTTGCAAATGATGGTTACATTAATGAACTGGGAATTAAAAGAAAGGGGAATGAAAGTGAACGCATGTAAGACGAATGTGATGGTTTCTGAAAGAGAAGAAAGCAAAACGGTATGTGAAATAAGAATAGAAGGAGAGTTAATTGAGCAAGTGGATGAGTTTGTGTATTTGGGATGTGTATTTAGCAGGGATGGTAGATATGATAGGGATATAGAACGACGAGTAAATGCAGGGAATAGAGTGAATGGGGCACTACACTCTATTATGAAGAACCAGAATGTGTCAAAACAGGCACGTATGGTAATTCATAATGCTGTGTTAGTCCCTACTTTAATGTATGGTAGTGAAAGCTGGGTGTGGCAGAAGAAGCACGAAAGTAGAATAAATGCTGTAGAAATGCGGTCTTTAAGGAATATGCTAGGGTTGAATCTGAATGACAGGGTGAGAAATTGCGTGATAAGAGATAAATGTGGTATGCAAGATGATGTTGTGACCAGGATTAAGAAAGGAATGCTTCGGTGGTTTGGTCATGTGGAAAGAATGAATGAGGAAAGAGTGAGATTAATATTTTCTAAATAAATAAAACTAAATACCTACCTAAGATGTTCAAATCCAATTATTATTTTTACAATTTAAGAATCGTATTTACACACTTTACTTACTCAGATTGATTATTATAGATAAAGAGGTAATAAATCTAAAGTAAAAGAGCTCCGCTTAAACGAAAAAACTATTTATTAAAATAATACTAAAAGTTGAAAAAAGTGGTTCATTGCGAGTCGGACTTGCAGGCCCATGAAGAGTTCAGTAGTAACAAGCATATATTTTAAATCGAGTCAAAATACCACTATCATTATCGCCAGCAACAAATTATTTTGTTTTTCATAGTGTTTGTATAAATAACAAAGTTGTTTTTGCGTCATCAAAAGCGAGAGTCCATTTCAAGTCATCAAAAGCGGTAGTCAACCGTTAAAGACTAAAACAACCGTTGTTATAGGCTCGGTTGAATTCATTGACAACCTTCACATTTATAGTTATGATAATTAAACAAGTGAATTACTAGCTGATTTACCAAGAATTCTTTAGAGTATAACAAAACGCTACTGCACAAGTTAACTGTTATTCTTATCTTTTCTTAACATAACATTTAAAATGGAATCATGTTAATGATAATTCAAGAAGTTAATTTCTAGCTGATTTACCACGAATTCTCTAAAGCATAACAAAACAATACAGCACAAGCTAACTGTTCTTAAAAATACATTTGAAATAGAATTTCAATAAAGAAAAGAAATTATATTTTAAAAAGCGTGCAGAACTTAAAACGCGTCAAAGATTATTCTTTTTATGATATTATTAATCGAATAAAAATCGATATCGTTTCATAGATTTTATGACAGTTAAGTGGCAACATCGTATCTGACAAGTAGGCCCCTGTCACTGTTATGTCACAAGAATTAAATTGCGTGTTATCGTGTTATTGTTTTATTGGAAAATGCAATTGTTGATCTCTCAACAATTGGTTCGAACACTGTAGATAAATAGTTGATACATATCACGATGTGGCATGTCTTCCTCTAAGAAATGGTTTATAACTGAGTTTACTTGAATAATATCAATATAATAATTGTAGCTTCTTTATTAGGTACAAGTTTCGAGTACAGTGAACGTGTAGTGTGCCACTCGCAAAATGCACCAATAGTTCGTCTTGAACATGTATACATCAGCTGTGGTACTGACACTTATGAGAATAAGATCACACACATTGTTTGGGTTCGATTCTCCACGTGAGGAACTATTTGCGCTACGTGAGGTATGTGTTTCACATTTTTCAATTTATTTAATGTGATCCTCATATTTGATAATTATACATGTTTTTACAGTGATTGTATATCAACTCAAGAACTTGTTTTATTTTTTCACATCTGCACTAGCTATATCTGACAAACATACTAGCTTATTTATGAGATTGACCATTTTTATTATCTACCAAAAAAGGACACAGTTGATTTTTTATTGTTTTTGGACTGCTGGTAGTCTGTCAGGCCTTAATTATTAAATAATATAGGGCATTAAATCCTCCGTCCTTGTGCAGTAACATTTAACTTGATAAATATTTTATTTATATTTGAGTTTGAAATAAACAAATCTATTTTATTTTATTTTTCACTTTGACTTCATTTTATTGTATTTTACATTATTTCAGTTGCCGTTGTCATGCCGTGTATATCATAATTGCTGGCAATGAACTGATAGAACAGCATCACGTTCAACTGCAGAACGGGAACCATCTGAATCATCTAGTCCGTCCTCGTTGCAATCTGAAGTGAGTAATGTATTGTACCCAGAACAACAAAGCTTAGAGAAGAAAGCACAATGTTTTTTACCTGGTTGTAACAGTTCCATCAGCATTGCAAGTATGTCTCTTTTGTGATTAACTACATTTTGCGATAACAAACATACATAGTGGCAATTACTACATGGTAGAGTCATGCTGCAGTTATATCGATATGGGTAGTAGAGGTGGTGAATGACATTTTTAAAACCGAATTTAAAATATTTCATCAAAATTACTTTAACAGGGCTTCTACACATTTGATGATAGACTGTTGTGGCTGCTGCTATAATTAATTAATTCCAGACAAAAATAAGGGACAGGGATGATGCGGCTCAAATACTTGAAATAGTTCATCAAAATATGGAGACAAATAATGATTTTTCTGAGTATGCTAGGGAAAACAATCTAAATAGAGCTAGGGCAGGCAGACTTTAGAAATATAAATGTAGACTTTAAAATGTGAGGGAATTTCCTGTTTTAACTTACAGCGACTTAATATTAATTGCTTGTGTCACATACCAATTAAAGCAAGTTCGCTACTGTTATGGTGAGCATATAAGATTTAATGGTTGTTACCGGATAGAACTCTGTAATCACCAGAGGAGCAGCATTATGGAAGGAATAAAGTTAAGCCCTAGCTGATCTTTACTTAGGGCTAGAATTGCAAGTCTTAATTATTTAATTTGTCGTAAAGTGTATTTTATATATATTTTAATTAGTGGCAATGGTTTTAGTAGAGGATGACCTGGTCAATTTCACGGGTGTGACTTAGAGCTGGGTTGCCAAGGATAGAAACGAGTGGAAAAGGTTGGAGGACGCCTTTGCCGATTGGCAATCAGCATAAGATTTTATATGACTTAGATATTAAGAAATTGTATTACATACTGTTGAATAAATGGCTTTATTATTATTATTATTATTGGTTCTGGTAGAACTGCAATTAAAAAGTACTGTCGGCCGTCGAACTGTTGGATACTGTGCCCATGTTATGACAGTAATATGGTATTTGGGTTGGGCACGGCATCAGACTAATATTTTGCTTCCTGCTCAGTTCCTGAATGATGTATTGATGTGTAAATTAGAGGCAAATAATTCCTTAGCTTTCCTAGATGTGTTAGTCATCCAAAATTCTAACAACACCATAGGTCACACTGTGTATAGAAAACAATGAATCTCACCATCATCCTTCACAGTCAGTTACCGTGAGCAAATCTTTGTTACAGAGAGCACAAGGGATCTGTGGCAGCAAACATCTGGCCTTCTAGCTTCAGTACGTCAAGCAGGTTCTGCACGTCAACAAGCTTCGGGCCCGCGCTTACATCACAGTGACCGAGTGAAGCCGGCCACAGTCAAGTATGTGCAGTATTAGCATTTCTCAGGGGTGTCACAGACAAGATTGGCTACATCTTGAAGTGAGCTGACGTGAAGCATCAAAGTTCAGGGAAGTTTGCAGTTTGTGATCATATCTTGGACGGCCCCAACCAGATAGACATCAAAAAAAGGTTTGATAGACCACAAATCCTCTAAAAGGACGATACATGAGACTATTGAAATAAAAAAATTCTTTTTTCAATAGAGAAGGAGGCGTTGTACTACCACCTGCTTAGGACCCTGTAATTAATGAAATTAAAATTCAACTCAAGCATACCACTGCAAGACTTCAAGACACAGTAAGTTTATTCTGTAGATCGGACCATAAATAAAAATTAAAAATCTGAAGGTACTCCGGGTTAACACTGATATTGCGACATCAGTCACCTCCGTCTGCCGTAACCATGGGTGCTGGAAAGCACCCGAAATGTCTGGAATTAAAAATCAAAGAAATAAAACGCGATAAAATCGATAAAAATAGTTGTTAAAAAAACTGCATTTGTGAAAACAAAAACTTCTATATTTTCAAAACCCCGCCTTTTTCTACAGCAATTCCTTTACCATTTCATTGTATTAATTGCATATTATCATATCTATATGCTTTTATATGTGGGCACTCATGGCCGAAGTGTCTATGAAGAGTGGGCATTCCCCTTTTCTTTGTTACTCTTTCCTCATCCATTCTTTCCACATGACCAAACCACCGAAGCATTCCTTTCTTAATCCTGGTCACAACATCATCTTGCAAACTACACTCTTCTCTTATCAGACAATTTTTCACCCTGTCATTCAGATTCAGCCCTAACATACTCCTTAACGACCGCATTTCTACTGCATTTATTCTACTCTCGTGCTTCTTCTGCCACACCCAACTTTCACTACCAAACGTTAAAGTAGGGACCAACACAGCATTGTGAATTGCCATACGTGCCTTTTTTGACACATTTTGACTCTTCACAATATAGTGTAGGGCCCCATTTACTCTGTTTCCTGCGTTCACTCGTCGTTCTATATCCTTATCATATCTCCCATCTCTGCTAAATACGCAACCCAAAGATACAAACTCATCTACTTGCTCGATCAACTCCCCTTCTATTCTTATTTCACATATCGTTTTACTTTCATCTATTTCAAAAACCATAATTTTCGTCTTACTTGCGTTCACTTTCATACCCCTATCTTTTAATGATCTGTTCATTAATGTAACCATCATTCGCAACTTAGCCGCCGACGACGCAAGAATAACTTGATCATCTGCGTACAAAAGGCATTTGATGGTTAGCTCACCCATTCTTAACCCGCATTCTTCAACTTTAAAATTTTGCAAACAACTGTCCATAAATAGGTTGAACAGCCACGGGGAAGCCACACAGCCCTGTCTGACACCTTTATGGATGCCAAACCAGTCCGAGTAGACCCCGTTGATCCTAACACAAGCACTAGAGTCCCTATAAAGAGATTCCAATGCCTGTATCAAGCCAGTGCTCAACCCAAATGTGTTCAGTGTTTGCCATGGCACATTCCTATCCACTCTGTCATAGGCCTTTTCCAAGTCCATGAACGCACAAAAACCTTTTAGTTTTTGGCCAAAAACTTCTCCGCGATCATGCGCATGGAGAAGACTTGATCTGCACATCCCATTCCCTTTCTAAATCCCGCTATTTAAAATACATATTTAATATAATTATAAATATGTATTTTAAATAAAAAGCTTGTATTAATAAGCTAAAAAAATGGAAAAACATTTGAAACAAACAAAATTTGCTTTTTTTCAAACATGTCACAAAATTGCCACAATTAGTAAATTAAATTGCATGTGATTAAACATAAAATGATTCTGAACACAACCTATGATTAACTGGCAGGATGTCTGGCGGAATCAGCTAGTAATACATAAATGAAAATAACGTCTGGGAATGATGTGATTGCCACCATGCTGGTTTTATCAACATTATAGTAAAGTGAAATATGATTAAAATATGAAAATAAATCCCGTTACATTTCCTACCGATTTTTCGTACGACAGAGGTATTTTCAGAATCAAAGGTAAATAATAAAACGATGTTCAACAAATATTATGTACTAATCTACATTCAATGAAAATCACTCTATTTTGTTCTATTTATTCTAACACGTGAATCCCAAAGAGTATATCAAAATTTTCTTAAACATGTACATAAACCAAGAAAACTTCATTTAATTCTCTAAAATATTTTATATAATCGATGCCTTCAAATTAGATAAATTAACCATTGATTAAAATAATTTTTACGGATTTTATCGCGTTTAATTTCTTGATTGCCGACGTTTCGGGTGCTTTCCAGCACCCACGGTCACTGAGGTGACTCACGTTCCGATGTCAGTGTTAACCCGGAATACCGTCAGCTTTTTAATTATTATTTATGATTCGATCTACGCAGAATTAACAACTGTGTCTTGAAGTTTTTCAGTGGTATGCTTGAGTTTAATTTTAATTTTATTAATTACAGGATCCCACGCAAGTGGTACGAGTACCTAGATTCCTTTTTTATTGAAATTAAAATGTTTTTGTTTTTAATTTCAATAGCCTCACACATAATTTTTGGTAGAAATTGATGTCCTGTCGCGAGGATTTGTGGCCTATTAAATCTGATGTTATGGCTGGGGCCGTCTTGGATGTGATCACATAATGCAGACTCGTATTAATGATTATATTATTGCAAATATTCACTTAATTCACTTCTGGTAAGCTGAAAATACTTATATTAATTGTAGTTCACGAGAGTAGTCGAAAGGAGGATTTGAACTCATAACCTTTTGAGTTCGCGGTCCGCACTCTGCCATTACGGCTACTGTCACTCTCTGCACTGTATTCTATCTGTTTCTTTTGCAGGATATATCCTATAGATGGATATGTTTGTCTCTTTTTCGTTTCATCAAGTTTCAAATCATTGCGATTGGAAGGAAGTTTTCATTTCAATTAAATGATCATTTTATTTTATTTTATTGCGCGTATATTGACTGATTAATTTTAACATGTTTGATAAAGACTGTTATTGTTAACTTTACAATATGTTGAATACATTTGTATATTATTATTATATGTATCAAAATTATTTCTATTAATTTATATTCCTAGCAATGAAAAAGTAATATAATCACTGTATTTTAGTAAAAAGTATTATCGGAAGTTTAATCTTTGGGATGTTGTCCGTAGTTTTTAACAAATTATTTAAATTCTGTACGTTCGCTTGTCAATGAATGTAAAAGGGTAAGGACCGATGGTTGTGTTATTTGTTTTATTACAACTTGGTGAGTTACGATAATAATCGTGTAAATAGAAGAAATCATTATCGGTTAGGCTACGTGATATCTAACGTGATACAATCCTCCCCACGATTTTAACCTATTATAAGTTAGGCTTAACTACGATTCCACCTGATGATAAGTAGTAATAAAGCCCTAGATTTGTACTGTTTTGGTGTGACCAAAGCCTATTCACTGCCTTGAAGGTGCCCAGTCTATATTCGTACGGAAACACAGATGCTAAAAATTATTCCACTCCTTTGTTGTACACATTATCATAGCCAAACAAACCGAAGAAAAGCGACGGTGCTTGTGTAAAATTTCGTAAACTTTCGCGAACTAATTTTCAATATGTAATGAATCTCTATAAACATAATGTGCCTATTCTATTCAATCAAATTGTTCACTGATAGCTCGTTTCCTTCCGTGACAGCCGTGAAAGGGTCTCCCGAGGTTAGTCAACCATGCTGAAATTTGTTATACCAGCTGTACACAGGTGTCACTTGAAGTCTATCAAACGATTCGTTAGATTTAAGTCGACATTTAAAATCATAAAAATGCTAGCGCTATAATGTTCGCAGAATTTATTATTTAACGAAATACGAAATTTCAATTTAACCCCTAAATAATCGGGAGGAACCTTTGAAATTGGAACATTCGTGTTTTGCTTGTGAATAATCTTTTTTTTTAAATAAATTATATTTGGCCAGTATTTCACACACAAAAAACAACAGTAACAAAACTTTCTGCTTGGCTTCTAGTATCAGATAACATCTAAATAGAAGAACCTATCTATATCAATAGCAGCGCCTCTCATCAAGATTTAACAAGCACTATTCTAGTTGACTGCTTCATAATTAATACTGCTCGATAGATTAGAACTTTTAGATTCTTCTCTAACTTCCTTGTTTTTTCTATTAACTTCTACCTTAATTCGTAACAACATATTTTACAAAAAATAGGCCGGTGGTATAAAAATTTGGCTGAGGTATTCTGGCCCGCAGATTAAATCTTACACTAAGCAATTAGTAATATTTAATTAACTGTTTCGTATGCGGATTGTTCAGTGTTCGCTCATGTGAAATTTATGTTTATAATTTTATAAACATAAATTTCACAACATCTATTTACCTCCACCATACAGGATACCCTTGTGGAATGTAGGTAACAGATTTTTTAAGTCAAGAAAGAAAAGAAAATACTTATAAAATTATATCTAATATTGAATTAATTAAAAATGAATCTACCACATGCTAGGCGGAAAAAGTGTGATGAAACCGTACACGGTTGAATATCACTATATTCCGATACATGTAATTTCATTGTATCGGAATATGGGGATATTTTGTGAACACTTGGATATTTTAATTAAATACCAGATCTCCTTGTGGTAGAACCATGCTGCAGCTATATTAGTAGTCAAGTTGTAGCACGAATGGGTCGGCTCGACTGGGGAAGGACCACGTTCTCACAGAATACCATCATTAAATAGTAGCATAACGCTGCTGTGTTTCGTGTGATGAGTGTAGGGAATCTTTATACTGGAAACTAGGCATTCCGTCTTAGTCCTCACGGGTGACAACGATCTGCATTTAAATTTGTATTTGAGGATAGATGTAGATGTCTATGGGCCACAGCAACCTTTCACCATCAGGTGGACTGTGTGCTCGGTTGTAACCCTATCCTATAAAAAATTAGTGGTAGAGCCATGCTCCAGTTATATTAGTAGTATATTTGTAGCACGAATGGGTCGGCTTGACCGGGGAAGGACCACACGCTCACAGAACACCGGCGTAAAATATCAGCTTGCTGCTGTGTGCTGCTTATGGTGAGTGTAGAGAACTGGAGACCTTTTCTACTGCAAATAAGGCATTTCATTTTAGCCCTCACGGGTGATAACACTTCTACATTTTGATTCGTAATCGAGGATAGATGTAAAAATGTATGGGTCACAGCAATCACTTACCACCAGGTAGACTGTGTGCTCGTTTGTACCCTATCCTATAAAAAAGTTGGCACTTGTAGAGAGATGACATTATGTCGGTAATAATAATTGAGACAAAAGAAATGAGGGAAGGTATTTGCCCAGCAGTGGAACGTATACTGTTATTGACTTTTAATTTATAGGCGTTTCTTTTATCAATTAATAGATTTATTTACGTCTAGAAAATAATTTACCAAATTTAAAAACAATTTAGACATTTTCGAACCCAAATTAAAACTTTTTGCAACTTTCTCTCGGGACCCAAGCATTAGTTTTTGACGCAACTTAAATTACCTGCTTTAAAACAAAAGATACAACTTTGTAAACGTGCAATGAAATTCTCAGCAAGGCACTTGAACCGTAAATGCAAAAGAATGTAATTATGGTAAAGAATTTATTAAATGTGAACAGCAACAGACGCGGTCGCGCGGGTCGGCTGGCGCATTAAAAGATCTGCACGGATTTGTGCGAGATTGCTCTCATTTTAATTTAATATTTGGGGCTACTTTGAAGTAGTGGTTTAAATTAAGGTGGATTAAATGAAAATAGCTTGCAAGAATGCTTTATTTACATCTAAATTGGTAAGAGGAGGATGAAAAGAATTCGTTCTGTTCACTGAATAAAACAAATGTTACGGATTTTTCAACAAATTCACCGCGCCATCTATTGAAACTGGCAGAACAAGGTCTGCCAGGCCAGCTAGTAATGACGTTTATGATGCATATTATAATCTATCATGTTATTTATAATATACAATCTACCATACATCATGCATTTTTATTTATGTTATATATGTATTATAATGTATTTAATACTAACTTTTTTGCTTTTCTTGAGTAAAAAAATACAAATATTAATATAAGCAGCTATATTATCTTGGTTGCATTTTGTTTCTTTAAGACGATAAAATAAATGTAGATGTCCATGGGTTACAGTATCCACTAAACCTCACACAATTCTTTTTGCGAATTTAAGAATTTTTATTTTTATATTTTGCCTGGCAAGCTAGTATATATATATATATATATATATATATATATATATATATATATATATATGTAGGCCTCCCCTAAGAAATGCAACAAAATACGGTACTGAGCCACCTGCATCCATCGACTTTTTGCGATGTCTATTATAAGTTGTCACTCCAGCGATTCAGCGGCGTCTCAACATGTGGAGTGATAATCTGATAAAGACATATGACAATCATACCGTTACCGTAACCACTTCTGCATGGAGGCCTCTTCCATAGACTGCCTAACGTTTGGCAAATGGGTTGGCAATCGCAATTTTTTCTTTTTAGTCGTTTTTAGGAAGACACTGCTACTCATCTCCTGGTCTGTTTTCCTGCGTCGCCTCTTGCGACACCCACGGGATGAATCTTACACCGCCACTACACGGTACACCGTTACAATCATACAAACACATATTTGTTAATATCATAAACAAAATTTATTGACATTTACAGTATAAAAAGTGTAATAATTAAGTAGCGACATAACGGGTGAGATATTTTTTTCGTTCGAACAGTAGAATCATGAATAATTGAACCAGCAAAGTGCAGACACAACACGAATGCGAATGTTTTATGCTAGACGTAGCTCGAGACAATACAGAAATAAATCTTCAGAAATCTGTACTCCATCTAGTATTTAAATTGTAGTTCAAGATTTTTAAAAACTAAACTTTATATAATTATTCAATTTGTGCTTGACGATTAACATAGTTATAATGATTTTTTATATTTACGAGAACACTACACATTGATTAAAACTACTTTTAATCAATGTGTAGTGTTCTTTAGAAAACCAATACTATAATAATTTTATGCGAGAATACGTACTTACGAGAATGTGAATTCCCTCACAATTTACACCTGTAAACTGCTAATAACTAAGCTTGTTATAAAGATTACTCAAATTAAAACATTTATTATTTGTAAAATATGGATTGCGTGTATTTGATCGTAGTCTGTTTTAAAATGTGATATAGTGGCGGTGTAAGAGTGTCCTCTACCCCATACTTTCTCGAGTGTGTCGTAAGAGACGACAGAGAGAAACGAACCGTATTGTCTTCCTAACGTTAATACGGTTAGAGTATTAGATTTGCCTTACAAAGTACTTGGTAACAGCTTTACGTAGTGTTTTATTTATTTTATAAGGATGGATGACACTAATAAACCGTTTTGTAATGCTCTTTCACACGTGCACTCTCTATTGGGTTACTTTCATAGTCCGATGGGACGGCAATCCCACACGATCAGAGAGAAAACAGGCAAAAAATCAACAGATTTACGTATTTTTCGAAGCAAGAGAGTGAAAAACCGTTAATTTTCTGATTTCGGACTGTTACTGAGAATTACATGGCAGATTCAGATAATTAATTTCATACCAATTTAAGATTCGAACCCGGGATCTTATGATCAGCAGTCACGTTGACGAACACTAGACCAACGACGCAGTCAAAATAAATAAAAGTTGAAAGGCGTAGAAAATTTTAAAATAAATATATTAATGTAATTTGCTTTATATTTCAATTAACAGGTTTGGGGGCTAGCCGAAAATAATTTAGTATTGAAATTTGAAAAGAGTACTTTAAACTTATTTATGTTTGTTTCTGTTATTGCCTTGAATATTTTTGCATGCATATATGCATATATTTACTGCGGTCGCGAACTGTTGCTTTTTTTTTTTTTTTTATAGGATAGGGTGACAAACGAGCACACAGTCCACCTGATGGTAAGTGGTTACTGTGGCCCATAGACATCTACATCTATCCTCGATTACGAATCAAAATGCAGATACGTTGTCACCCGTGAGGACTAAGATGGAATGCCTCGTTTCCAGTAAAAAGGGTCTCCGGTTCTCTACACTCACCATACGAAATACAGCAGCATTAAGCTACTATTTCACGCTGGTATTCTGTGAGAGCGTGGTCCTTCCCCGGTCGAGCCCACCCATTCGTGCTACAACTATACTACTAATATAACTGCAGCATGGCTGCTGAAATTTCACTAACGCGATGGGAACAATGATCCTGCCGTACGGCTTACACTTCCAGTGCATAAGCCAAGGCGTCCTTAAGAGTCTCAGAGGCAGCAATTCTATTGTTTTAAATTCTTTGTTCGCTTGTCGCATTAGGCGACAGCTAGCTATACACCCTAGCGTACTAACGCACTAGTTGTATAAGTGTTCATTTAGGCACACACCTCCCCCGCCGAAAGGTGGGGGGCTTGATGATGGCGGCTATCACTATAGCTGAACTCGCCGACTTCTTTGGTCAAGTGTTCCCCGACGCTTGGGCTGCTTTCCTAGCCCAGCGCAACAAGGCCGCTGCTGAACGTCCGGTACTACGGATCGACGACCCTATATCGCCGAGCACCGGGCCCTCGACCCCTGTGTCCATCGACACAGCATACGATGCCGAATCCCCCGCGCCTTCTGCGCTCTCCATCCGCGGCCCCTCCCCGGTGTTTTAGGACGCCGAATCAGGCTCCGAGATGGAGACAGATAACATCCGACCCGAAAAACCCGATGACGAAGGCCTCACCCTAGTCTCGGGTAAAACGGGTAAGCGCGCCGCCGCGAAAAAGGGAGACGAACCTCACTCGGCCCCTACGTCGCCCAACGCCACTCCGGCAAAAAAGTCGCGCCTTCCGCACGCAACAAGACCGCGAGCAAAACCGCGAACCCGACTCCGGCTGTAGTAAGGAAGGAGAAGCCGCCGCCCCCTATAATTTTGCAGGATTAATCCCGCTGGAGCAACCTATCCAAGTGAATAGACTCTAAAGAGATCTTCTACCCCAAAGTCAACAATCGACCGCAAGGCATTCGTATCCACCTCGCAACGACGGACGATTTCCGCGCTTTAACTGCGCATCTTAAAGCCCAAAATCTGACCTTTCACACATACTCCCTCGCGGAGGACCGTAACCTCCGTGTTGTAGTTCGCGGACTCCCTAAAGAGCTAAAGAGCTTGAAACCGAGCACATCTTAAACGATCTTAAATCGCAAAATTTACAATTCCGAGAAGTGCACAGGATGCACCACGCGACCGAAAAAAGATATCTAGATCTTTGCCGAGTAATTTGGGACCTGTCTCCGGAGGGCAAAGAAATATATTATATCACCCGGATTTGCAACCTTACGGGGATTGCAGTAGAGTCCTCGCGAAATAGGGGAATCGTTGGCCAATGCCACCGATGCCAATTATACGGCCACTCGGCCAAAAATTGTTTCGCCCTGCCTAGGTACATTAAGTGCCTAGGCGATCATGGCACACCCGAATGCCCCCAAACGCCCGAGTCGGAAGGCCCTCCGAGCTGTGTTCTGTGCGGCGAAGAGGGATACCCATCGCGATATCGCGGGTGTACCAAAGTGCCGCGAAGGAAGCAGATCGGAGGAGCAATCCGACGCGGGAGAGCGGGCAACTACAGTAGGTCGCGCCCACGGCGTTCTGCCCCATCAGTCGCACCAACCTCGGTGCCGCAACCCGCGCCCGTTCAGGCTACAGCCAAGCCCGCCCCCGTTAAAATAAATAAATTCAATATATAAATACTCTTCAAGTGGAATATTTTTTGCTATGGCACCATTTTTATGTCTCTTATACTTAAGCTGGTCTATTGCGGTTCTGCGATATTTGATAATATTGCACGCTTTGTTAAATTGGAATTGAACTCTGAAAACGAATACGTAAAGAAATATTCGACGGGGTCCCACTGGATACTCAGAATTTTAAGAATGTGGTCGTTATTTTCGTCACAAAAGACCCTAGGTATTTGACAATGTTCAGACGTTAGAGCTGCAATAAATTTGGCCGAATTACTACTCCATTTACGCAGCTCAAATTGAGCACAGCTCAGTAGTTTAATAAGTTCATTTTTGAGGTCAAGTGCCTGTTTTAAAGATGGCGCCCCCACCGTAATGTTGTCCATAAAAGTGTCATGAAGTAAAACGTCAGCCGCTTGAGGAAACTTAGAAGCACGATCGATCGCTAGTTGATGGTGGGTACGAATGACTAAGTACGGCGAACTAGTTACACCGTATGTCACTATATTTAATTCGAATTCACGCACGGGATCGGTTGCAGAATTTCTCCACAACACGTGTTGCCACCCTCGGTCTTCCAGACGTAAATGTATATTACGATACATTTTCAAAATGTCGGAGGTAAAAACGATTGCGTGAAGACGAAATTTTGTCAGTGTATCAACAATGTCGTTTTGTAGCTTAGACCCAGTGTATACGATATCATTTAATGATTTTCCGTTTGTCGTTTTGGCGCTTGCATCAAAAACGACACGTAGTTTTGTCGTAGTACTCTGAAAATAAACTCATCTAGGTTCTTAATTTCCATAGCTTTCAGTGCATTAACGGTTTCATTCAACATATTGGTTTTTAGTTTTTAGTTACGTAAATTGGCATAATTACCAGACTTCAAAGGAATAAAGCTACAAATTTTATTCAAGTACGTTGCGGCCAAAATTCGTTTATTTTGGAACCGCTCGATAAGAGCGTCAAAAACAATTTGTAGTTGTCAGACGTAACTGGCACTCCTTTCGCGATTGACAACACCGAGCCCGAGAGACACGTCAACAAATAATGAATTTTTTCGATTGACCTTATATTACTGTTGAAAATGTATCGAACAAAGTTTGCCAATGTTCAATATTTCCATCAAATTTCGGGAATTCGAGGTTTGGTAAGCGTACTTGCGCGTATGGTTTCGTACTATGATATGATAATCCGGAGGTCAAACTCGGGTCCGGGTCGCATTGCGCGTCGGCCCGAGTGCGACCCTCGCTTAGAGCAGCCCTGGCGGCATCGACGGTGTAGTACATGTCGTCAAACGCAAAACGGAAACGGGCTTCATATCACTAATATCGTCCGGCTTTAATTTTAACTTTAACTCGTTTATTTGATTCATATAATCCAAGAATTCTTTACGCACTAAATCAATACGCTTAAACCTAGCCTCGAATTGAGACGCAGAAGCTGTATCTGTTTGGATATTCTTCGATAAATCATATATTATTTGAATTTCTCGAAATACATATTCTCTTTGAATAGTAAGTAACTTGAGTTGTCTCTCAAATTCACTAGCGTTCGACTTTGTTTTATCTGTCATTATGTTTGAAGTTATTAATAATAAAACCTTAAATTTAAGTCAAAGCTAATTTTTTTACCAACCAATAATGTCACTATTAATAGGTAGATAAATATTATGTGACGCCTATTGAAACAACGATCAGTATTGAATATGTGGTGTAAAAATTTTTAGCTACTACCTCCGTGTTTACTTACCACGAAAGGTATTATATAATTCATGTAATCAATATCAGAGAATAATTTTGCCTATTTTTGAAATTATATAAAATAAATTAAGTAAGTTGTTTCTTATTATATCGTTCAAATTAAGACAACGAAATAAGTATTTTACTTAAGTTTTATTTGTAAAAGATTTTTTTTTTACTTTGAATTGCTATGAACTGTAATTTTGGATTTTGTTTTCGAATGAATTGAACCCAAAATACCATAGGACATTCGCGTTCGTACTGTTAGGAGGGCCGTTCTGAAGGTGTTTTTTAAAAAAAAAAACTTTTACACCCAATCCCAGAAGTTCCTTTGGTTTATTTCCCCAATATTAAATTAATACAAAAAATGTACAAAAAAACCGCGAACGGCGTGTGCGATACGCACTTAATATGGGTTGGAACTGCACTGCCTCGATTACCTCAAACTCTAGGCTTTTATAGTAAATATAATAATCGAGTCAGCGCTTTTATCTAACTAGGGTTGGACATAACATCTCCCCCCTTTTGACGGAGCTTATCCTTCTTTTTAATAAGGGATGAGCAGAGTCTTTCAAACGATAAAGTGAGAAAAAAAATGATTTGAATACAAAAATAATTAAAAAATAGTAAAATAGAATTGTTTCAATTATTTGTTATTATTATAAAATCAAATTGAATTGATACAAAAGCATAGTAAAATTAAACTATTCTTAAACAATATCTTCACAAAATTATAAGAAATTATTTATTAACATTATGAACTAGTAATATAGTATTTTTTATAAGATTCAGTGAATAATGAAATAGTAGAAGATTCAGTGTATTAATGCTAAGATTTAATTTTTATTTCAAATACAAACATTTAGTAATATTAATATTTAAGACACCGTGTATAAAACAAAATATAAACTTATATTCTCATGTAACATGAAGCCTTATGAAATAAGTATAGTAAAGTAATATAGTTTTTAGTTATTACATAAGTTTCGATTTGATAAGTGAAATTTACCAAATGTTCTTTTCATTTGGTTTTTCACTGGCATATTGGGTAAGGATATAGAATCTTTTCTATCATCGTCTGATGATGAAACTTCAGTTAACTCAATAGAATTACTAACCTTTGATTCGTGTTTAACAATCCGTCGTGTATTGCACTGATTAAATATTTGTATGCAACGGCAAGAATCATTATTTCTCTTAATAGAGCAACAAAATATTTTATAGGAAATATATAAAATTATGCAAATAATCAAAAAGTATGTAAATGATGAATAGTATTTACCATATTTTATTATGTGAGATTGTTCTTGAACTCTATTGATCTCATTTTCTAAGTTATTTAAGGAATGGTAAGAATATTTCAGAGTTTCCATGTCTAGGCTAGTTAAAGATACAGTATATAAGTATGGAATTGATTTATTTAAAATTTCTTTATTACAACAATCGTCTTCTGTAATATTAAAGTTTAAATTCATTTTATTTTCGATTTTAATAGATTTAGTTGTAGATGGCATTAATTGAATTGTCTTAGAGAAACCAATACAGCTTTCGTTTAAACTTAGGATACCTGTTCCTAAAATAGTGAAATCTTGTATTATATTATTACATTTTATAGTTAATTTACATTTCTCAGACTGTACATAGATAAACTTATTATTATTTATTTTATACCATACATCAATTTGTCCATATAAAAGTTTGGAGTTACATTGAGGTGGTAAAGATAACGTTACTTCGGTTAACAATTTTGTTTCACAACATGGATTCTTTATTGTAGAAAATATAGAAATTAAAGGACATATAGAATAATCATTATTAATAATATTACAATCGTTTAAATTATCTAGCAAACTATAACTAAGTCTATCTTCTGTTATTCCAAGATAAGGCTTGGTAGGTTGGATTAGAGCGAAAGAGTTAGGCTTATTAGGATTATGAGGGGTTGGTAAAGGTATGCATTTGTATAAGGTGAACTTTAAAGAAGAAATCAGTGGTATGCGTAATATGAAAATTATTCTTCTATTATAATAAAAAGATGTGAGTTTTGAAATATCTATCAAAGTGTGTATATTTTCAATCGTTAATGGTACTGGAAACTCTAATCGCTTATTTATATAATTACTCTGTTTTAAAAGCTGGCGAAATAAGTTCGTAGGAGCTATTACACTAGGATGTAGAATGTTTGCTTTAGAAAATAAGATAGAGTTTAGTACATTATCCAAGAAATTAGAAATAGTGGCTAAAGAGCTTTCTATTATATTAAGTAAAGCATATATTTTAGAAATATGTGATAATTGATTATTATTTCTGACAATTTGGGACAATACAATATTTAAAGAATTTATTTGAGAATTTAATTTATTTTCATTCATATTTAATTTATATATCGTTGAGTTAAATACATTAATAGAAGATTTAATTATGTGAATATTATCCTTCATTAATTTTAAAAGTTCGGATTCGCTATTTTGACAAGCGCTAATGGCTGCATCGTATTTTCGTGCATCATCAGCATCTAAAGTTCCAAAAAAGAATTTCAAAATTTCTCCACCGAATTCTAAAGCTCGTTTATGCCTTGTTTGCTCCTCGGTAGGGACTATATGCGAAAGAGATTCGAATTTAGCAAAATTAGAATTTAATAATACTTCAATAGGACTTATGATATCATTACATTCAACGAAACCATGGAGTTGGAAGTTTTCGCAGAGCGTTGCAGTTTTAATTATAAGCGAATGTATATTCTCTAGATGTGGCTTAACTGATACTACGTCTATATGAGTTACAACATTCCAAAAATCATTATAAAAATTAATTGTAGTTATTTGATCGAAATAAATACCTGGACTATTATAAATAGGTAGAATTTGAGTTTCAGCGTTGAATTGGTGGCTTATGGCCCTGAAATAGAGTGAAATTAAGGATGAGCTGGTTTAATTTCATTAACATGGTATTTCATGTGCTTACGACCTATGAGAAGGGTTACGTTATGTTTGCCATTTAATTTAATAATTTTATAAGGACCTTTCCAGATAGGAGATAAGGCTTTGCGAAGTCTGTGGTGGCATTTTAAGTAAACCATATCGCCTGTTTTGTAGGATATGTCTGTACTATTTTTGTCATAATAATTTTTCGATGTTTCTTTATTTTTAATTATGTGTTCTAATGCTTTTTGTCGACTAAAGTTCATGCGGTATTGTAATGCGCGGATATATTCATGATAAGTAGTGTCATTGCTCGTATTATATAAAGAATTTGGTATTGTGGGTTTATGCCCATATAGCAATTCATAGGGTGTATATGTAGTAGTGGTATGAGGGGTAGTGTTGTGAGAGAATACTGCGGTTGCTAAGTAACAATGCCAATCATTCTGATTTTCATTAACGAAAGATTTAAGGTATTCCTTGAGTGTAGCATGACTACGTTCTAAGGCACCATTTGTTTGGGGATGATAGGGGGTAGCATATAAGGGTTTTATTCTAAATATTTGAGTTACCTGTTTAAATAATTCCGATGTGAAATATGTGCCGAGATCCGTTAATATTGTTTTAGGAATTCCAAATAATGAGATAAAATGAACTAGTGTACGAGCTACTTCATCACTGCTGGAAGTTATCATTGGGTATACACATAAAAACTTGGTTAGGTCATCCTGTAGAGTTAATATAAATTTAAAGTTTTGCAAGCCGGCTTCGGGTAGCGGACCGACTATATCTAAAGCTAATCTTTCGAATGGTTTTGTACTTGTGGAGGTTATCACCATTGGAGCCTTATTACATGATCTCAGTGGTTTATTTATTTGACACAATTTACAATTTTTTACGTAATTTTCTATATCAGAACGCATGTTTTTCCAAAAATATAGATCCTTTAAACGATTTAACATTCTTTTAATTCCGGGGTGACCAGCAATTGTTGAGTCGTGATTTTCTTTGAGAATTTGTGGAACTTCGGCAGGAGTAGGGTAAATAATTTGATTTCGGTATATATGAATTTTAATGTTAGTATTATGAAATATGTAAGCAATTATGTTGTATATTTTCATATAGGATAGTTTAGAGAACGGGTCAGCAAAATCGGAAATGGCTAAGTCAGTGATTTGACTATTTTCTGTTAATATATTATCGCGTAGTTGCATTAGTAAATTGTATATATTTCGGTATGTTAACTCTTCGAAATGGTGAATTTTCGTATATAAGAAATAGTATATTTTATCATTTTGCTTAACGCAAGAGATGGTGTACGGTTCTCGTTCTGAGTTTATTATACCTTCAGGATTTTGTAGCTGAGATAGAATATTTTTACAATATGGAATAGATTCATCAAAGTCGAGAGATACGGGGCAAACGATATTATTTAATTTAGAGAGGTGTAACGCTTCTTGATGTTCTTCGATTACAGTATTTGTAGAAATGGATCTAGTAAATTGTTCTTTAAAATAAGATTCGTATTTGAGTTTGTTAAGGACTACATTTGAATTTAAGGCGTGAATGGGTATGCGTGAAAGAGCATCGGCGTTTGAATTTTGTTTTCCTTGCTTATAAAAAATTTCATAGTCATATTCCTCTAACTTGAGGCGCCAACGAATTAATCTACTTCCTGGATCCTTGACATTAAAAAGCCAGACTAAAGGTCTGTGATCAGTGACTATTTTAAACTTATTACCATAAATATAGGGTCGGAATGTTTTTATGGCGAAGAGTATAGCTAAACATTCTTTTTCTGTTGTTGAGTAATTGCCTTCCTGTTTATTTAATGTTCTTGAGGCATATGCGATCGGTTTGTCTTTTCCGATAGGGCCTTGCGATAATACTGCGCCGACAGCATAATTACTGGCGTCTGTGGTGACAATGAATGGTTGAGAAAAATCGGGGTATTGAAGTAACGGGGCTGAAGTTAGTTTTTCCTTTAACAAATTAAAAGCTTGGGTTTGTTCTTGTGTCCAATTAAAATTAACATTTTTTTTAACAATGACGTAAGGGGTTTTGTAATTTTTGAGAAGTTATCTATGAATCGGCGGTAGTAACCTACTAGACCTAGAAATGATTTAATTTCCTTGGGATTTTTGGGAATAGGGTAGTCGGATACTGCCTTCACCTTGTCAGGGTTAGGTGTGACACCTTTGTCAGTTATTACATGACCTATATAAGTGACTTCGTGTCGAAGGAATTCGCATTTGTCTGGTTGTAGCTTTAAATTGAAGTCTCGAAACCTATCAAAAACAAGATGTAATTTTTCCATATGACTTTGAAGATCGTGGCTGTAAATGATGCAGTCATCTAGGTAGACAAAACAATGGAGACCTTGGAGACCAGAAAGGACGGTATTCATGAGACGTTGGAACGAATTTGCAGCACTTTTTAATCCAAAAGGCATGCGAGTGAATTCAAAATGACCGGAAATGCCATTTATATTGGTTACAGTAAAACCAGTCTTTTCAGCATCCTTAGGATTGATAGGAATTTGATGGAAGCCGGAAACTAAATCGAGTGTCGAAAAATATTTAGAATGCCCTAATTGATCTAATATATCGCTAATTAAAGGAATGGGGTAAACTTCGTTTATGGTCGCATCATTAAGTCGCCTGTAATCTATAACAATGCGCCATTTCTTTTTGCCCGATGCGTCCATTTTCTTAGGCACGACCCATACTGGGGCGCTCCACGGAGATATTGACGGCTTAATTATATTTTGTTTTAACATCTTTTTTTAATTGTGCGTCTACTTCGTCTTTATGACATTCGGGAAAACGATATGACTTAACATGAATAGGAGGGGTGTTTCCTGTGTTGATTGAGTGTTGGATCGCATTTGTACATGTGAGGTCATCTCCTTCAAGATAAAATATGTCTGAGTATTGTGAGCAACAATCTAATAAGAGTTTTTTCTCCTCTGAGTTTAAATGAGAATGACGAATTTGTTCGCAGACGCGTTGGACACGATTAGAATAAGTTGTAGAAATAGTATTTATATTATTACAAGATTTAAAAGATTTGGAATACTCTTTAAAGTCAATTGGTATTAAGTTAACTTTGAAATTTTTTATTTTAATTTGCGATTCAGTTGTGTTTAAAACCGAAACATTAACTCTTTTATTCGCTTTTAAAGTTACTAGGCAGTTCGCTAAATAAACACCATTACAAACGGTTTGATCTAGTATGAGTGCATCCTTAAGGTGACGCAACTCGGACGGGTCATTTGACACGGAGCATTCGATAACAGTTTCGCTACGCGCTGGTATAATGTATGTAGGTTCCGAAAAGTGGATAGGCACAGATATAGAATTTTTGAAACAAAGTGAATAAGTATGATAATCAATGTTTACTTTAAAATAACTGAGAAAGTCACTTCCTAATATTCCGTCATAATCAATATTAATATCGTCGGATGTGACATGAAATTTATATTTTATGGAAAAATTATCAAAAATAAAATCTTACAGTAATGTTCCTAATGTTTCATTGCAAGATTGAGTGCTGTTTATACCCTTGAGTTTTACGATTTCATCAGAAAGCTTAAAGTTTCCATTTAAACTCGATTTTTTTATAATAGAGACACTTGCGCCTGTGTCGAGTAACAATCGTAGGGGTTGAACCGAAAAATTCGACCTAAAATAAACATGAGGTAGTGATGTTTTCTTGTTCGATGTGTTCATGCTGTATGTTGGTATTTCACCTTTATTATTAATTGAATTATCAGTGGGATTAGCATGACTCGAAATTCCTTTTTGAGATGTATATTTTGGATAAGAGATAGTATCATTATGAGAGACAGAATTAGTATAAGAATTAGTGCAAGAATTAGCATTAAAATTATTTCTAAGACTCTGATGTTGATTCAGAGGTGTCCTGGGATAATTTTCCCGAGGTAATAAATAATTGGTACTACGACTTTGATTTTGTGTCAAAGATGGACTCGGATGCTGTTCCCGAGGTGTAGAATTAGAATAAGAAATAGTATTTTTTAAATTACATGATTTAGTAGGACTCGGCGGCATTTGACGTCGCTGAGATGTATTGTAAGAATATTTTGTATGATAATTATAACTAAATTCGTTATCATTATATATAGGCTTAGTATAAGATTTAGTATAAGAATTAGTAGAATAGTAATAATTATTTGTGCCTTTAAATGCTTTCGATTTCGGTAGGCACTTTTCCGAAATCAGATTTAGTTTAAATTTTCGTTACTAATATCGGCATTAGAGGTAGAAGGTTGTGCGTCACATAAATGCATATTATTTCTATTAGGTGCATGCGCACTGGGACTTGGTAACGTATTCGTCGTGCGAGTGTCTGGTTGCATATTATGACGAAGGCTATTGTTATGTTGTCGCTTTCGACATTCGTTTATCATATGTCCCGGACTTTTACAATAACTGCATATTTTAATAGGATTTTTGCTTGAAATATTATGAAAATTAGAATGAGGGTTATTATTTTGTGGATTAACGTAATAAGCTCGATGAGATTGTTTTTTCTTATGATTATAGCAGTTAGAAGAATCATGACCAAATTTTTGACATATAGGACACTGTTTATAAGATTTGGAAGATATTTTGTTCAGAATAAATAGTTTTTCTTCTTCTATGGCATGCGTAATTGCCTCGCTTAAATTTTTCGGGTTTCGACATCTAACAATATATCCGTAATTAGAATTTAGACCTAATATAAATGTGTTGAGGGCTGAATCCTCCATAGCGGCAATTCTTCCTATTAGCTCGGACTTATTCTCGCAACTGTAATGTATGTCGGATTGTAATCGCGTTAAACAAGATTCGATTCTAAGTGAATATTGCATTACTGTTTCCGAATTTCCTTGCCTACAATTTTGGAGTTCAATTAAAAGGTGTGTGGAGTGCTTCTTCTCGCCAAAGGTAGTTTTTAGAAACAGTTTTAATTCATCCCAATTATTAAACGTTTTTAGAGAGCACGCGATTTGAGCTTTTCCTTCTAACTGGGATATGATATAACGATATAAAACTACTTGCTGTTCCGAGTTCGCGAGTGCTATGGCGTTATCACAATTTGTGAGAAAAGCCGGAAGTGATTCTCTATCACCATTGTAAGGTTTGATGAATTTTACAAGGACGGATAAGGGAATTTTGTCGGACATTTCTATTTCTTCTGGTTTGTCCTTTAAAGTTTTAACCTTATGCATATGGAATTAGAAAGATTTAGTAGTTAGTAAATACAAAATTGGTAAAATGAGAATATTATTGTACACGACAAATGACAAAAGAATGTAAGGAAATAGAAGAGAAATAGTATAAATTTATAGCTGAATTAAAGTTACCTAACTTACAATATCACGATCACTACGGTGTACATTGGTTGCTATGCCGGTGTCGTGTTGCGATGACGTGCAGCGGAGTCGCGTTGCCGTGAGACCCAGGGAGTCGTTTGACGGCGGCGTCCACGTGGTTGTGCGATGGGAGTGCAGCAGCTCAGGGCAGGCTTACACGCTGGTGGTGTAGACTAACAGCCTTGATGAACTTCGGGTTGACGATGGTGTCCCAAGCTCGTGGGGTTGAGACCTCGTTGGTGCTTTGATGATGCAGGCTCACACTCGTGGGGTGGAGACTTACTGTCGATCTTTCACTTCAGAGTTTCCCAGGATTCGGATGTCACGCTACTGATGTACCGGTAGACCTTGCGACATCCCACTTCTGACACCAAATTTGTTAGGAGGGCCGCTCTGAAGGTGTTTTTAAAAAAAAACTTTTACACCCAATCCCAGAAGTTCCTTTGGTTTATTTCCCCAATATTAAATTAATACAAAAAATGTACAAAAAAACCGCGAACGGCGTGTGCGATACGCACTTAATATGGGTTGGAACTGCACTGCCTCGATTACCTCAAACTCTAGGCTTTTATAGTAAATATAATAATCGAGTCAGCGCTTTTATCTAACTAGGGTTGGACATAACAGTACGGACCGAATAAAAAAATGCACGGATTGAACTTCTTTTTTTATTGTAATAATCGCGACACTTCTTACTTGAAATAAAAATAATTAGAAACTTATTTTGGAATTGCTACTTAAAATTTACATATAGTGAGAGAAAATTAGTCTGGCCCACCAGGAAGGGTAAATGGAATAGGTAAACTCACGGTTAGCGGCAGCGGCGATCAACTCCAACTTGGCTTCAACGATATCTTCGGATATGGCAAGCTTCAGTCTTCCTAGACCACACTCTTACGTGATTATATAGTCTATGCACACATCTGGGTCGACCCGGCACACTCACTAACGCTCTTTACATTGATTTTTATATTTGAAGGCTTAGACAAAAACATCCATTACCGATGCAGTTCGTGTTGAGCATGTGGGTATCGATCGCGTCGACTTCTTTTACAGACGTTTTTGTTGTAGGCCAACAGATGGCGCCATAAGTTTTGTTTTGCTGTTGATTGGAAACAAGGATGCGATAGAAAAGTAAGGAAGGCAAGCAAGTACACACCCAGACCAACATACAAACGGACAAACAGAAAAAAATTCTAAAAAGTCACTTTTTGTCATCAGTTACGTTTTTCTAACAAAAGTCACTTATTTTTTTCTCGAAAATACTCAACGTACAGTTTTTCTTTCGTTACTGTTTTATTATATGTAT
Organism: Parnassius smintheus behrii; assembly: GCA_036936625.1. NCBI lineage: Eukaryota > Metazoa > Arthropoda > Insecta > Lepidoptera > Papilionidae > Parnassius > Parnassius smintheus. The sequence goes on from JAUPFT010000005.1 coordinate 57,792,044, forward strand.
AGAAGTATAGATAAATTTTCTGAACTACGACTCATAATATTACGTTAAATTTAATAATATTTTGAAGTTTTATGTCAAACATTAACAAATTTCAAACATTTAGTATTGTACACGATTCAATGTTAAAGTTAATTAACCAACATGAAATAGCCGCAAGCCTATTGGATGTACACCGCAAATCGGGGATGTATGACGAATTTATCTGAAAATGATGGATAATTCGATCGGTATTAGTTTGAAAATTCACTGATTTCACTTTAACTTGTCTTAAAGATGTTAAAAAATTAATAAGCTAGGATTCGAGTAATAAAATGTTAAATAATATCTATATCCATAGTTATCTACATCTATATTTATTTGAGAATCAAAATACATATGTGTTAACACACCTGGGGACTAATATGGAATAATTCATTTCCGGTAAAAAGGATCCCCAGTTCTTTACACTCACCATACGACACTTAGCAGCACTATGCTGCCATTTTTCGCTAATGTGCTGTGAAACTGGATCCTTGCCCGTTGGAGCCGACATATTCGAGCTATGACCATAACATAGCTGCAGTGTAGCTCTACCAAGCATATTATACATTTTTACGGAATTACCCATAGTCGTCGACAAAATGGGTTTATATATTCTCCTACGCTGATACTACAAAATAACCCTGGATAGTTTAAAATCACACTGTGGTAATTACACAGGATAATTTTTTAGCCATTGGTAATTACGAGGAAAGCTTTATTTAGTGCAAAATAAATTCGTACCAGTTATCTTTACAGACACTATCATTTGTTACAGAACAAGCCGGAACTCTCATTAAAATGCTCTTTTGGAGGAAATAAGGCTTATGAAAGCGGCTTGCTGATTATTTAAACATTTCTGGGCGCGCGCCGACCGAAAGCGACACAAATTTTAATATTAACTTAATATTAACAGAAAAACAGCTTAATAATGATGTGTTTCGTATGGCGAATGAAGAAAACCGGAAACGTGGAATTCCAGCTCAGTCCTCGGGGGTGACATCGCAACTTTATTTTGATTCTTATTCGAGGATATACGTAGATATTTATTATCACCAATAAAAGGCAATCTATTGGGGAGGACTGTGTTCTACTGTGTACGTTAATAGGGTCTAAAGGTCTATCGATTAAAACGGCCACTTACCACGAGTTCGGTTGTCACTAAAAATGCTGCGTAGACAACGAATACTTTCTAAATTTTCTATTGTAACTTTATATTATAATCAGTTCACATATGAGTTGATGGACTCGCCAACCGTTTATATAGACTTACCTTAAAATCATTAGACGTTTTCTTACTATATTGAATTTTTGCTTGTCTGTCAGCCTACAAACACAATATAATTGAAAACCTCACATTTTAAATAAAACTTATTTTTATGGTTTTTATCGTATCTATTAACTTATTTTATATTCCCGTCGTTTCGAGCACATTACAATACCCGCAGGCACGGGGAACTGACCTGTTCGACGTCCCGTTGTTATAGTACCTTAAATGGGCTACCGTCGGTTTAAAATTATTCATTTTTGATGCAATTTGCGAAGAAATAATACTTAAAATTAATAATTATATTAATCGATAAAATAAATTAATCTACGCGATGAAAACCGTGAAAATTAGCTTGAATTAGCAGCAGATTTCGACGTTAGCATCAAAACAATATTGCTTAATTTGCGTCAAATCGACAGGGTAAAAAAGCTTGAAAAATAGGTGCCCCACAAATTCCAGTCAAAACTTCGCCAGCGCGAAGTACGCGTCGAGACGTGGCTTGCGCTGCTCAACAGGCAAGCATATGTTTTCTTAAATTAACTACACTACCACAAATTAAGTATTTCATTATATTATTTATATAATATTACAGTGAATATTAGTAACATAAATAGGATTGCTAGCATTTTATTAAAAAAAACTTTATTGCAGATTTTAGTAAAAAATTTTTCGGTATAATGATACCGAAAATCTTTTTCTAAGTAAAGCTGTCTTTAACGAATTTGTATAAATTTTATTTTTACGTCGATTGCTCGTTATTTTGAAAAATAAAATAAAAGTAAAAATAAAATAAAAAATATACATATAAAAAATCTACGTCTAGCCAATATTTACTTCAAATTGTTTTTAAATAATGTTATTTTTATTTCATCACGTTATATCCAATATGGCTTCTTAATTTCAATTTTACGAGTACGTTAGAATAAATTAGTAAATGTGACTTCCAAGCTTCTGATCTTTCATCCTTAACGTTACTAATGGATTCGGGTCATGCCAATGGAAATACTGAGCTTAAATTTCTTAATATCTTATTGTCATATTATTTCACATTAATATGTTTCCAAAAACAGACCAGCCCTAAAATTTGCAAATTGCTTTAAAGTATAAATGTGTTTATAAACTGGCTTGTTTTACTGACACCATTTATACAAAGACCCTATAAACAAATTAAATAGTTAAAAACCAACAACTTTCAACTTATAGCTTATCAAAGCACAAAAATTAAATAAAGTTAAAGCAGATGCACATGGTAACAGACTGTAAATGGCAACAGACTAAGTAGAATTCCGAAACTTTAATTTCGTTGAATTGACATTTTAAAGACAAAAACCTCCCATTAACTATCCATCCATCCACTTATCCAACCATCAGCAGTGGACTTTTATAAAGCCTATAAAAGTCCACTGCTGAACATAGAACTCCCCCATAGATATTCTCATAAGGGGGATATTGCCGTAGTTGCCGCGCTTGGCAAGTGGGTTGACAACCTTAGCTTTTTCTTATTTTAATTCAGCTGTTATCACCAAGATGCTGCTCATCTACAGTTTTTTTCATCTGACGGCTTTTACGACATCCACAAAACTATATGGGGTAATGAGTATTCTTGCACCGCAACTTCACGGTCACTACCCATCGTTTATTATCGATTATCTTAGATGGATTGGCAGGCTTAAAGAAGTTGTTCTTTTTGGGAGTTTACGTCTCAAATATGTCAAAGTCCATTAAGATTTTTTTGAGTTGTGGTAGGGACGATATTAACAAGATATTCGAAGAATGAAAATATTATAATGTGAGAGGGTTTTATGGAACTATTGCTGATAAATAAGAAGGGTAAAGACTAACACTTTATTTATTTATGAGAAGTATTGCTTGTTATATTGTAAACATAGAAAGGAGTAAAAGAACAAAATCATGGTAGATTTCATAATTGTGGATAAAAGAACGGGGAGCACAGTATAGGATACAGCGTTCACCAGGACAATACAAAGGTGAACCGTTAATATTACAGATAATCTTGATAATGTGATAATATTAACTGTTCACGTCTGTTATAAAGAAGCCGCTTGTTATATAGTACTTAGCATAATATATACAGACGTGGACACATATATAATTCTCTACTTTAGAACTATGTTATTGATAGGCTTTATAAATATTTTTAACGCAAAACAATATCGACTACCTTTTTTAAGTCAATATCCTGTAGTTGTTGTTTACCGTCTTTCCTTTTAGTATGTAGTGGACTGCAAGTTCATTTGTAACCCCCACTGTATCAAAATGTAGCGATACTATTAAAAAGTATACAAATACAATTAATGAACTAAAAAAGTTGTACAATTGGCATTGTATTGTGCATTAATGTTGTTGTTTGGTAAATGCATCTATAATGTTGTTTGCTGATTAATTTAAATAAAATTTGCATTGCCGCAGCGGTGCTACAGTATACACCAAACCCTTGATAAAATCCTTTGTAATCTGTTTATCTGTAATTATCCGCAATGCAAAATTAATGAACTGCAGTCAAAATTCCACTTGAAACTTTTTTTATTTTATTTGCAACAAAATGGGCAGGAAATGACTACTGGTTGTTGATACATAACTTTTAATTTGTTTACCGATAACTGTAACATTTTCCGCGCATGATACTACTGTGTAATAGCATTTTGTCTATCTCGAACTGAGTGTAGGAAAAATCTTTTGGGAAATATCAATACAGTGACAGTATAGGATTGATTGTAGAACAAGGTTTTTTTATATAACTGATGGGACGAACGAACTAACAGTCAACCAGACAGCAAGTGGCAGCCCATGGACAACGGCAATCAACTTCATAAGCAGAAGGCTACAGATGCGTTGTCACCTTAAGGACTTAGACAGCATGTCTCACAGCCTGGAGATCTGTACACCCCTCAAATGGAACACAGCTGTGCCGGTACTGCTAATTGGCAGTAGAAATAGGTAAGAGGGTAGAAGCTAATTACACAGAATACTAAGCAGAGTTCTGACACCAAGTACAGTGGACATCCCATATTTTTTAACTTTCCACTTTGAAAATGTGTGATTATTTTAAGAAGGCGGGATTATTGGTTTCACCTTGGTTTTCGAAAATAGAGTTCTCATCACATATACACATTTTAAGAAGATCTTAAAATGTGAATATCTGATGAGAAATCGAAGCCGTTCTGATTATTTCTACAAGAGGATGTCACTATGTCTATATATAAGTGCGCGTGCGCGTGTGCATGTGCGTGTGAGTGTAGTTGTGCATGTGCGTGTGCGTGTAGTTGTGCATGTGCGTGTGCGTGTGTGCATGTGCGTGTGCGTGTGCGTATGCACGTGTGTATGTAACAATCTTGTAACTTTTGAATGACCTGACCGATTTGAAGGTACTCGAATGCGTACAAAAGGGATTCAGCAAACTTAGATTTTCTAAATCATTTGAACCGATTGGAACCAGAATATTTTTAAAAATCTCAAAAAATTTAAAAAATAATTGCTTAAAAAATTGCGTCGAACGCCGTCAATTTCGCCAAAATAAATTGCTTTGTTAGTGAAATATTCCATTTAAAAAACATGGTTTTTCAAAATTATATGTGAAATTTAGACCGCTTTTAAAGTTAGTGGGCAGTATCAGGGATAACCTGAAGGGTCTAACGTTTTTTGTTAACCTTAATTTATAAATATATAATATATTATAATTATGATCAAACGAGAAAATTTCATACAAACCGTCAATCATCAAGACATTTTAATTTTTAAGAGATTCAGGAGGCTCATGACCAGTGGAGGTTGAAAAATAAAAAATTGCCAACTCGTTTTATTTGTTTTATTAATTTAATTATATGAATGTGCTTTGAATTTGTTTATAAAATTAAGGAAAATTCCGGTAGCATTCATTTTCTATTTTTTATTGACGAGTTTATATTAAAATATAATAAATTAAAATGTTACCTTCTTATCTAAAAATTTTTTTATTATTACTAAAAGAAAAAATCATAAACTTACCTAAAATCAATTTAATACAAAATTATTACTAAAATAAATAAAAAAACAAATACTTAAAGATTAAATTATCATACAGTACTTATTACCGTATACCGCGGGGTGTAGGAACCCCGCGGTATACGGTAATAAGTACTAAGCACGCTGGCTGCATTTTGTCGCTAAATGGCTATACTTAGCATTTAAACGAGAAAAGAAGCAGCCCTCTCATCACCAGCAGCGACGACCAGTCGCTATTATAGATAATACTAATTTGACATAAAATAATATGTAAAACAATATATGAAAGTAGACAACAAATTATTTAAAAAACAAATAATTTTGAATAGGTTTTAAGTTTTGTATTGTTAAAGTGTACTGTTTTTCCTAACGTTTGTGCTACTTGAAGTCCGAAGGGAAATTTAATCTCTCCGCAGAGTCTTACATTACAATGGCTTGTATCTCACAAAATTTCTCGCTACTTGCAGTTTGTAGCTAATAAATTCTTGTTGCTATTAATTACGTTCTCATTTCATTTTGAAATTCATAACTCTGCTTCAATAAGGTCAGCGTGCAAGTGAAGTAAAACTATTTGTGTCCGATACTGTATATAACGTGTGGGAAAGGTCCATGAGATCCAGGTTCAGCCATGTGATCTTTCTGGAAATCTGAAATTCAAGCATTTTTGTAGTAAAGGTGTAGTAAAGCTTTTGTCTGTTAAAGTAGTAAGAGATTGAATCATACTGACTTTTTCTTAACCATCGAAACCTTGTCTCTGATATTTGCTTGTTTATGTTTTTTTCACTCCATGCAAATTACAATTTATATTTAAACTATATCTGTTATTGTAATTATATCTAAATTTTTCTTATGGTTTATAGATACATAAAACATTTATTTGTTTCTCCAATTATACACGTAAGTTCGGTAACTAAATTAGACTAATTAATACAAAAAGTTACATTATATTAAAATACAAAAGAGTAAATGTGTTGCAACTTAAGAAATGGGTCCAAGCACAGCGATTAATATTGCTCAGAGAGTGAATACTGGTTTTCAGCTATTACCCTCCAAATGATGACAAGAAATACAATACATGGTAGAGACAATGATGGTAGAGAATTTAATACCTGGAATTTAAGCCAATCTGCAGTTATATTAGTAGTATAGTTGTTGCACGAATGGGTCGGCTCGACGGGGGAAGGGAACGCTCTCACAGAATACCAGCGTAAAATAGTAGCTTAATGCTGTTGTGTTTCGTATGGTGAGTGTAGAGAATCGGAGACCCTTTTTCTGGAAACGAGGCATTCCATAATATTAGTCCTCACGGGTGACAATGCATCATCATCATCATCATTACAGCCCTTCACAAGTCCACTGCTGATCATAGGCCTCCCCCAAGCAATGCCACAAAGCACGATCCTGAGCCACCTGCATCCATTGACTTCCTACCAGGTCGTCACTCCATCTAGTGGGGGGTCGCCCTACACTACGCCTACCGGTACGAGGCTGCCACCCGAGAACCTTTCTTCCTCATCGGTTATCGGTTCTTCGAACTATATGGCCGGCCCATTGCCACTTCAGCTTACTAATCCGTTGGGCTTTGTCGGTCACTCTGGTTTTACTGCGGTTATCCTCATTTCTGAGTCTATTACGCAGAGAAACTCCGAGTATAGCCCTCTCCATAGCTCGCTGAGCGACCTTGAGCATCCTCATATGGCCAGCAGTGAAGGACCACGTCTCAGATCCGTAAGTCATCACTGGCAATACGCAATGGTTGTACAATCTAGTTTTTAGAGATTGAGGTATACCTGACGAAAAGATATGTCGTAATTTCCCGAACGCTGCCCAGCCAAGTTGAATCCGTCGATTGACCTCTCGGTCGAAGTTGGACTTACCTAGTCGGACTATTTGTCCCAGGTAAACGTACTCGTCAACAACTTCGAGCATAGTGCTCCCAACAACTACCGGCATAGGTGTGACATGGACATTAAACATGATCTTTGTTTTGTCCATGTTCATCTTAAGACCTATCCGTTGGGAGGCACTATTGAGGTCATTGAGCATAGTGCTAAGGTCCTCCAGCGATTCTGCCATTAGGACTATATCGTCGGCAAATCGAAGGTGAGTGATGTACTCGCCATTGATGTTAATACCGTATATATCCAGTAGCTTGAAAACGTCTTCCAACGCAGCGGTGACAAATTTCGGGGATATAACAGCAGTTGGATAGGTTTCGAACTCTGGTTCTGTACTCGGTTAGCCATCATAGTCCTATCGTACAAACACTTCAGAACTTCGATGTACCGACAGTCAACTTGGCACCGCTGAAGGGACTGTAGCACCGCCCAAATTTCGACGGAATCAAAGGCTTTCTCATAGTCCACATACGCCAGGCAAAGTGGCAGATTGTACACTTCGGTCTTCTGTACAATCTGCCGCAGGGTATGTATGTACAACAACATGAACCTACTTCTTAAAATTCACGTATCACTTTCAGTTCAAGAAATAAGTTTTAGATAGGCACACAAGAGGGACATATAATCAAAAACAATACGATGACTCTTTCGATAAACAAATTTCCTGCAACCAGGGCAGCGCGACTGAGGTGAATGAGGCGAATGAGGTGAAATATTTGAATGATTTCGTAGCGGGGGAAGATAATTTGTTAGAAAAGTGTAAAGATTAAAGTTTATTTTTGAAATATTCGTTATACAGCGTTGTTCTTCAAAGAGTATCCAAATTTAATACTTAAGTTCAAATATATCAATAATGATATATTGTTATAGAAGTTTTCGAAAATACGAGTAAACATAGCTTGTACTTTTAATTGAAATTGACTATAGCGAGATCTGGTGAGCGAAAGATCCGTCGCTAAGAACATTGTTTATTCGAATATGATTAAAAAACGGGCTTCAATAGAATTATTATCATTGCCTTGTGCATGCACCGCTAAACTAAATTGAATTAAAAAAAAACCTATTTAAAAAAATCTTATCGTTTGCCCGAAAAATATAATTTAGTACCTGCCGAAACTGCAATATAAATTCAAATATTAAGATTCATTACTCTGAACTTTAGATGGTGTAATTACTACTATCTAACGCAATATTAAATCCCCGGTGGCTGTGTGACTCACGACTGCGGCGGCGACACGAATTTGCTTTGAAGCGTGTCCCGCTTCTTTTGCAATTTATATATTTTTTATTTTTTCTTCGTGAAAAATTGCGTTCCTTTTTCTGTTGCAAATTTTAACTATAAACATTTTCTTTTGTATTCAGGGACAGCAATGATTTAAGTGCGATGTTGAACATAATAATAAAATTGTCTAAAATTTTCAACGCCTTTTGATGATAGTATGCTGTTCTGTAGCATTCCGTCTAAGGAGGTATGTCATTCGTATGGTGAGTATCACAGATCTATTTTACGTATGACGTTGGCCGAGCTCAAATATGTCGATGAATGCGTGACGCAGTGGCGAAACAATGAGTTGCAGCGGTGATGGCCACGGGTTCCAATCCCGCACGAAAGAAGTACTTGTATGGACTTCAAGTTATTCGGGTTCAGGATGTTTATTCTTGTAAAATGAATGTTTACAAAATGCCTCTATGGTACAGAAGAAAATCCTAGTGTTTTGGTCATGTTAATTTAAACAAAAAATATACGGTTTCTAGTATAATAAAAAGTAAAGCCTATATACATTGCATGGCTGAGCACAGGTCTTCCCTCATTCAGAGAGGATTTTAGAGCCAGAAGACATATACCATGTTGCCTCAATGTGTATTGGTGGATCGTGTCTTCAAAATATTTTCCCAGATATGCAGGTTTCGTCACGATGTTTTCCTTCACCGCCGAGCACGTGATAAATCAGCCAAATTAACAATGGATTACTCATGCATGCATTATTTGTAAAACTATAATTTTCTATAAGCTGATAATGATACTAAAGACACTTCGATTTCCAGCCAAATTAATTTAAGTTCATGAAAATACATTCTATGCAGCCGAATTAAGGCCGAAAAAAGGCTTACTACTCTATTCAACAGTGTTTTTATATGTATATGATACTCAAAATCCTTGCCAAACGTGGACCAATTTTTAGGATTATTTTTTTATTAAAATAGATTACACTTCTGGGATGGTTCAATATAAATTACTAAAATAATATTTAGTTTTTAAGTAACTATTTAAATGACGGTTTTTGTTGTTGTTACTTTGATATTGTGATATTCGTTACCCCACCCAAAATGGTGATAATTAAACTTTTAATAAATATTAAAAGCTAACTATGAACTAAAAATCTTTACTACAGACATTGCGGTGTGTGTGAAATATCATAGTAAAATCAGTTTAAATTCCTGTATACATATAATTAAATATGAGAATTCATTATAATAATAGTTATAGTAATAGTAATAGTTATAGTAATAGTTTTTGTACCGTTTGCTATAATAGTTTGTCATATTACAACTATGTGTCACTGAAACGGGGAAGATGCTGTAGCCTGTAACACAGTTTTCAACTACCACGGGCTACAGAGCTTCAATATGATTTTTTTGTAAAAGTTGTGTGAGAAACAATAAATTATTATTATTATTGGGGGTATCTGTATAGTTTTCTCATCTGGTTGGTTTCTATAAATATATATTTATTAATTAAAATGAAAAGATAAATATAAATAAAATATAAATAAATACAAAAAATACACAAATAAATAAAGATCCAACCAGATGGAAGCCCTCGGCAGAGGAGATCGGCCGAGGGTTAGGAGGAAAGGGAAAGAAACCGACGGACGATGCGGGTGGTATCAAGGACCACTGCCTTCTGCATTCGAGCCCAGAGCGATCCGTCACGGAGTCCCAGTCGCCTCAGATGACTCGAAAGGCAAACTGGGATTAGCCCATTCGCAGAGACGACTACAGGAATAATTTCGGTCGGCCGGCCACCCCACATGTCGGTCACCTCGTGAGCCAGGTCCAGACATTTTGTTCGCTTATCTGTTTCGGCTTTCACGAGGTTCTCGTGATAGGAATGGTAATGTCGACCATAAATATCCTTGACTGTGCCCGGTCCATCAGCACAATATCAGGCTTATTCGCAAGAATAGTCCTGTCTGTGATGATGGCCCGGTCTCAGTAGAGCCTGGCGCGGTCATTTTCGAGCACGGCTTCCGGCAATACTTGTAATATGGCACTTTCCGGTCCACGAGACCGTATTTCAGAGCGAGCTCCTGGTGTAGAATTCTGGCTACTAGGTTGTGTCTATGCAAGTACTCAGAGTTAGAAAGCGCCTAACAACCGGAGATGACATGCCTAAGTGACTCCCCGGGATGGCGACAAGCTCGACAGACGTCGACGGTGCCATCCTTTAGGATGTATCTCCGATAGTTTTTGGCCTTAATAACCTGATCCTGTATTGCACAGACAAAACCCTCGGTTTCTCCGAAGAGGTCACCAAAACGTAGCCAGTTAAGGGAGGCGACTGTATCTACGAAGAGCTCATGTAGAGCCTTGCTGTACCACCCGTGGAGCTCCTTCTCCTTCCATACGGTCTCCCGGTCAAAAAGGCTAAGCACTGCTGGGTCCTGCCATTGCTTGTTGGCTAAGGATAGAGTGGTAAGCCCTTTATCACTAGAAATCACGTCATTATAGAATGGATCATCCGATATCGCCAAGAAGTATTGATGGAGACTGCACACTTCGCGATTATGCATGGTGAGCGCGCTCAGAAAGCCACGCCCAACATGCTTTCACGGCAAGTACAGCCTCATTACCGACGATCTCGGATGATGCATCCTATGAGACGTCATGGTAGTGCGGACTTTTCTATCCAGGGCGTTAAGCTCAGTCTGAGTCCACCTGAGTATGCCAAAGGTATACGTGAGGACAGGCATGACCCAGCAGTTATATGCGTGTGACTTATTCACACCGGCCACAAGGCTATTAAGCACTTTAGTCAAGCGTGCACAAAACACGTCGCAAACTGACTGTTTCATACCAGCTTCATCGATACCGATGTTCTGTGACATACCCAGGTATCGGTATGTTTTAGCCTCGGAAAGGGTCCTTAAGTTGACGAGCATAGACAAGTCTATGCCCTCTGAGTTAGCAACCCTTCCCCTCTCAACATGGAGAACCGCACACTTATCCGTCCTCAGCTCCATTCCAATGGAACTGCTAAATTCACAAGTGATAATCATCACAGCAGTTCCATAAGATGGAAACGACTGGAGGCGAATAACTTGAGGTCATCCATATTGAAAAGGTGGTTCACTTTTGTCCCTCCTTTCCGTAGCTGAAATCCCCTCCCGGAGCCCTCCAGTAAGGTACTGAGAGGGTTCAGAGAGAGGCAGAACCAGATTGGACTCAGACAATCGCCCTGGAAGATACTCCTTCTTATCCTTATGTGGTTCTCTGCAGCCATCATCCGTTCGCCCAGATAACAATGGATCGTACTCCACTGCCCCATACACTGCTCGAGGAAGTCTCTAACTGTACAGTCAATCTTGTACAGCTCGAGGACCCTCTTTAGCCATGTATGGGGCACCGAGTCGAATGCCTTACTGTAGTCTATCCAGGCGTCGTCGACCAAAAATATCCTTGACTGTATCCGGTTCATCAGCACAATATCAGGCTTATTCGCAAGAATAGTCCTGTCTGTGATGGATGGATTTTTACGTGGTAGAGCCATGCTGCAGTTACATTAGTAGTATAGTTGTAGCACGAATGGGTCGGCTCGACCGGGGAAGGACCACGCTCTCACAGAACACCAGCGTGAAATAGTAGCTTAATGCTGCTGTATTTCGTATGGTGAGTGTAGAGAACCGGAGACCCTTTTTACTGGAAATGAGGCATTCCATCTCAGTCCTCACGGGTGACAACGCATCTGCATTTTGATTTGTAGTGGAAGATAGATGTAGATGTCTATGGGCCGCAGCAACCACTTATCATCAGGTGGACTATGTGCTCGTTTGTCACCCTATTCTATAAAAAAAAAAAAAAAAAAAAATGGGCCGGTCCCAATAGAGCCTGGCGCGATCATTTTTGAGCACGGCTTCCGGCAAGTACTTGTAATACGGAAATTTCTGATCCACGAAACCGTATTTCAGAGCGAGCTCCTGGTGTAGAATTCTGGCTACTAGGTTGTGCCTGTGCAAGTACTCAGAGTTAGAAAGCGCCTAAAAATCGGAGATGACATGCCTAAGTGACTCACCGGGATGACGACAAGCTCGACAGATGTCGATGGTGCCATCCTTTAGGATGTATCTCCGATAGTTGGTCTTAATAACCTGATCCTGTATTGCACAGATAAAACCCTCGGTTTCCCCGAAGAGGTCACCAAAGCGTAGCCAGTGGAGGGAGGTTACTGTGTCTACGAAAGGCCCATGTAGAGACTTGTAGAACCTCCCGTGGAGCTCCTTCTCCTTCCATACGGTCTCCCGGTCGGAAATTGTCTGCACTGCCGGGTCTTGCCATTGCTCGTTGGCTAAAGATAGAGGGGTTAGTCCTTTATCACAAGAAATGACGTCCTTGTAGAATGGATTATCTGATCTCGCCAGGAAGTAATTACGGAGGCTACACACTTTTATTTATATTATTATAATTATTAGTAACAATTTTTGCGTAACGGTTTCTAAAGACCAGGATTTAGTATTGCCTTAGTAAACATCAAGTATTTAGAAGATATTATATGGAAATTATTTAATGTTTTTTGTTTTTCAATTTGGCATAAAATTTTTATTAAAATTTTCTATTCATAAATTACTATTATAACAAACTTCGTATGTTTCTTTTTAAATTTCACTAAATTAGCTTACATCAGCGTTTTTTCCTATCTTTAAAATTAAAAGGCTTTTTATTAATGACGGTTATGTTTGCGTTTATTCTCTCGACACCCTCGTTACACAAGCTTAAAGTGAACGTTCTAGAGATAATCCTCTAATGTGTCCCATTCAGTAGAAAGCTTAAAATATTTATATCTATTCGTATGTGTATATGCGGTGTCGTTGTCCTGTTGGTGTTTTGGGAAGCGACTATGCGATAAGCCGGAAACATCAAATGGTTCTCGATAGATGGCGGTGTAACCGACTGTATGTTGCTATCTCACCTGACAGTAAGTTGTACTATAGCTGAAGATAGGAATACGCAATGACAGCTTTTATTGGTCCAATGGAAAGACACATGCTGGCAAACTATTCCACTCCTTTGATATACGCATTTTTTTCTATAAAATGAAAAGTGAAAAACCGGTTTACAATCTTCATAATGGCAAATAGATAGAGTGGCCCATAAACACCTACGTCAATCTTAGATAAGAAATCAAAATGCAGATGCAATGTCACCACTGAGGTCTAAGAAGGAAAGCTTCGTTTCCAATAAAAAAGGTATCCGGTTCTCTACACTCACCTTACGAAACACAGCAACAATAAGCCGCTATTTTACTGCTGCTGACATTCTGTGAGAATGTGGTCCTTCCCCCGTCGAGCCGACCCATTAGTGCTGCAACCATAATATTATTGGAGCCATACTCTACCACTGCAAAATACAAAAAAATGAATAATAAACTGTTTTAACAATACAATGCTACAAAAACAAGGTTCACATTTTAAAGTTTTAATAAAGCAACGATGTTACGGGAGCGAGGACCAATTGTAACAACTTTGTTGATACCGTTATTCAGCAAGCGCCGATAACAACATGATGAATTGAATAGACTCGTTGATTGAAAACTTTAAAATATCCGCAATATAAATTATGTACGTAGGTTTTGGAAAAGTTAAAATAAGGTAAGAAACAATACCGTTAATTCTACGCTATGTGTCAGCAGTGTAAGTGATTCGATCAGAAACAGAAACAGAAACTTTTTATTCAATATAGATTTAAAACTATTTAATAATATATATAAAATTACTTATTGAAAGTCATTTTTTATTTACCACTGGTTTGCAAAAAAAAAACCTCTGTCCTGGGAAGAACCAGCAAGGAACCCAACGGGACTATTATTTTTTTTTCAAATAATAGCACAACAATTACAATTAACAACACAAAACAAATTAGAAATAGCTTCCTAGGGATCACCCTTCGCAGGGGTTATTATCATCTATGAATTCCTTAATATTATAATAACACTTTTTATACAAACTTAGTTTAATATAGTTTTTGAACTTGGTGTATGTGAAATTTTGTATATTTTTCAAGTTGTAATATGTGGTATCAAAATTTTACAGCAATATTATGGCTGTAACAAGAATGGTTGGTAAAAAGCTTGACCGGGAAAAGAATTAGCTTGACAAGCGACAAATAAACATTTTCTTTGTTTGAAGTTAGTTGCAGGTGTACGAAGACCGAAGTGGCCACTAAGCATCAGGTACAGGGACTCATAAGTACATTTGTCTCTTCAGTATATAAAAAACGCACGGTATATGATGGGTAAACTGAAATTTAAATACTATTTTCACTTACTTTTTATATTAATATTTGAACACGAAATTTTTTACTAATTTTATTAAAAAGTGATTATATCAGGGTTCAGGCTAAGCGGCCCTCGTTACATAGAAGCTTATTAGAGATGATGAGAAAAATAATCCGTCGATCCCATTTCAAATTAAAATGCCTCTACCTTTTTAACATTTTAAACCTCTTTTTTAAGTCATTCGTAGCATTTTTAATTCATGTATTACGTACATATTTGTCTTAGTAAATTGCTTCTGCATTAGAAAATTGATTATAAAGCTGCGGTTGTAGTAACTCTCCTAATACGAGAGCAATCCAAATTCAAAACTTCGACCGCACCCGGAATGCCTCCTATGTAATAAAAAGTTTTTAAGCTTCTCTACACTCGCCATACGAAACACACGGAATAATGAGCTGCTATTTTAAGCTGATACTCTGGTAATCTGTGCCGTGTAGTGAGGGTTCAGAATATCCACTATCCCATATATTCCCGTGGGTGTCGTAACAGGCGACAGAGGGAAACAGGCAGAGATGAGCAGTAGCATCTTCCTGATAACAGCAATAGTACAAAAAAAAACGCTTTAAAGATTGGAAATGTGTCGACAAGATTGGCGTACTTTATACCCAGAATCACCAAACAGTATTTGCTGAAGGTTATACAGATTTATACACCAACCTCGGCAGAACCCGATGGGTAGTTGGAACAAATGTGTGAAAATATATCTAGAGCCATGCATTCCTACAAAAGCTGTTATTCGTCGTTTATGGTAAACTTCAACGCAAAACTAGGCACAAGAGAGTGTGTACACAAAATGTAATTTTCTTATTCCTGTAGAATTAATCACTCTATGCGCGGCAACTGATATAGTGAGTACATGTTAGCAAATGAAATGCTGTGTGTGATGACTTGCATATTAACAGAATAGTTTCTTAAGATTTTTAATGACGTACCATCACGAAATTTTCTATAAAATGGTTTAACATTATGTTTTATTTTAATAAAGTAGTTTATTTATACTAGATTTCTTTTACAATGAAATTTTCTATGTTTTGATACTTTTGTTTGATTAATAACGACATAATAATGGATCTTAGTCATGTGATACTAAATTAATTATTACTATAAACTATAAAATCATATCCATAAGAGACAAAGAAACGCATTTAAATGATATTACTAAATAAAAAAAGACGTGTGGCACTCGGGGACTGCCGCGGTAAAGCTATTGCATAGCATTTTGTATCAACTTATGCAATTATAATTATTTATTTATTTTATTTATGCAGTATTTCTTTTTTTTTTATATTAATTCAAGTTACTTAGGTTAATCCAATCAAATTCAACCAGATTTAACCGAACCCGCGTTATAACGAACTCACTATTTGTGAAAAATACTGTATCACCGGACCGCGTCGCAAAAAAACTCAGGTTCGCGCAGTACATAGGTCAGGGCGGCCGTACGGCAATTATATTAACAAGACGCGCAACTACTCAGTTACACGCTCCACGGCAAGATTTGTCACTTATTATTTATTGTCCAATTAATTGTCTTTAAATTCAAATGGCACGCTCTATTATAATCAATAAACGATAATCGCGTATAGTGAATTTCGAGGTAAATTATTATATGTAATCGTTTTTGAATCGTCGTAATGAAACATATTTCCTAAAGAAAATATCTTCACAATTAATTTCAAGAGAAAAATTATCAAATTTTTGATCGAGTTCCTAACCAGTACACAAGCAAAAATGGTAAAATATCATTTTCAGATTTTTTTCTATATTCTATATAGTTATTTATTACAGAGTACACAGATAAAATTCACTCTCACAGATGACAAATTTCAAACACCACAATCTCTAATTTTTTACTCTGCTATCGTCAGCGCTGTACACGAACGGAACGATGTCGTTGAGAGCCGTGGTAGCTCACATGGTTAGCGCTCGTTATAGGTATCACAGTACGGGAGCAACCTGGGTTCGATCCCCACTGGCACCAATGAAATTGTTGCGTGCTGATTTAGCTATCAGTTGGAAAGTCTGTTTTTCTGGGCCGTTTTGTTTTGTTACACTGACATCTCGCAAGTCATCTAGGGACCTAGGAGGTTGTCGGTTGCTTATTTTTTATTTTTCTTTAAAATTTTCGTCGGTAAAATAACATATTTATAAAAGTAAAAAAAGTAAAGTTACAGCCTATATACGTCCCACTGCTGGGCACAGGCCTCCTCTAATTTCTGAGAGGGTTTTAAGGCAAGGAAATGTCCGCCACGCTGCCTCAATGCGTGTTGACGAACTTCACATTTCTTCGAAATATATATTTTTTAATTTCTCAGACATGCGCTACCAGCATGCGACGACGCGGCCCGCGTCTTGCCGCTACTTGCGTTTGCCGCGCTTTGTCACGTCACAGAGTGGCGAAATTACAGTAATATAGGTATTTTATAAACAGCACCTGTCTAATATTATGAAATATGTAGATAAAACTTCAAACTTACCTTGATAAATGTATACCCTTTTGTTTGTAATATTTTTTTAGACCTCTCTTCAATCGTTTCTGCTTATTCCCCATGTTTTACAAACTAAATTTAAACATTAATAAAACTGTACAATTAATATAACTATAAAACACTACTGTTAAACAAGAATCAGAAAAAACCTACTCCACTATTAACAAAATTAAATTTTTGCAGTAATATTTTACGATCTTATTTCGTAGTGCTGAGCTCTCGCAACGCGGCGTACGTCCACCTAGCAACACGATGCGCCCCGCACTGAATTCGTGGACGAATGTAGGGGTGATATAGACGCAGTATTTAATCGGGACGCATTTTTAATTTATTATCATAAAAATAATACATATTTCCAAAAAGTAACCAAACCAAATTATTTTATTTTGTATTGCAAAGCAGTAGATATTTTTTTATATTCCTTTGATAAAAAATGAAGGAGTAAAGTGGTTTCATCTCAACGATTTGGAGGTGATTTGGGTATTTTTTTATTTATTATGTGACACCGATAGAAAAATTATGGCTAAACCAAAATACGTATCAGATCATGTAGATTACTAGCTATTTTTTTCATATGTAATTTCTCTGTAAGTGTCGACGAAAAGTTGGTTCATCTGCACGCTTTTTTCAAGCTTTTTGCGAGAGAGCAGCCTTAATAATAAATTCACTTTGTTCATTCGTATTCAAAATTTCAAAACTCTTCGACAAAGACAACAAAGACTGAGGAAAAGAAACGACGTTAGACCATCGTTAGACAATGCACGGCCTTCAAGCCACACCTCCGTGCCCGTCGGAGAGCGTGAGGTTTTTTTCGTTACGAAATTTCTGGATTTTCCCGCATTCAAGGCCCACGATAGAAGCTATGCAGTAGCTTAATAACCTCTGGCAAATATTATATGAAACATAGTATTCTCATAAAGCTCGCCAAATTTAAATGATGACGCACTTTTCATCCATTCAGCACGTCTTAATATAATTATTATATGCTTACATATTTTTTTAGATAACATGTATGCCTACAAAACTTTGAGTTTCATAGTTGAGTTTAAGATTCCATTTGTGCGACAAAGTTGCTTTTGTCCTGATTTGTATTAAAGAGTGTAAATCGAATCAAACATAACTTACATTACAACTGATATCGTCACCGTTACAGCCTTTTTAAACTCCACTGTTGAAGACAAGCCTCCCACATAATATATTTTCTCATAGGGGAGATATTTGCCATAGTTGCCACGTTTGGAAAACGACTCTGCTGCTCATCTCCCGAAGTGTCCACAGTCGCCTTTTACGACAGGGATGATATGGGGTAGTGGATATTCTTGCGCCGCCACTGCACGGTACAAGTGGTGGCTCGACTGTTATTTTATTTGCAAATTGCAAGACATATTCTCGGGAAAATATCTCCGAGTGCCGGGACAAACTTGTGTCTGAAGTCGAGTCTTTGCTGAACAGAGTCTCGGATTGGGGACGACTAAATCTAGTCAAGTTTAACCCCCAGAAGACACAAGTTTGCGCGTTAACCGCTAAAAAAAACTACTTTGTCGTATCCCCTCAGTTTCAAGGCACTCCCCTTGTTGCCTCAGCCAGTCTCGGAATCTTCGGCGTCGACATATCGAGTGACGTGCAGTTTCGTGGTCACTTGGAAGGGAAGGCCAAATTGGCCTCTAAAAAGCCTGGCGCGCTCAGCAGAGCGGGACAGTATTTCATGCCGGCACACCGCCTGCAACTTTACAGGGCGCAGGTTCGGCCGCACATGGAATACTGTTGCCATCTCTGGGCTGGGGCTCCCCAGTACCAGCTCCTTCCACTTGACCGCATCCAGCGCAGAGCGGCTCGAATCGTCGACGACTGACTGCTTTCCGATCGGCTCGATTCACTGGCGCTGCGAAGAGATGTTGCATCTCTTTGCGTATTTTATCGCATCTATCACGGGGAGTGCTCTGAGGAATTGTTCCGATTAATTCCAGCCGCCGAATTTCGTGAACGCACTACACGGCAAACGTCCCGATACCATCCACACCATCTGAATACTTGGCGGTCCACCATGTACGTTTCACAAGGAGTTTTCTTCCACGTACAACCTCTCTGTGGAATAGTTTACCACCGGCGATTTTTCCGGACCGATACGACCTGGGGACCTTCAAGAAAAGAGCTTACTCCTTTCTAAAGGGTCGGCAATGCACCCGCAATTCTCCTGGCGTTGCGGTTGATCATGGGCGGCGGTAGTCACTTAACATCAGGTGAGCCGCATGCTCGTTTGCCCCTTCTTCTATAAAAAAAAAATATTGTAGTTTGGATAAAAAGTTGCTGCATAACCAAAATATTATTTAAAAAAATCAAACAAATAGCTTAGCTTTTTAACCACCCCGGTAAGGCAGATTTCACAGCTCCAGGGCGTAGTGGCTTAGCAATGAGCTGCAGAGCTAAGGGTCGCGGGTTGGAAAACCTAACAATTATTTGTAGGCCAAGCAAAGTATTTGCCTAACTTACAAGTAATTGTTCTAGATCTGGATGTTTGTCCTTGAGAAATTTCCGTATGTCAACTGCCCCCACGATACAGGAGAAATCCCAGTGTAAAAGTAACGTTTTTTTAATAGTCTATTTTTATAACAAAGGAATCATAAAATCTATCACATTTGACGACAATTTCGCGTAAAATACACGCAAAACTAACAGACAAATTTTAAACCTCCTTTTAACTGGTCTAAAAATACGGTAAGTGACACATAGAATACGAGCTCCTGAAATGTTCAAGCGCATTCCCTTAACTGCGCTATTATGCGTTATGAATATGCGAGCGGACGCGCGGCGCGCGCTGGCATTTTAAAGCGGATTATTTGGATAGCGCCGGCTGCTCTAAACGCTTCATTAAATTTTAATTTTATCATAATTATAAAATATAATTAACATATACCATTGTATGTAATAGAGCTATGTTGCAGCTATATTCCGCTTCTAGCACTAATCAATACATTTATACGATATATACGTGGTAGCGACACGCTATATTATAGCAGCAATAACAATTGATCGTCTCAACCGGGAAAGGACCACTCTCCCACAGAATTTCAACGTGAAATAGAAGGTTAGTGTTGCTGTTTCCTATGGTAAGTGTAGAGAATTGGAGACCCTGTATACTGGAAACGAGGAATTCCATCTTAATCCTCAGGCGTGACATCATCTCTATTTATTGATATGAAGTTTAAATAAATTAAGAATACATAATTTATCTAAACTTCTTTAACTTATTTTATATCTTTATGTGTATTTTGCTTATCTGAATATTATATTACATTTATCTTTGCTTATTCTAATGTTTGACTGGGAGAGAATACCCAAGAGTAGCCATTGAGACCGTGATCTCTATTTTTTTGTACATAGAAATTAAATATATAAAAAAGTAATAACATGCAGCAAAGAAGTACCAACACCAAGACTAATATCGTTTTATTGATTTCTGCAATAACTATCTTACGAAGACAATTAAATTTAATTGTTTCAAGGTTTCAGGTAAACCGACGCCATATCATTGTATGGTTACACTTTAAACAAAATTGTACTAAAGACGTGAAATTTAGTTAGCTGAAGGATTAATGTGTTTAATTTGATATAGTAATATAATAGTTGATTGTTAAACCGTATCCGATATTGTTAAAAAGGCCTACTATTTCAGTTTAAATGTTTATCGTCTGGAAAAAATAGGATGGAACAAATGAATGCAGTAGAAGCAATAAATATTTTACATTTTTTAAATTATGATATGCCTTAAAATTGATCTACTAATAAATACTACTGATTTGAAGTAAAGTTTATAAGTTTATAATATTTTATATTTTATTTTATATTTATAATATTATCTTTTGTTAAGAATAAAAATTTTCACATTGGCATTTTGAACAGTATTTTGGAATACCAACGTAAAATGAATCGAAATTTTAATGAATAGATGATAACAAGTGGTTCTGTACACGACAAGGGCAATCAGTCTAGTGCCCACTTTCGAAAGGAGTCTGTGTTTTTATACCTTGCCAAATATTGAAAAAAGGTAAAAGGCGATTGGACATTTCTTCTTGTAAAAATATGTCTAAATTACAATAAACCATTTCACTTGCTTCTATAATCCTAATGAGCGTATTCTTTCCTACCTAATTAGTTTCTCAGTTGATGTTTTAGAATTATTATTACCAAATAAAATTACCAACAAAAGTTATTCTTAAATATTTTTAATGGTTTTAAGAAACTCCGATAAGCTCAGCGAGCTATCTTCGTGGTTTTTGTACTTGAATTTTTCCGATTAATCCGAGAAGAGAATAGCTCTAGCTCGATATGAGATTAAATGACAAATCTTAATAAACTGACTACTTCATCATTACATCTCTTATCATTTATTTATTTCGTTAATCATAGGTATTAAATTCGTGTTAGATACATAATTATATAATCAGGTTCAACTATGTCCTACACTGTGAGCGTATAAAGCACAAACTATAAAATACAAATTATAAATTACGAAGTACAATAATTAATATAAAAAGTACAAATCATTAACATTAGTACCTAAAATTGCAAATAAATCATTATTATTATTATTATAGCTTTTTAACAACTTCTACACAAAAAAACATTAGTGGATACAGACTGTGAAAAAAATGTATATGAAAAAGAACCATACTTACGAATATTTAAACGGGGAATCTCACAATCATCCTTTAGAATTAGCTACCGTGAGTAAATTTTAGTTTCAGAGAGCACAATGAATCAGTCACAGAAAACATCTCAGGCCTTCAAGCCACACCTCCGTGCCCGTCGGAGAGCGTGAGGTTCTTTTCGTTACGAAATTTCTGGATTTTCCCGCATTCAAGGCCCACGATAGAAGCTATGCAGTAGCTTAATAACCTCTGGCAAATATTATATGAAACATAGTATTCTCATAAAGCTCGCCAAATTTAAATGATGACGCACTTTTCATCCATTCAGCACGTCTTAATATAATTATTATATGCTTACATATTTTTTTAGATAACATGTATGCCTACAAAACTTTGAGTTTCATAGTTGAGTTTAAGATTCCATTTGTGCGACAAGGTTGCTTTTGTCCTGATTTGTATTAAAGAGTGTAAATCGAATCAAACATAACTTACATTACAACTGATATCGTCACCGTTACAGCCTTTTTAAACTCCACTGTTGAAGACAAGCCTCCCACATAATATATTTTCTCATAGGGGAGATATTTGCCATAGTTGCCACGTTTGGAAAACGACTCTGCTGCTCATCTCCCGAAGTGTCCACAGTCGCCTTTTACGACAGGGATGATATGGGGTAGTGGATATTCTTGCGCCGCCACTGCACGGTACAAGTGGTGGCTCGACTGTTATTTTATTTGCAAATTGCAAGACATATTCTCGGGAAAATATCTCCGAGTGCCGGGACAAACTTGTGTCTGAAGTCGAGTCTTTGCTGAACAGAGTCTCGGATTGGGGACGACTAAATCTAGTCAAGTTTAACCCCCAGAAGACACAAGTTTGCGCGTTAACCGCTAAAAAAAACTCCTTTGTCGTATCCCCTCAGTTTTAAGGCACTCCCCTTGTTGCCTCAGCCAGTCTCGGAATCTTCGGCGTCGACATATCGAGTGACGTGCAGTTTCGTGGTCACTTGGAAGGGAAGGCCAAATTGGCCTCTAAAAAGCCTGGCGCGCTCAGCAGAGCGGGACAGTATTTCATGCCGGCACACCGCCTGCAACTTTACACGGCGCAGGTTCGGCCGCACATGGAATACTGTTGCCATCTCTGGGCTGGGGCTCCCCAGTACCAGCTCCTTCCACTTGACCGCATCCAGCGCAGAGCGGCTCGAATCGTCGACGACTGACTGCTTTCCGATCGGCTCGATTCACTGGCGCTGCGAAGAGATGTTGCATCTCTTTGCGTATTTTATCGCATCTATCACGGGGAGTGCTCTGAGGAATTGTTCCGATTAATTCCAGCCGCCAAATTTCGTGAACGCACTACACGGCAAACGTCCCGATACCATCCACACCATCTGAATACTTGGCGGTCCACCATGTACGTTTCACAAGGAGTTTTCTTCCACGTACAACCTCTCTGTGGAATAGTTTACCACCGGCGATTTTTCCGGACCGATACGACCTGGGGACCTTCAAGAAAAGAGCTTACTCCTTTCTAAAGGGTCGGCAACGCACCCGCAATTCTCCTGGCGTTGCGGTTGATCATGGGCGGCGGTAGTCACTTAACATCAGGTGAGCCGCATGCTCGTTTGCCCCTTCTTCTATAAAAAAAATATTGTAGTTTGGATAAAAAGTTGCTGCATAACCAAAATACTATTTAAAAAAATAAAACAAATAGCTTAGCTTTTTAACCACCCCGGTAAGGCAGATTTCACAGCTCCAGGGCGTAGTGGCTTAGCAATGAGCTGCAGAGCTAAGGGTCGCGGGTTGGAAAACCTAACAATTATTTGTAGGCCAAGCAAAGTATTTGCCTAACTTACAAGTAATTGTTCTAGATCTGGATGTTTGTCCTTGAGAAATTTCCGTATGTCAACTGCCCCCACGATACAGGAGAAATCCCTGTGTAAAAGTAACGTTTTTTTAATAGTCTATTTTTATAACAAAGGAATCATAAAATCTATCACATTTGACGACAATTTCGCGTAAAATACACGCAAAACTAACAGACAAATTTTAAACCTCCTTTTAACTGGTCTAAAAATACGGTAAGTGACACATAGAATACGAGCTCCTGAAATGCTCAAGCGCATTCCCTTAACTGCGCTATTATGCGTTATGAATATGCGAGCGGACGCGCGGCGCGCGCTGGCATTTTAAAGCGGATTATTTGGATAGCGCCGGCTGCTCTAAACGCTTCATTAAATTTTAATTTTATCATAATTATAAAATATAATTAACATATACCATTGTATGTAATAGAGCTATGTTGCAGCTATATTCCGCTTCTAGCACTAATCAATACATTTATACGATATATACGTGGTAGCGACACGCTATATTATAGCAGCAATAACAATTGATCGTCTCAACCGGGAAAGGACCACTCTCCCACAGAATTTCAACGTGAAATAGAAGGTTAGTGTTGCTGTTTCCTATGGTAAGTGTAGAGAATTGGAGACCCTGTATACTGGAAACGAGGAATTCCATCTTAATCCTCAGGCGTGACATCATCTCTATTTATTGATATGAAGTTTAAATAAATTAAGAATACATAATTTATCTAAACTTCTTTAACTTATTTTATATCTTTATGTGTATTTTGCTTATCTGAATATTATATTACATTTATCTTTGCTTATTCTAATGTTTGACTGGGAGAGAATACCCAAGAGTAGCCATTGAGACCGTGATCTCTATTTTTTTGTACATAGAAATTAAATATATAAAAAAGTAATAACATGCAGCAAAGAAGTACCAACACCAAGACTAATATCGTTTTATTGATTTCTGCAATAACTATCTTACGAAGACAATTAAATTTAATTGTTTCAAGGTTTCAGGTAAACCGACGCCATATCATTGTATGGTTACACTTTAAACAAAATTGTACTAAAGACGTGAAATTTAGTTAGCTGAAGGATTAATGTGTTTAATTTGATATAGTAATATAATAGTTGATTGTTAAACCGTATCCGATATTGTTAAAAAGGCCTACTATTTCAGTTTAAATGTTTATCGTCTGGAAAAAATAGGATGGAACAAATGAATGCAGTAGAAGCAATAAATATTTTACATTTTTTAAATTATGATATGCCTTAAAATTGATCTACTAATAAATACTACTGATTTGAAGTAAAGTTTATAAGTTTATAATATTTTATATTTTATTTTATATTTATAATATTATCTTTTGTTAAGAATAAAAATTTTCACATTGGCATTTTGAACAGTATTTTGGAATACCAACGTAAAATGAATCGAAATTTTAATGAATAGATGATAACAAGTGGTTCTGTACACGACAAGGGCAATCAGTCTAGTGCCCACTTTCGAAAGGAGTCTGTGTTTTTATACCTTGCCAAATATTGAAAAAAGGTAAAAGGCGATTGGACATTTCTTCTTGTAAAAATATGTCTAAATTACAATAAACCATTTCACTTGCTTCTATAATCCTAATGAGCGTATTCTTTCCTACCTAATTAGTTTCTCAGTTGATGTTTTAGAATTATTATTACCAAATAAAATTACCAACAAAAGTTATTCTTAAATATTTTTAATGGTTTTAAGAAACTCCGATAAGCTCAGCGAGCTATCTTCGTGGTTTTTGTACTTGAATTTTTCCGATTAATCCGAGAAGAGAATAGCTCTAGCTCGATATGAGATTAAATGACAAATCTTAATAAACTGACTACTTCATCATTACATCTCTTATCATTTATTTATTTCGTTAATCATAGGTATTAAATTCGTGTTAGATACATAATTATATAATCAGGTTCAACTATGTCCTACACTGTGAGCGTATAAAGCACAAACTATAAAATACAAATTATAAATTACGAAGTACAATAATTAATATAAAAAGTACAAATCATTAACATTAGTACCTAAAATTGCAAATAAATCATTATTATTATTATTATAGCTTTTTAACAACTTCTACACAAAAAAACATTAGTGGATACAGACTGTGAAAAAAATGTATATGAAAAAGAACCATACTTACGAATATTTAAACGGGGAATCTCACAATCATCCTTTAGAATTAGCTACCGTGAGTAAATTTTAGTTTCAGAGAGCACAATGAATCAGTCACAGAAAACATCTCAGGCCTTCAAGCCACACCTCCGTGCCCGTCGGAGAGCGTGAGGTTCTTTTCGTTACGAAATTTCTGGATTTTCCCGCATTCAAGGCCCACGATAGAAGCTATGCAGTAGCTTAATAACCTCTGGCAAATATTATATGAAACATAGTATTCTCATAAAGCTCGCCAAATTTAAATGATGACGCACTTTTCATCCATTCAGCACGTCTTAATATAATTATTATATGCTTACATATTTTTTTAGATAACATGTATGCCTACAAAACTTTGAGTTTCATAGTTGAGTTTAAGATTCCATTTGTGCGACAAGGTTGCTTTTGTCCTGATTTGTATTAAAGAGTGTAAATCGAATCAAACATAACTTACATTACAACTGATATCGTCACCGTTACAGCCTTTTTAAACTCCACTGTTGAAGACAAGCCTCCCACATAATATATTTTCTCATAGGGGAGATATTTGCCATAGTTGCCACGTTTGGAAAACGACTCTGCTGCTCATCTCCCGAAGTGTCCACAGTCGCCTTTTACGACAGGGATGATATGGGGTAGTGGATATTCTTGCGCCGCCACTGCACGGTACAAGTGGTGGCTCGACTGTTATTTTATTTGCAAATTGCAAGACATATTCTCGGGAAAATATCTCCGAGTGCCGGGACAAACTTGTGTCTGAAGTCGAGTCTTTGCTGAACAGAGTCTCGGATTGGGGACGACTAAATCTAGTCAAGTTTAACCCCCAGAAGACACAAGTTTGCGCGTTAACCGCTAAAAAAAACTCCTTTGTCGTATCCCCTCAGTTTTAAGGCACTCCCCTTGTTGCCTCAGCCAGTCTCGGAATCTTCGGCGTCGACATATCGAGTGACGTGCAGTTTCGTGGTCACTTGGAAGGGAAGGCCAAATTGGCCTCTAAAAAGCCTGGCGCGCTCAGCAGAGCGGGACAGTATTTCATGCCGGCACACCGCCTGCAACTTTACACGGCGCAGGTTCGGCCGCACATGGAATACTGTTGCCATCTCTGGGCTGGGGCTCCCCAGTACCAGCTCCTTCCACTTGACCGCATCCAGCGCAGAGCGGCTCGAATCGTCGACGACTGACTGCTTTCCGATCGGCTCGATTCACTGGCGCTGCGAAGAGATGTTGCATCTCTTTGCGTATTTTATCGCATCTATCACGGGGAGTGCTCTGAGGAATTGTTCCGATTAATTCCAGCCGCCAAATTTCGTGAACGCACTACACGGCAAACGTCCCGATACCATCCACACCATCTGAATACTTGGCGGTCCACCATGTACGTTTCACAAGGAGTTTTCTTCCACGTACAACCTCTCTGTGGAATAGTTTACCACCGGCGATTTTTCCGGACCGATACGACCTGGGGACCTTCAAGAAAAGAGCTTACTCCTTTCTAAAGGGTCGGCAACGCACCCGCAATTCTCCTGGCGTTGCGGTTGATCATGGGCGGCGGTAGTCACTTAACATCAGGTGAGCCGCATGCTCGTTTGCCCCTTCTTCTATAAAAAAAATATTGTAGTTTGGATAAAAAGTTGCTGCATAACCAAAATACTATTTAAAAAAATAAAACAAATAGCTTAGCTTTTTAACCACCCCGGTAAGGCAGATTTCACAGCTCCAGGGCGTAGTGGCTTAGCAATGAGCTGCAGAGCTAAGGGTCGCGGGTTGGAAAACCTAACAATTATTTGTAGGCCAAGCAAAGTATTTGCCTAACTTACAAGTAATTGTTCTAGATCTGGATGTTTGTCCTTGAGAAATTTCCGTATGTCAACTGCCCCCACGATACAGGAGAAATCCCTGTGTAAAAGTAACGTTTTTTTAATAGTCTATTTTTATAACAAAGGAATCATAAAATCTATCACATTTGACGACAATTTCGCGTAAAATACACGCAAAACTAACAGACAAATTTTAAACCTCCTTTTAACTGGTCTAAAAATACGGTAAGTGACACATAGAATACGAGCTCCTGAAATGCTCAAGCGCATTCCCTTAACTGCGCTATTATGCGTTATGAATATGCGAGCGGACGCGCGGCGCGCGCTGGCATTTTAAAGCGGATTATTTGGATAGCGCCGGCTGCTCTAAACGCTTCATTAAATTTTAATTTTATCATAATTATAAAATATAATTAACATATACCATTGTATGTAATAGAGCTATGTTGCAGCTATATTCCGCTTCTAGCACTAATCAATACATTTATACGATATATACGTGGTAGCGACACGCTATATTATAGCAGCAATAACAATTGATCGTCTCAACCGGGAAAGGACCACTCTCCCACAGAATTTCAACGTGAAATAGAAGGTTAGTGTTGCTGTTTCCTATGGTAAGTGTAGAGAATTGGAGACCCTGTATACTGGAAACGAGGAATTCCATCTTAATCCTCAGGCGTGACATCATCTCTATTTATTGATATGAAGTTTAAATAAATTAAGAATACATAATTTATCTAAACTTCTTTAACTTATTTTATATCTTTATGTGTATTTTGCTTATCTGAATATTATATTACATTTATCTTTGCTTATTCTAATGTTTGACTGGGAGAGAATACCCAAGAGTAGCCATTGAGACCGTGATCTCTATTTTTTTGTACATAGAAATTAAATATATAAAAAAGTAATAACATGCAGCAAAGAAGTACCAACACCAAGACTAATATCGTTTTATTGATTTCTGCAATAACTATCTTACGAAGACAATTAAATTTAATTGTTTCAAGGTTTCAGGTAAACCGACGCCATATCATTGTAGGGTTACACTTTAAACAAAATTGTACTAAAGACGTGAAATTTAGTTAGCTGAAGGATTAATGTGTTTAATTTGATATAGTAATATAATAGTTGATTGTTAAACCGTATCCGATATTGTTAAAAAGGCCTACTATTTCAGTTTAAATGTTTATCGTCTGGAAAAAATAGGATGGAACAAATGAATGCAGTAGAAGCAATAAATATTTTACATTTTTTAAATTATGATATGCCTTAAAATTGATCTACTAATAAATACTACTGATTTGAAGTAAAGTTTATAAGTTTATAATATTTTATATTTTATTTTATATTTATAATATTATCTTTTGTTAAGAATAAAAATTTTCACATTGGCATTTTGAACAGTATTTTGGAATACCAACGTAAAATGAATCGAAATTTTAATGAATAGATGATAACAAGTGGTTCTGTACACGACAAGGGCAATCAGTCTAGTGCCCACTTTCGAAAGGAGTCTGTGTTTTTATACCTTGCCAAATATTGAAAAAAGGTAAAAGGCGATTGGACATTTCTTCTTGTAAAAATATGTCTAAATTACAGTAAACCATTTCACTTGCTTCTATAATCCTAATGAGCGTATTCTTTCCTATCTAATTAGTTTCTCAGTTGATGTTTTAGAATTATTATTACCAAATAAAATTACCAACAAAAGTTATTCTTAAATATTTTTAATGGTTTTAAGAAACTCCGATAAGCTCAGCGAGCTATCTTCGTGGTTTTTGTACTTGAATTTTTCCGATTAATCCGAGAAGAGAATAGCTCTAGCTCGATATGAGATCAAATGACAAATCTTAATAAACTGACTACTTCATCATTACATCTCTTATCATTTATTTATCATTTATTTATTTCGTTAATCATAGGTATTAAATTCGTGTTAGATACATAATTATATAATCAGGTTCAACTATGTCCTACACTGTGAGCGTATAAAGCACAAACTATAAAATACAAATTATAAATTACGAAGTACAATAATTAATATAAAAAGTACAAATCATTAACATTAGTACCTAAAATTGCAAATAAATCATTATTATTATTATTATATCTTTTTAACAACTTCTACACAAAAAAACATTAGTGGATACAGACTGTGAAAAAATGTATATGAAAAAGAACCATACTTACGAATATTTAAACGGGGAATCTCACAATCATCCTTTAGAATTAGCTACCGTGAGTAAATTTTAGTTTCAGAGAGCACAATGAATCAGTCACAGAAAACATCTCAGGCCGCCAAGCTTCAGCACGTCCAGCAAGTATTGCAAGATAACAAGCTTCGGGCAATTTTAATAACTATATAATAATGGATAGGTCTTAAGATGAACATGGACAAAACAAAGATCATGTTTAATGTCCATGTCACACCTATGCCGGTAGTTGTTGGGAGCACTATGCTCGAAGTTGTTGACGAGTATGTTGTCCTGGGACAAATAGTCCGACTAGGTAAGTCCAACTTCGACCGAGAGGTCAATCGACGGATTCAACTCGGCTGGGCAGCGTTCGGGAAATTACGACATATCTTCTCGTCAGGTATACCTCAATCTCTAAAAACTAGATTGTACAACCAGTGCGTGTTGCCAGTGATGACTTACGGATCTGAGACGTGGTCCTTCACTGCTGGCCGTATGAGGACGCTCAAGGTCGCTCAGCGAGCTATGGAGAGGGTTATGCTCGGAGTTTCTCTGCGTGATAGACTCAGAAATGAGGATATCCGCAGTAAAACCAGAGTGACCGACATAGCCCAACGGATTACTAAGCTGAAGTGGCAATGGACCGGCCATATAGCTCGAAGAACCGATAACCGATGGGGAAGAAAGGTTCTCGAGTGGCAGCCTCGTACCGGTAGGCGTAATGTAGGGCGACCCCCCACTAGATGGAGTGACGACCTGGTAAGATATGCAGGAAGTCGATGGATGCAAGTGGCTCAGGACCGTGCTTTGTGGCATTACTTGGGGGAGGCCTATGTTCAGCAGTGGACTTGTGAAGGGCTGTAATGATGATGATGATGATGAAGCTTCGGGCCTACGTCACGCTGACATAGTAAAGCCGGCCACGGTCGAGCGTGCGCCTGTTGTACTACCATACCTCAGAGGAGTGACAGAAAAGATACATCTTGAAGTGAGCTTCTATTAAAACCTAATACTACAAGCCAAGTAATATACAAGATGCTGGAGTGTACAAGCTTGATTGTAAATGTGGTCTCTCGTATACAGGACAAACAAAAATATCTATAAAAGCCCGAGTATAAGAATATACAGTTGACGTAATGCACTGACGTTCCGAGAAGTCTGCAGTCTGTGAAAATGTTCAAAATCAACTCCGCCATTTTATATAAGATTTGATAGGCCATAAATTCTCTCAAAAAATACCAATTCCTACCTAGAAAGCTTCGCGAGGCTATTAAAATTAAAAAAAATCCTAATTTCAAAAGAGAAGTTGGGTGGGTACTACAATATGCTTGGAATCCTATAATTACTATAATTAAATCCAAACCCTAGCATACCCATACAAGACTTCAAGATACTCTTAGCTTATTCTGGGTAGATTGGACCAAAAATTAATAGTCAAAAACTGATGGTAGCCTTAACTTCACTCTTCCCCGTTCGGATAGACCTCAGTCTTCCCCGTCACCATGGGTGCTGTAAAGCACCCAAAACGTCGGGAATCATAAAGTAAAATGAAAAAGTTTTGAGGTGACACCAACGACGACGATGGGGAAAAAGGTAATATTTTTAATTTGAAATTTCTAATATCTGCAAAAGGCATTGGTTAATGTATCTTTTTAGAGCATCAGGCAAACACAAGTCACGCGAAAGGGGAATTATTGCTAGCTTGAATATCAGAAATGTTATTAGAAAACGTTCTCTTATCAAAACAAACATCGAGCATTAAAAATATTTGAGCTGAATCGTTTATCATTATATATTCCGCTCTCTTACTGAATACCAGAGTAAAATAGCAAAGTATCGTATGGCGAGTGTAGAGAACCGGAGATACTTTTCGCTGGAAACGAGGCATTTCATCTCATTAATTTATTATTTTCTCTATTCTCACTAATTTATCATTAATTTATTATTCATTACTCATTACTAAGGGGTGAAAAAGTCTGAGATTAATGTATAATCAGGTGAACTGTATGTTCGTTTGTTACTAATAATTCTAAAAAAAAATTAAAATGCAAATAGTACAAGACTAAAAGTTGTAACATTAATTAAGAAAAAAACTTCCCCTCCCTTTCTTGTATTAGCAGGTGCAATATATAAAAACTTTTGGCAAATCCAAATTTAGTAAAATCGATTACAAGGCTGCTCAAAACACCGAAAATTTCGAAATTTCCCGGCCGAAAAAAATTGATAGTATAAAAAAATAAAATAAAATCAAATACATATGAAGCATGCCAACATGCATTGGGGCAGCGTGTTGGACACCTCCTTGCCCTAAAACCCTCTTAGAAATAAGAGAGGAATCCTATGTACAGCTGTGGGACGTGTATAGGCTGTAATTCATGTGATTGTGCAGCGAGAGATGGAGTATTATGAACCAAAATAATACAATATTTAGTGTTTAGTTAAAAACTTTCACTAGGTGGTAACAATCTGTCTCGCGTGATAACGCTACATATACCTACATATATATGATTACAATTACAGAGCAAAATTAGAGGGAATTACATTTTGCATATCCACTCTGTGCAAATTGAACGCTGAAATGTCACCGCAACAGTTATCAGGCAAGTAAAAGTTGCGGTTGACCCGGTTGACCATTTAATCGATTTTAGCCACAACGAACAAACATTGAGTTTATGTTCGAAATAGGCCTATTTAAGCAGACTTCAAAGAGGTGGAGATTTTCAATTCGTCTGTATGTTTTTTGTGTACATTTCGCGAAATCTTCGCCGATTCAAACGCAGCCAGCTGGCAGCCAATGCCACGCCATGTTACTTTATAGTGTCTTGCTCGTAGATGCCGGGCATCCGGGCTGCCGTATAGAATTTATGAAACGGCAAGCAGTGGCTTCTACAATTATTGTGATATTGTATTTTTCGTGTTTAGAGTAATTGTTATAATGGTTGGTGACCGATTGGCAACTGTCTTATCAGCTATTGCTAATACATATTAATTATACAGTGTGTAAGTGTAAGCACCGTTGTCACTGAAACCATAGGTGGTTGGCTTTAATATAAAAATATTTATCCGATTTTTTTTAAAAAACGCTATTTTCTTTTATAAAATTAAAAAAGTTTCTGTCCGACACCGTCCGTAAATTCATGGATACCCTATGCGCTCGAGTAACGTAATCACTGTAAAGATCACCGCCCGCCCTTGCTACCTACACAACATTTCAATATAAACACAATGGTACACATAACCTATGATAAAACTTTTCCTTCATACTTTCACACTTGCTTAGGACAGATAAAAATTCCTACCCTTTGTGTTGCGTGACGAGTCCAAATTAATGTAAGTTAGATTTAACAACAAAGAAAATTAAACATTAATAATAGTAAATAGAAAATCATTAGGTAGGATTTTTGGCGTATTTACCGTGTACCGTATCGCGGCCCTGGAACGCAAAGGGCATTTGAAACATAAGCTGACCGTTCATTGTACGGAAAGATCATACAAAGCGAGGCCAAGACAAAGGATTTGTATAGCTTGATGTGTAGCCTGATTGATTGGTTATTTATACTTACCTATTACATAAAATCCTCGTAAATGAATTCCATTGTGATCTGCTTTTACATTAATCGTAAAAGCTAGAAGCACAACAGTGTCATTTCTCTAAATACACTAAGAATTCGCCTTTTGAGTTCGGACGTATTACGGAACTTAGTTGCATACACTCGGCGCTTCACTTCTCCCCAAAGATAAAACTCCAGCGGGGTAAGGTCGGGTCATTGCCCAGGAAACTCCTCAACCAGCATAGCCCTGATTTGCAGCTGAAAATGTGCAGGGGCACCGTCATGTTGGTAGTAGAGATTTCTCAGTGAACGAAGAGGCACATTTCCACTGCACGTTTATGTAGGACATAAAACACATTCTCACCAAAACTACAACCTAAAGCGACGGAGAATGTCGGCACAGCGCGCGGCGCGGTTTTAAATCAAATTAAGACGTACATTCCCTACCGACGCAGGGACGTCAGTCTGTCCCTGCGTCGGTAGGGAATGTCACTGACGATATGTTGAGTTTTTTGTCAATTCTGTAAGTATATCCCTACTTGCCTAGGGTGAAATAATTGTAAGAAAAAATTGAGATTTGACAAAAAAAATGTTGTTATTTTTCATTGAAATTACTTTCTATAAGTGAAACCAAACCACTGGTTTCAAGGACAACGGTGTTTACTCTAACAACCTGTATATTCGAAAATGTATGTTATTCGTATTACGTACATGTATGAATAATTTTTCATCATATACGTAATACGAATAACGTACATTTAAAAATAATTTACAAATGACAAATCAACCCCACTAATATTATTCAAAATAATTTACAGTACTAATGATACGTGTTGACGTGTAGTGGCGTCCACTGCCCCTTAATATTATCCAGTGAATGTCGTAAATGGTGACAGATATAAAAACTCAAAAAAAAATCGGTTAAAAAATCCTGCTCGCCAAACGTTGCCACAATCTAAATCTAACCTAACGGGAAATTGAAGGGAGGGATATATTTTCAGCAGTAGAATTCTATAGGCTTTAAATCGTAATTTAATAAGAAATGTAATAAAACAGTGAATTTAATTTAAGCCAGTTATTTTAATATTACGGACACTTCAATTTTAATTATATGTATAAATGCGGTGGAACAATAACTAAAGTATATAGACTATTTAACACCAGAATTAAAGGATTTTTAGTAACTGACTATTGCAAATAACTAATCTATGATACAATATATGGGGAAGGGCTTTGCTTAGCAATAGACTTTCAATAGGCTGTAATGATAATGATAATAGTCGGGGGGGGGGGTGAATATATTAAGGTTTTACAATTAATGCCATTGAATAATTATTCCGAACCTTGTGAGATAACCATGTTTAACGTAGAGCTAGTGACAAAATAACTAAAAAAAAAAAGATTTATTGTTCAAGTACATTGCATAAACTTGAAGAATTTTTATAGCATTATAAACATATATTTTGAAACTGCGCCATCTTAGTCGTCGTTGTATTGAAATTACATTGCTCCTCTTCTGAAAGGTGAATCCCTAAAAAATTTTGCTCCATAAATAATGCACTGGAAAAGTAACTTTCCGTTTTCCATTTAACATATTTAATAAGATGCCGTTGTAAATAAACGAGAAGCGTTGTAAAAACCGTGCAAATTTAGTGAAAATATGAAATATGAATTAATTTTTACCTGAAAATGGAGAATATATTACGTTTAATATTTAGGAAAGAGTGACAAAGCAAATTTATGTTGCAGAAGTGCACGCCAGAATCGGACAGATATGCCCCAGGTAAAAGTCTATCGACCAAATTGGCAATATATTGAAGATGAGCCTGATCAAGGACACCCTTACCCGACGAGCATGTATGCGTAGTTATATAGATGTGAAGGAGGTGAGAGAGCTGTGACAGAAGTGTGTTAAAGGGAAGTACGTAAGTTCTGCCTACTACTATGAAAGTGTTTATCAGAAACATATGATTAATACTTACGTGGAAGAGTCATGCTGCCGCTATATTACAGTTGCAACATGAATGGGTCGGCTAGATTCCAGAAGGATTACGCTTTCACAGATTAACTAGCGCAAAACAGCAGCTTAATGCTCCACAGTGTTTTGTATGGTGAGTGTTGACAAAGTGAGACCTTTTTTACTGGTACTGGTAGGAGCTGAGAGGTACAACGTGTCTTTATTTTGATTCTCAACTGAGAATAGATCTAAAAGTCTAAAGGCTACAGAGTACTCACTTATTATCAGGTGTATTGTGTGCTCGCTTGTCACCCTTATCCTTCAAAAAAAAAACATAGAATGTGTGTTTTTTTTTTGTCACGTCATGAGGCAATCAACGAGGAAGACCCATGTTTAGCATTGGACATAGAATGATGTGAAATTCCGGTGAGCCTCTCGGATCATCTGAGGCATTTGAGACTCCGTGATAGAGCGTTGCTGTCCCAAATGCAGAAGGCGGTGATCCTCTATACCTCCCGTGGCGTCCCCCAGATTCTTTACCTTTCTCCCTTACTCTCGGACGTTTGATCTTTCGTACTTCCGTTGTACATTTTTATGATGGGAAAAAGTACTGAACTCGCACGATTTAATAAAATCGACGTAATTTACAAAATGAGCGAGCACACGAGCTTCGGTAAAATTATGGCAATTAAAATTTTAATTAAAACCAGTCGATGAATGGTCGTTGTTAACTCGATACTAAATAAGAAAGGAAAACAAAATCAAATTGTAACAAATTTTTATGAGGCTTTTTAGGCTGTTATTTTTTACGTAAGCATATTATGTGATTGTATCACACAAATCAGAATTAAATATTGTATTATATTTTACCATATAATTTATCATGGGGAGTGCTCAGAGAGATTGTTCGGATTGATTTCAGCCTCCAAATTCTACCAACGCATACCAAGATGAAATTCCCGATATCATCCACATCTTCTGGATTTGGCGGCGGTCCACCGCTGTGCGAGTTACTTGGAGTTTTCTATCTCGCACGATTTTGTTGTGAAACCGTTTACCACTTGCGATTTTTCTGGGTTGATATGACTTAGGCCCTCCAAAATGAGCCTTATTATTTACATATGTATACTCTGACTTCAGAATGTGAAATTATTTCATTGTGTTTAGTTCCTTGAAGTCGGCTTTCACTTTTTAAAACTTTATGTTATTAATTTTACTAATGAAATTTTTACAGAAATATTTAGAATATACCATATGTGTTTATCACTAGGCCTATTCATAGCTCTGTGACTTCTGGACGAGTTGATTGGGCAATTGCCTGGTCAACCCTGATGACTAAGATGGAAGGCTATATAGCCTCTCTAATTATTTTATATCCCTTTTTATACAAAAGTGCAGGCAAACGAGCATGTGGTTTACCTGGCGTCAAGTGACTACGGTCGCCCATAAACTACTGTAGGGGAATAGCAGATACATTTCCGCCCTATTCAAAAAGAGTAGGCTCTTCTCTTTAAGATCCCTTAGTCGTATCAGTCCAGAAAATATGCTAATGGTATTCGATTTCACACGAAAGTTCTGCGAGGAAGAAATCTTTTTGTAAATTGCAAAGTAGTTGAATGCCAATTATAGAGTTGGTATGATATCCTCATTTCTGAGTCTATCACGCAGAGAAACTCTGAGCATAGCCCTCTCCATAGCTCGTTGAGCGACCGTGAGCGTCGTCATATGGCTAACGGTGAAGGACCACGTCTCAGATCCGTAAGTCATCACTGGCAACACGCACTGGTTATACACTTTATTTTTCAGAGATTGGGGTATACCTGACGAGAAGATGTGTCGTAATTTCATGAACGCTGCCCAGCCGAGTTGAATCCGTTTATTTCGTTTTGATTCAAAAGCAATTAAGATATTTTAAATGGAAAGCTTGGCAACATTTAAATTAAAATGTTTCTCAGGAGCAAATAAGAGAGCTTTACCTTAAAGATATTTTTTAAATATTTAAATATTTCTGTGTTAAGTTTGATAATTATACGTATGGGCCCATAAGTGTTAAATAAATTGCGACATTGTGATATCACTACACACACATTAGAGTTTAAGATCGAGATTATCGCTGAATACACGGCTCCTGTTGTCTTTAATGATTGGAACCCTAATTTTGAAACTGGTAGTCGTTTAGAAAAAGAGGTCGTTTTCGGAGCGAAATTTCCATTTCTAGTGGGTTAATTATTAATTAGTAAATTAATTAAATAATTAATTAATTAAGTAACCAATTAATTATTATGTCCTCCTTAGGCGGCCTGCCTCAACGGAGGCTAGCCAACGGCGCAGGACAGGATTATAGTGCCCAAGTGTATGCGCTGGCACAGGTGCACTTCCTATTCCCTCACTCTCGTAATCCGATGGTACGGTAAACCGACACGACAAGGAGAGAGATCAGGCGCAGGACCAAGGGCTTTACGTGCTTTCCGAAGCTCGAGGGTGGAATACCGCCAACTTCCTGACTGAGAATTTCCTGACAGAAAAACTCAATAATTGATTTTTTGGCCCGACCTGGGATTTGAACCCAGGACCTCATGATTAGCAGTCGCACTTCTACAACCACTAGACCAATGAGAAAGTCAGCCTATTACCAATTTATTAACTAATAATTATTTAATTAATTAAATACCTCAATTTTGATATTATAACTAAATAGTTATAATATTATTTGTCTGCCTAAGAGTCTAACTAGGTAGAAACCAACTTTTTAAGTGTTTTTTGTGTCAAGATATTATGAATGCTGAAAATATGCTTGAACAATTGGCTTTGTGTTAAACATCAGTTGTTAGAAAACACGTTAATAACAGAGGAATGAGTTCAGCGCATAGGACACTGCAAATTGTGTCGTAAATTCAGTAAACTTGAAATCTATAACGTGAACAATGACCTATAAGTTACGGCGGTATCAACTTCAATATTTTATAATAACTACAAGCAAGGCATCATGTATCTGCAAAATTCTATACCTCCAGGGAATTATGTTGTCATTATTATTCATACTAGTATCGTTTGTGGTCGAAATTCGACCAAGAATGAAAACAATACAATACATTTGCTTGAGTTTTTTTTTAATATTCACTCGTGCAGGGTAGGCATGGATATCTCAACTTTTACGGCCGTGAGCGTGACTAAAATGCTTATTTACATTATTTGCTTATTTACATCAACTTATGAAGACCGAATGGTGAAGAAAATATATAGAGCGAAAGTAAATATTAAAAGGTGTCGAGGTAGACCGAGACTAACTTTCGAAGACCATGTGAGCAAATTGCTCGAAGAGGGGAGGGTCAAGAGTACTCGGATACCTAGACGTGCATGTATGAAGAAGTTAATGAACCTGAAAGAAGCGAAAGAGGTATGTAAGGATCGTGACACTTGGCGATCTGTTCTCTCTGGCTACCCCGTTAGGGATTGTGCGTGACGATAAGTAAGTAAGTAAGTACATCAACTTATCCGTTCCCAAAATTTTCTGGTTGACAGACAAGTCTTCAGCGCCCGATAGCTGTTCTTATATTTTATTATTTTCAAATGAAAATGTGGGACCTAAACTAACGGGATTCATGATTATTTCTGTTCAATCAGCACTAACAGTTTTAATATACATACATCTGCCGTGTATGTGGTGTTAGTTGACTCCGGACTTTAAATGAGAATATCTTATCAGAAAAAAAACAAGTTACGGGTTTTAACCCAACTCGGGATTCCAATAAAAAAACTCATAATCACTAGTCACGTTTACGATGACTAAACCAACGAAACAGTCAACATTATGTCTATGTGAACGCAATTTAATTAACTCTTAAGACCCGAAAAAAACATATTAATGGTTTAATATATATAAATGCTATATTTGATAATGCAAGTGATAAACTTAATTCCACTTATTACGACGCTTTTGCGCTCGAAGAGCTCAAAAACATCATAATAAGTTGTGTCATAATAAGTGGAGTTTGGAACGCTTTGATCAATATCATAATTTCAATAAATTAGCGGCACGTTTCAGGAATCGCTTGCGGGGTCAACCAATTTTTTTGTATGCAAATACCTACATAACAAACAAAACATAAAAAATGGCAAAATAATAAGCACCCTCGTGGTAGAGCCATGCTGCAGTTATATTAGTAGTATAGTTGTAGCACGAATGGGTCGTCTTGACCGGGGAAGTACCACACTCTTACAGAATACCAGCGTAATATAGTAGCTTAATGCTGCTGTGTTTCGTATGTTGAGTTTAGAGAACCAGAGACCCTTTTTACTTCCATCTTTGTCACGGGTGACAACGCATTTGCATTTTGATTCGTATTCGAGGATAGATGTAGATATCTATGGGCCACAGCAACCACTTACCATCAGGTGGACTGTGTGCTCGTGTCACCCTATCAATCAATCCTAGGATAAACATTAACACCATACATTTTTGCATGTAGAAACGTAAATATAAAACTAGAAATATACTCATTTTCATTTATTCTTCACTGATTTTATGTTTTTAAAAGAATACAAGTTATGTTATTAATATTGCCAATGTTCTCGCTAACCACTCCAACTAAGCTTAAAAATTTTTGTGTAAGTAGATGAATAGCGGATTCAAACCCACGATTTCCTAAATTACTACCTACATTTATTTACTCACTCGTGGATATTAACACGTTATTATGCTGAATCTTATATTTTTTTTTAAATTCTTTGACTCTCTTTGTTGCAATGCAAAAAGATTAAAATTCTTCCTTTGTAGTTGTGACGTATGTTTCTAGTTCAAACGTTCACGTTGAGCTGCCAAGTGCGCCGCTGGAGCGCTGCGTAATCGCACATTCCGAATGTTGGTAAAAGGGAACCGCAGAAATTCCAGTCACGTTTCGGGAGTACTTTATCTATTCTATTCTTTACTATGTGGCAGGACTCGTTTTTAGTTTAGGATGTTAATCTAAATTTGTAAACTAACTTTTTTATAATAAAAATATTAATTATTTTTCAACCTTCCGCTAACTAAATACAATGATGTGTCTTACCTGGATTGAATAGCACCTCCCGCCCTCCCACAATTGCATGCACTAACTCCGACACCACTGGTCCCAGCACCACTACTCCCGGCACCACTACTTCCAACACCACTGTTCCAGGTAAGACACACCTTCGACGATAATACGACACGTGTTTCGCCTCTACACGAGGCATCCTCAGGTGATGTTGACTCTACGGCGACTGACCGCTAAGTGATATATAATATATATATATATATATATATATATATATATATATATATATATATATAAGTATGTGTACGTGTGTATATGTGCGTGTGTGTGTGTATGTGTACTACCTCCTCGTATTGATAAATTATCGTCGGCCTTTCTTCAAATTTCTGTGGCATCTAACATCGGTTCTATTTTTAAAAATATGTCCCGCCTGGGTTTTCCTCTTCCTAGGACATAGTTAATTTTGACCTAGCTGTATATTACACATAAGAATAACTTTCAGCACTAAATATATAAATCTGTCTTGCTCGCAAGTTTCGATGGTTAGGACATCAAAACGCGTCGGCGGCTCTGGTTCGCTTCTATCGACTGGATTGCGACTCAGCGCGTCGACGTGAGACATGCGCAATCCCGAACGGTATTCGATGGTACAGTCATATTCTTGTAACTGTATCCACCATCGGGCTATTCGTGGGATCAAATCGCGTTTGATTAACGTTGCGCGTAATGCGTTGCAGTCGGTGAGTATTTTAAAGGGAATTCCGATGAGATAGACGCGAAAACGATTGAGTGACGCAATTACCGCCAATGTCTCTAGATCGTACGAGTGAAGTTTTTGTTCATCTACGTTAGTTTTTCGACTAAAGTACGACACTGGCTGGAACACACCGTTTGAGTTAGCCTGTAATAAGATACCAGCTAGTCCGGCTTTGCTAGCGTCAGTATGCAATTGGGTTTCCGCACTAAGATTGTAGAGTGCAAGAATGGGTCTATCAACCAGGAAAGCTTTGATTTTGTTAAATGCTGAATCCTGATCTTTGTCCCATGCTCATTTAATGTCCTTTTTTAATAAATCGGTTAGTGGGGCCGCTAATATAGCATAATTCATAATAAACCGCCTAAAATATCCCGATAGCCCAAGGAATTGTCTCAATTCATGTTGGTTCCTGGGTGTCGGAAATTTAGATACCGCCTCAGTTTTTCTCTGGCCGGGTCGTATACCTTCGGAACTAACCTCATAACCGAGAAAGTCTATTTTTTCAAGAAAAAAGTGGCATTTGTTTAATTTTAGTGTCAGACCGCCCTTTTGAAGGAGTATTAAAACTTCTTCCAATCGTTGTAACCCTTCGGTAACGTCCTCAGCTGGAATAAGGACGTCATCCATGTAGACTATTGCATATTTGATCTTAGCCTCGAGAAGTATTTTATTGATAGTGCGCTGGAAAACTGACGGCGCATTCACCAGACCAAACGGCATCCGATTATATTCATATTGGCCGTCTGGTGTCACAAAAGCGGTTTTGTGCCACGACTCTTCAGCGATTGGTATCTGGTAATACCCAGAGGCTAAATCAAGTGAAGTAAAAACTTTGTTACCTGACAGTTGATCCAATTGATCCTCAATCCGAGGGAGAGGGTAATGTTCCTTTTTAGTTTTGCGGTTCAAGGCACGGTAGTCGACGCACAAACGTTTATCTCCCGTTTTCTTTTGTACGAGGACAATAGGGCTTGCGTAAGATGAGGTAGATTCTCTAACAATACCGTGGTCGATCATTTCCTGCACCATATTTCTTACCAAAACGCGATCCGCGTAAGACATACGATATGGCCTATAAACAACTGGTTCTGAATCCTCGAGCTCAATCACCATCTCTGTCAGATCTGTGAACCCCAAATCGTCGAGTCCCTTTGAATAGCAGTTACTATATTTAATAATTAGTTGTTTTAAATTTAGTTTGTCTTCTTCACTTAGAGCATCGTTACAGTTCAAAACGTCATTGTTTTGGGATTCACAGATTGTGACATTACATGAGTTTAAGATATTTTCCAAATTGTCTACATGCTTATATTGTACTCGTGTCAAAAGGGTCCCCTTCTCAAGTGTGATTGAACTGGATGATGCATTGTGAATCAGTAGCGCGCTACGCCCACCCTTTACCTCATATTCTCCAGGCAGGAGGTAGTATTCCTTCCCTTCTGGACCCCGCAAGGAACCATTATCATAAACTCGTGCATCTACGCTAGGATCCGTAGAAACTTGCACAGCGCGTAAAGTATTCGACGGGATTTCAGCACCGTCGCTAGTTGAGAGACGCATTTTAACGCTCGGAATCTTGTTAAATATCACAGCGGTAGGGGTTTTCGTAATAACGATATATGGTTTCTCGGTAAAGGAATGTCCTAATAGAACTGACTGGTTGATTACGAAATCGTTTACTACATATAAATTTATCGTCTCCTTTATGCCTTGAACTTCGACGGAAACATTCGTCATACCTACTGGAGAGATTAGGTTAGCGCCTATACCCCTAAGAACAGGTAAATCTTCCGGTACCACTATGTCTAAGTTGAGTTCCCGAGCTTTTGTTAGCTTTATAAGAGAACACTGACTCCCTAAATCTAGATGATAATCTAAATTAATGTTATTGACTTTGATCTCAAGCATGTACTTAGCAGACAAGTCTTCAGATAAACATAATTGGGACACTTGTT
Organism: Parnassius smintheus behrii; assembly: GCA_036936625.1. NCBI lineage: Eukaryota > Metazoa > Arthropoda > Insecta > Lepidoptera > Papilionidae > Parnassius > Parnassius smintheus. Next base: position 57,835,230 of record JAUPFT010000005.1, read on the forward strand.
TTTCGGTTCTGTTATTATTCAGACTAGTTTCCTTTTCGCGATCTTTATCTAAGCGTTTGTTTTTAAAGCAGTGAATTGACAGATGACCTGATTTATCGCAAGTGACGCACTTAGCTGGGGGTTTATCACAACGGAAACTTGGAAGACCAATTTGATCGCAATTGTAGCATGTAATTTTCCAACCCGCTGGTTTTGATAAAAGAGTTGTACCCTGACGTTCGTTTCGGGTTTTAAAACTAGAACCAGGATTTTCCCGACCATGCCCTATTTTCACAGTTCTGAAATATTTCAGCACTTGCTCTGGCTCAGAGAATCGTGCAGCCTGCGCACCTATTTTAACAGCCCTATCTTCAACGCCGTATAGCAAGCAATCGACAGCCTGACGCCCATAGATCTTACATCTATTTAGCAAATTAATTTTGGCGTAATAGTAATGTTCAAGCGACTCTCCATATTTAACCCTTTTGCCCAGCATTTCAGTCAAGAGTTCAGCATAGTCTTCGCGAACAGGAAAAGACTCAATCAACTTCTTTTTCCACTCACTCCACGTATACATCATTGTCGGCAAACTCTGGTACCAATTCTTCGCTACCCCTGTCAACTTTGGCAGGGCGTAGTGAATTATTTCTCTATCTTCCCAGCCATAAATTTCTGAACATTCTTCCACCTTTGTCAACCAAGTCAAAATAGTTTGCTCCTTGGTCATAGGATCAAACTCGGGAACAATATTAGTATTAAAAGGCAACTTCGACGTATCTGAACTCTTAACTGATTGCAAAATTGACAAAAATTTATCTAAAATAATCTCAGTTGAGTCTACACTCCTAGGTTTCTTATAAGTAGGTGACATTTGTTGCTTACCCTCATCTCCTCCTTACAAGGTGATGGCTCCTCTTCCGGTCACGACTAAAACCCGACCTTGAATCCTTATCGTCCTCCGATCTCCTACCTCGTCGACTCGTACTTCTCTCTCTGGTACCCTCACGGCTATAGGATCCATCGTTCGACGAACGGCTACATCTTGACCTCGAAGGAGTGCGAAGAACTCTCTCCTTACCCCTTTGTGGACGAAGCACCCTTCGTCCTTGACGCTCTCCGTCAATATTGTTATAATTATTATCAACCTCAGTATCACGCACCCGTGATACCCCTGGTTGTTCCGAACATGTCCTCCTAGCTAGACCCTCATATATGGGTACTCTTGGCCAAGTTGCGTGGCTAGACTCACGCCTCCAATCTACCGCCTCCCGACTCTGACCCTCAAACCTGGGTACTCCCGGGCCCGGACTAAGAGTCCTATAATCTCGGGTTTGACTCTTTTCTCTCTCCATGTCGAGCACTGAAACTGACAGACGATAGCTTAGTAAACCATTATTTTTAACATCATTAACATAGATTAAGCTTATGCAGCTATGTGTACTTATATTTCTTTAATATTTTTCGGTAATAGTAACTGAATCACTCCTGATTAGGCTTGGTCTTTCTCACATAGTACTGCCACTACCACCGTAGCACACCACACAATGTTCATCTCGAAATACGCAATCATTTCAGACACAGGGAGAAAAAGAGAGGAAAAAAAAAGAGAACACATTTACTCTCTTCGATTGCAACAATCGACCCCAGTACCCTTACCAATCGCGGGCAACGATAAATAATGCTTTCCAAAATATTTATATTACTTGCTTTGTACAGCAAGCACCGAAATTCTATTTATATAAAAAAAAACAATACTCGTTACTGTCGACAAGCGTGGGTACTTGCACAAGCGCCAAATAGTTAAATGATAATTACATTTATTTATCTTATTGTGAATCAGTATGTTTGGTTGTTAAATACTCTTATTTACGGTAAACTTTCTAGCCAACTAGCAATTCGTTATAATTAACACTTCAAACAGGAGATAAATAACCTCAATTCGAATTCGTCGTAATTACGTAGTGGTAATATTTGATTTACATACTTTTTTTTTCACGCTACAAAAATTCAAATCAAACAATTACGTTGCTGGTACAATACAAATAAATGTAGGTACTTACGTTTTCTCGTAGGCCTAAGTCGAAAAGAGTAATACTTTTCGTTGATCCCACTTCTGAGATATTAGGATAGCCTCAGAAGTGTTCCAGAAAATAAAATTCAGTAATATCTCCACAGCACTTTAATCACAAAATTCACCTGTTTCTTGTACAACGGCCACGCGATGATTGCCTATCGCAAATCGCAACGACTGTCTGATATAACATTCACTTCGATTATCAATACACTATCTTAAATTAATATAATAGTTATTAACAAACGATTATTCATCCACAATTAGTTGATAATTAATAATACATTTAATTATTATCATTTAGATTAACAATGTAATATATTTCATTATAAAACAAAACTGTTTACACTTTAACATCTGCCTACCTGTTGCTACTTATTACAATCAATACAGCATCTTTATATTAGATTTAGAGGTATAATAATTCTAGGATATATAGAATAATATTAATCAGTCGTACATTAAACTAATTAGGCTTACACTTATTACTTTGAAAGCGCGTTTCAGAGACATACAGCTGTAACAGATTAGATGTTTTAGAGAAAACCAGTACAATGAGGGCGAATCAGCGGTATGAGATTGTCATTAGACTGAAAATTGCAATCATATTAGTTATTGTTGGCACTACCTGTGTACTACCGCCTAGCGCTATTTTTGAGGATATAAACTTTCAGCTGATTTGCGGCTAAAACTAATTACACCACTAGATATGTTTCGTTAATACGCAAATTTTGACACTAAGAACACTGTAATCCGTTAACTTTTTACCACTTTTTCAATTTTTTGCTGCGGGAGCGTCACACTTTCATCAGGCTTTTATCACTCATGCTACCTCATCATCATTATCATCATTTCAGCCCTTCACAGGTCCACTACTGAACATAGGCCTCCCTCAAGGTATGCCATAAAGCACGGTCCTGATCCACCTGTATCCATCGACTTCCTGCATATCTTACCAGGCCGTCACTGCATCTAGTGGGGGGTCGCCCTAAACTTCGCCCACTGGTACGAGGCTGCCACTCGAGAACCTTTTTTCTTCAACAGTTGTCGGTCCTTTAAGCTATATGGCCAGCCCATTTCCATTCACTTCAGCTTAATAATCCTTTGAGCTATGTCGCCAACTCTGGTTCTACCGCGGATGTCCTCATTTCTAAGTTAATCATGCAGAGAAACCCCGAGCATAGCCCTCTCTATAGCTCGCTGAGTGACCTTGAGCGTCCTCATAAGGTTGGCAGTGAAAGACCATGTCTCAGTTCCGTATGTTATCACTGGCAACACGCACTGATTGTAAAATTTCGTTTTAAGGTTTTGAGGTATACCTGACTAAAAGATGTAACGTAATTTCTCGAACGCTGCCCAGCCAAGTTGAATCCATCGATTGACCTCTCATTCGAAGTTGGACTTACCTAGTCGGACTATTTGCCCCAGGTAAACTTACTTGTCAACAACTTCGAGCTTAGTGCTCCCAACAACTACCAGCATAGGTGTGACATGGATATTAACCATGATCTTTGTTTTGTCGATGTTCATCTTAACACCTACCGTTGTGGTAGTACTACAGTAGGCACTATTCAGGTCATTGAGCATAGTGCTTAGGTCCTCCAGCGATTCTGCTTAAAGGACTATATTGTCGGAAACTCGAAGATGAGTGATGTACTCGCCATTAATGTTAATACCGTATCCTTTCCAGTCCAGTAGCTTGAAAACGTCTTCCAATGCAGCAGTAAAGAGTTTCGGGGAAATAACTTCATCTTATCTTACATCTCTCTGCCTTTGGATAGGTTTCGTACTCTGGTTCTGTACTGGAGTAGCCATCGTAGCCCTACTGTACAAATACTTCAGCACTCCGATATACCGACAGTCCACTTGGCACCGCTGAAGAGACTGTAGCACCGCACGAATGTTGACGGAATCAAAGGCTTTCTCATAGTCCACATACGGCAGGCAAAGTGGCAGAATGTACTCTTTAGACTTCTGTACAATTTGTCAAAGGGTATGTATGTGGTCTATAGTGCTATAGCCTTTTCGGAATCCGGCTTGTCGACGACTTACTACTTCTTGCTACCTGCGTGAAATAAAATTAAAACTGCGTGAAATTGCCTAAAATTGCGAGTCACCGACGATATAGTACGCAGGCGGGGCTAGCGCGTTGTAGACGATTGAATGTTAAAGTTTTTTAATGCTGATTACGTAAAGAGTTGTATGTAAATACTTGTTGAAATAGTTTTTGTTTAGTGTTTCTTATGTTTAATTCTAGGAAAAAAGGTTGTAAAAGTTTTAATTTAATTTAAAAATTATATATTATTTATATCACCTATTTGATAAATTAAAATGGCAAAACAACGTTTCTACTATAAGTATTGCGTGGATGTATAGTAAATGACAAACGAAAGGTTTCATATTATTCTTTAAGTTACCGAAGAATTTTAGAAGGAAGTTATGAAAGGTGATTTTTGACAGCAAAAAAATTAATAATTTTATCTACAGAAGAAATACCCAAGTACTTTATTACAAAAATTAGTTGAAATTCTCTTCGCTATCCAAATATCTACTTATACACCTGTACTTGTTTTTTTGTAATTCAGATATTTTAAATTCAAAGTAATTGTTGGGGCGACTTCTAACGCCGCCTAGCGACGCACCGGAACACCAAACTTTTATCTACGAATCAGAGCTCGTCATTGTTAGCAACCAATCACAGCACGTCGTGCAATTAGTTATAAGATCTGTCTGTTTTAAATTTTGATTATTACCTGATACACACTGTAAGCAATAAGACGACTTAAATATAACCAACAAACGTTCAATAAATAAATCATTGAAGAGCACCTGCCTCCCGTTCCTGTACATAAAGTGGTCCTATCGAGCCGAATAAGGAGTTCAAGTTTGAAATCTCCGAAGATTCGTCGCATCAAAATACGAAGAGGAGATTTACGTATCGAGCGAAGAGCCGCAACGATAAGGCATCGACAGACAGGAGTGGCAGGTTTGAACTTCTCGTCCGTTTCTCCATCTCATCCTTCGATAGGTGTTGATTTCGTGCTGATATTCCATTTCCAGTGCTCAAGTTAGTGGCGGTACCTACCTGTGCAACGGCACCCACCTTGGTTCGCACGCATCTACAAATTGGCAACTGTAAGTATTCTTGATTTCCTTAATTCCCAAAATGAGTGAGCCCAAATTGTCAGATTTAATTAAAAAAAGAGGAGTTTTAAAAGGTCGATTAACTCTGTTTGAAAATTATGTTAAAAAGTTCACTTTACCCTTGACTGAACAACAGTCATTAGAATTAAATTTAAGTGTCGAGAGTACTTCGAGTTTGATAGAGATGTATAGTGAAATACAGACTAAAATTGAAGAAGAGGTAGCGGAAGATCTCGATCTTGTAAAACAACTGGAAGAGAGAGATCGTTTCGAAAATCAATTTTGTTGTGCTGTAGCTTCTGCAAAACTTTTATTGAGAAAGGAAGTAGCTGAAAAGTCTAGTATTTTAACATGTAAGCCGATAGGCATAAAGTTACCCGATATTAAAATACCTTCCTTTGACGGTTCATACGATTGCTGGCTAGAGTTTAAAAATTCTTACGTTAGTATGATTCATGATCGCGATGATTTAGGTCCTGTTCAAAAATTTCATTATTTAAAATCGTCATTGTCTGGTACCGCGGCACACGTCATAGGTGCATTAGAATTTACGGCTAACAACTACTCTCATGCATGGGAGCTATTAGAGAATAGATTTAATAATCCGCGACTATTGGTTCATAATCATGTGAAGGCATTATTTAAAATTCGATCGTTAAATAAAAAGTCCGCTTCACAGATTAGGAACTTAATAGATATTGTTTTGAGAAATTTGCGAGCCCTTAAAACGTTAGGTGAACCAACAGATTCATGGGACACTTTAATCATTTACATGGTCGTTTCCAAATTAGATCAGGCCACTGAACGCGAATGGGAAGATTTTCAAGGTACAGCTAGTTCGTTAATTGAATCGAGGTCAGCTTTGAAACTGGATGACTTACTTAAATTTCTTAAGGACCGCGCCGACGTTTTAGAAATGATAAAAGTTTTTTTTTATATAGAAGAGGGGGCAAACGAGCATGCGGCTCACCTGATGTTAAGTGACTACCGCCGCCCATGATCAACCGCAACACCAGGAGAATTGCGGGTGCGTTGCCGGCCCTTTAGAAAGGAGTAAGCTCTTTTCTTGAAGGTCCCCAGGTCGTATCGGTCCGGAAAAATCGCCGGTGATAAACTATTCCACAGAGAGGTTGTACGTGGAAGAAAACTCCTTGTGAAACGTACAGTGGTGGACCGCCAAGCATCCAGATGGTGTGGATGGTATCGGGACGTTTGCCGTGTCGTGCGTTCACGAAATTTGGCGGCTGGGATTAATCCGAACAATTCCTCAGAGCACTCCCCGTGATAGATGCGATAAAATACGCAAAGAGATGCAACATCTCTTCGCAACGCCAGTGAATCGAGCCGATCGGAAATCACTCGGTCGTCGACGATTCGAGCCGCTCTGCGCTGGATACGGTCAAGTAGAAGGAGCTGGTACTGGGGAGCCCCAGCCCAGAGATGGGAACAGTATTCCATGTGCGGCCGAACCTGCGCCTTGTAAAAAGTTGCAGGCGGTGTGCCGGCATGAAATACTGTCCCGCTCTGCTGAGCACGCCAAGCTTTTTAGAGGCCAATTTGGCCTTCCCTTCCAAGTGACCACGAAACTGCACGTCACTCGATATGTCGACGCCGAGGATTACGATACTGGCTGAGGCAACAAGGGGAGTGCCTTGAAACTGAGGGGATACGACAAAGGGGTTCTTTTTAGCGGTTAACGCGCAAACTTGTGTCTTCTGGGGTTTAACTGGACTGGGTTTAGTCGTCCCCAATCCGAGACTCTGTTCAGCAAAGACTCGACTTCAGACACAAGTTTGTCCCGGCACTCGGAGACGTTTTCCCGAGAAATATTGGCTCGGCCGGTGTAAAGAGCATCACCAGTGCTGTCATCTGCATAGCAATGAATGTTACGCGTATGCAACATATCATTGATATTGTGACGGCTCAATATTATTATTAATAATTAAATTCAATATAAAGGGGCGTCAAAAATAGTTTTAAAAGATATATATTAAGCAATTAAGTTAAATCAATAAATATAAAGTTAATATATTTCAGACATTATCCCAATAACATAGCAAATTAAAGGCAAAATTATTGTTTCTTGTAATAAGTAAATTTATTATAAAAACTTGTAAAAATATTTAAAATAAGATAAATAATAGAAATACAAGTCAACAAATATTATAAAATTAAGTTAAATAACATTTATAAGATAATTAGAAAATTTGTTAAAAATTGTTAAAGTCATGGGAGGTGTTCGTGTATAAAAGAAATTTTTCTAAGTTGTGGAAGGAGTTCACGTATAGATGAATTTTTCTAAGTTGTTGAAGGAGTTCATGTATTAAGGAAAATTTTCCTAAGTTATGGAAGGTGTTCACGTATAGATGTCTTGTATGGATGAGGTGCCGGAGATACATACCTGCAGTTGTACATATATATGGGGTGGTCGGGAGCCCGACTGCCTGAAGTACTGTAGCACAATGATAGTCCTATATTAGGGACTTATGATATTAAACTCAATGATACAAAAGCAATACTATAGAAGGTCTCCATGATGAATTTGCATTACAATAGTAGGGTCGTGGGTTCGAATCCTATATATGAATGACTTATGAAAGTAAGGTCTATGATTCAAAAGCAATACTATAGAAGGTCTCTGTGATTAATATGCATTACAATAGTAGGGTCGTGGGTTCGAACCCTATATATGAATGACTTATGAAAGTAAGGTCTATGATTCAAAAGCAATACTATAGAAGGTCTCTGTGATTAATATGCATTACAATAGTAGGGTCGTGGGTTCGAACCCTATATATGAATGACTTATGAAAGTAAGGTCTATGATTCAAAAGCAATACTATAGAAGGTCTCTGTGATTAATATGCATTACAATAGTAGGGTCGTGGGTTCGAATCCTATATATGAATGACTTATGAAAGTAAGGTCTATGATTCAAAAGCAATACTATAGAAGGTCTCTATGATTAATATGCATTACAATAGTAGGGTCATGGGTTCGAATCCTATATATACATGACTTATGAAAGTAAGGTCTATGATACAAAAGCAATATTATAGGAGGTCTCCTTGATGCATAAGCATTGTATGGGGTGGTCGGGTGACTGACTGCTCCTAGTACTGTAGCAAAATGACTAGTCCTTATTAGGGACTTGAAAAGGAATATTATGGTGGCGTGTGTGCTGCTTCACGAGCAATTGGTCCGAGGTAAACTTGGACTCGCTAACCGATGTGTCCTAGACATATCATCTTAGTGCCGGTGGTAAGCGGGTTTGTTGTAGCAATATGGCTTTCCTGTGGACATCGCACACCCATACCGTTTGTGGGCGGCGTAGTAGCGCATAGCGAAGCGTCGTCTATCTTTCGGATGGGGATGATGAGTGTGTTTGGTAGCACTTTTAAGTGTAACGGGCATACTCAACTTCATGTCTTAGTGCATTAGCGCTATGATACGTGGAGTTTTGTTCATTGACGTCTTAGTAGCGTGCTACTATGATACGTTAGTGATATTTTTTATATAACAACAATACTAACTTTGTTGCCAAAGTCGATAGGAGTCATGTGGGTGTGTTGTGAGGGTGCGCCGCCCGTATGATAGTTGCATTGATGCTTACTGCTACATGCAGTATTGCGTCTTGTGATGGATCTGCGGGTGTGCTGCGCCTGATTCGACGCTCTCTTGTGGTTCTGGTCGATGGAGGTATACAATTAACATCTTAGTGTCGGTGGTAAGCGGGTTTGTTGTAGCAATACGGCTTTCCCGTGGACATCGCACACCCATACCGTTTGTGGGCGGCGTAGTAGCGCATAGCGAACCGTCGTCTATATTTCGGATTGGGATGATGAGTGTGTTTGGTAGCACTTTTAAGTGTAACGGGCATACTCAACTTCATGTCTTAGTGCATTAGCGCTATGATACGTGGAGTTTTGTTCATTGACGTCTTAGTAGCGTGCTACTATGATACGTTAGTGATATTTTTTATATAACAACAATACTAACTTTGTCGCCAAAGTCGATAGGAGTCATGTGGTTGTGTTGTAAGGGTGCGCCGCCCGTATGATAGTTGCATTGATGCTTACTGCTACATGCGGTATTGCGTCTTGTGATGGATCTGCGGGTGTGCTGCGCCTGATTCGACGCATTCCTGTTGTTCTGGTCGATGGAGGTATACAATTAACATCTTAGTGTCGGTGGTAAGCGGGTTTGTTGTAGCAATACGGCTTTCCCGTGGACATCGCACACCCATACCGTTTGTGGGCGGCGTAGTAGCGCATAGCGAAGCGTCGTCTATATTTCGGATTGGGATGATGAGTGTGTTTGGTAGCACTTTTAAGTGTAACGGGCATACTCAACTTCATGTTTTAGTGCATTAGCGCTATGATACGTGGAGTTTTGTTCATTGACGTCTTAGTAGCGTGCTACTATGATACGTTAGTGATATTTTTTATATAACAACAATACTAACTTTGTTGCCAAAGTCGATAGGAGTCATGTGGGTGTGTTGTGAGGGTGCGCCGCCCGTATGATAGTTGCATTGATGCTTACTGCAACATGCGGTATTGCGTCTTGTGATGGATCTGCGGGTGTGCTGCGCCTGATTCGACGCATTCCTGTTGTTCTGGTCGATGGAGGTATACAATTAACATCTTAGTGTCGGTGGTAAGCGGGTTTGTTGTAGCAATACGGCTTTCCCGTGGACATCGCACACCCATACCGTTTGTGGGCGGCGTCGTAGCGCATAGCGATGCGTCGTCTATCTTTCGGATGGGGATGTTGAGTGTGTTTGGTAGCACTTTTAAGTGTAACAGGCATACTCAGCTTCATGTCTTAGTGCATTAGCGCTATGATACGTGGAGTTTTGTTCATTGGCGTCTTAGTAGCGTGCTACTATAATACGTTGGTGATATTTTTAATATAACAACAATACCAACTTTGTTACCAAAGTCGATAGGGATCATGTTGGGTGTGTTGTGAGGGGGCGCCATCCGTATGATAGTTGCATTGATGCTTACTGCTACTGGCGGTATTGCGTCTTGTGATGGATCTACGGGTGTGCTGCGCCTGATTCGACGCTCTCTGTGGTTCTGGTCGATGGAGGTATACGGGTGGTGATGTCTGCTGGGGTATGGGGGACCTTGGAATGGTGTAAGCCCGACGATAGTCGTATTGATGCTTGTTGCGTTCTGCAGCATTACTTCTCTGCGATGGTTGTTTGGTGGGACGCTATTCTCAATGGCGCTCTCTGCGTCTTGGTTTGACTCACACCTAAGTAGCTTTGCCCAAGTCGGGTCCCTTCATTGCGGGGCTGCAGACTGTCTGCCCTCCACGATGTTTTATATAACAACATAATATTATCTCTCTGTAACTTTCCCACATTTGAATGATTGAAGGCAACTTGTTGGTGGGTGAGACAAACATGATCGAAAATGCATTTACTCAACGTCAGTGACACAAACCCTTTCTGATGGCGAATTATTACTCTTATCTTATAACTGCCTTTTGGCTATATCTGCCGTTGTATTGGTTGGTGGAGCAAATGTGTCGACCTCATGCGGGTGGTAGCTGGCGGGAGGATCTGAGGAGACTCTCAAGGCTGCGGCCGAAAGCTGCACAACGTGGGACCCCATTCCCTTGAGGTGAGCAGTAGTCTCATGACACGCTCTGCGGCTAGTAGCCGTGCTGATCATGCAATTGGTGGTGATGCCATACACTTACATCACGTCTGCAGGAGCGGCGGTCTGGCAGGTGGTGGCGCTCACGGAGGGTTTACAGCCAGTGTGCCTATTTGCCTAAACCGTGTGACGTACATTCACTGTGGCTGGATTCGTTCGTATTCTGTATGGCGTTTACACGCATTGACATGCGCGACTTCGGTCGATGTTTGTGCTTACGCACTAACAAGGGGCCAAGCCTCTTTTACTGGTTCGCCAGTTATTTTGCTGTAGACTACGGTCCAGTTCCCGAATTAGCGTTCCCTTCGGGGGGAGTGCATCAAAATGGTTGGCGCTCACCGTGCACGGCGTGTGTGGGGCCGTGTACCTCCCCTACATTTTTTTAAATAAATGTAGGAGAGCGAAGCCCTTGTATCGGGTATTTTTGTATAAATATATTGTGATAAATATAGTGTGTGTTTCCGAGCGGGAAGGGATAAATAATAATAAATTAATAATGTAAACCTGATACAAGTGGAATAGGGACGTTTTATGTTCTTAACCTTTTTCGAGCCCTGTCTTCGTGAACGGGGTTCACTTAGCTTATTAGACATTACCAACAGCTTTCAATTGCCCTAGTGAATATTCATTCTTCCAAAAGACACCTAAAAGAACTAAGTTACTAACAAACACAACGTAAATAAGGGTCCTAACTAAGACGATCACGCCAAAAGATTACAAACGGCCTATTATTAAACCTTTAGAGAGATCATTTTAGAAAGATCTAAACATAGTTTATTAATCCTGGTCACATATATATATATAATGTTATTGAAAAGGGGATATTTTTAATATTATTTTGCAATACAATAGAGGGACGGGGGGGGGGGGGATCGTTACACTCTGAAATTGAAGATCACGTAAGCGATGAAGATGCTCAGGACGATGTAGAAGAAGGATACATAGAAGACGAAACTATAGCTGAAGAATCTGCGCCATCTTTTGTCCCAGAAAATAGTGAGACTTTGGAGCCATTCAGTTCTGATCACCGTATCCTTGTCCCGGCGCGTCGAACATTGAAGGGCAAAAACCAGCACTGTTGGTCTACTTCTAAAGGTGAAAGTCGAGGTAGAACCACTGCTAGAAACATTGTGCACACTTCTAGAGGCCCAACTAGGATGTGTAGAAATATCTTTGAGCTTAGTTTGTGTTTTGATTTATTCATCGCGGAAGACATTGTTCGTGAGATAGTGAAGTGGACAAATGTGGAAATATCTAGAAAAAGACCTATTGGAAATACCCATAATTTGATAGCACCTTTTCAGGGTCTAGGTATTTAGCAGTTATGAGCAGGGAGCGTTTCAACTTTCTCACGCGTTGTTTGAGAATGGATGACAAGACTTTGCGTCCTGCCCTACGTCAAGAAGATCCCTTTATTCCAGCCAGGAATATATGGGAGATGTTTATACAGCAGTGCAAGTCTAACTACACACCGGGAAACTACCTTACAGTTGATGAACAGTTGGTTGGATTTCGAGGCAGGTGTCCCTTTCGAATGTACATTCCGAATAAACCCAACAAGTACGGGATCAAAATACCTATGATGTGTGACAATGGTACGAAATATATGGTTAACGCTTTGCCACATATTGGAAGAGCCACCGACACCGGAGGATTACCTCAGGGAGAGTACTACGTAAAGGAATTGAGCCGTCCTATACATGGTACTAATCGTAACGTGACATGTGATAATTGGTTCACGTCTGTATCGCTGGCCAAATCACTACTTGCTGAACCATACAAACTCACGCTTTTTGGTACAATAAGATCTAACAAACGGAAAATTCCTCAAGAAATGAAAAACACCCGTCGTCGACCTGTTGGTACATCCATGTTCGCCTACGATGGCCCTTTGACTTTGGTTTCCTACAAACCAAAGCCAGATAAAATGATGTTCCTGTTATCTTCGTGCGACGAAAAAGGGCTCATAAATAATGACACTGGAAAGCCGGAGATGATTATGTTCTACAACCAGACCAAAGGTGGTGTAGATACATTGGACCAAATGACTTCATCTATGTCATGCTCTAGAAAGACTAACCGATGGCCAATGGTTATTTTGTATGACATGCTAAATATATCTTTCGTGAATTCGTATGTTATATATTGTCATAATATATCAACAAAAAATGAAAAACCCCTAAGTAGAAGACAATTTATGAAAAAATTTAGCACGCAGTTGACTACTGAATGGATGCAAAAAAGACTAGAAGCACCTACGTTGAAACGCAATATCCGTGATATTATTGAAGTCATCTTGAAAAAACCTTCCGATGACTCTTCTGTAGAATATGAGGGTCCACCGCCGCCAAAAAAAGAAGGTATTGCTCCTATTGTACATCTAAAAAGAAGAGGATGTCCAAAATGACGTGCGCCACGTGTCAATAATCTATCTGCGGCGAACATCAAGTTCATGTATGTATCGAATGTATCTAAAATATTTTTTTTGTTACTTTATTAGTTTTTTTTTAGTTAACTACTTCATAATTTACTATTTTTTAAGCTAAGTGTATACTTTAATTAGTTATTTTTTAATTTTTAATGAGAAGACTGTTCAATTGTCTGAGTTCCTAAAATTTGTTCCTAAGATCTATTTGATTAAGGATTTTATAATAAAAATATATAAATATTATTTTAAATTGTGTTTTTCTCTTTTTAGTTAATATACACAATTATATAAACAGTCAATATATCAACAACATTTATAGGTTTTGAATAAAATCATTAGTCAATATGATGCACCTCGCGGGCGTAAGAGTAGTTTCTTTGTACGTCGCAACATGAGTAGTAATGTAGGGTTAATGTTTCACATAACGATTTCTTTATGAAACAATGTTGACTACCATTATCAAGCAGAATACGTACAGTGTGATATTTGTTATTACAATCTGCTATGTCCACTAACGCTGTGGACAGCAAAACGTTGGGTAATAACGAATATTCCTGATTACTGTTTTGCGATTCTGAATGGTTAGCCGTAACGTGTAATGATGACGAGACAGTGGAGACGTTAGCGGTGATCGGCTGTACTGATGCACTCGACCCGCTCACCTGTGATGCGCCGTCTACCTGCCCATCAATGTGAAGCAAACTGTTGTGCCTTTTATCACACAACCTACATGGCCCAAACTTGCATTCGTCAAGTAGGTGGGTTGCGCGTAAACAATTGATGCACAGCTGATGCGTTTTAACTATCTTATTCCTTTCTTGGATAGGCGAATTAAGAAACCTTGAACAGGAATAAATCGCGTGATTACCATGACACATCACACACACGCGGCTTTGTTTTAGTTTCGTATTACCCTTATTGTTATTGTTAGTAACGTTCGTAGCAACATGAGTATGTGTATATTGTTTCTTAGAGCTTTTGTTCGCCGCCTTTGTTCTCGTGGGATTTGTTATGGTTCACTTTTTTCCACTGTTGTAAACTGCCAGCTCATGAGGTACCTTGAGGATCACCAGCTGATTAGTGACCGCCAATACGGTTTTCGCCGTGGTCGGTCAGCTGGTGATCTTCTGGAGGCAGTAGAGATCAAGGGGGAGGCATTGGCCGTTAGTTTGGACATTGCGAAGGCCTTCGATCGGGTTTGGCACAAAGCGCTTCTTTCGAAGCTCCCTTCCTATGGGCTTCCCGAGAAATTGTGCGATTGGTTCACCAGCTTTCTTGCAGATCGGAGCATCAAGGTCGTTGTAGACGGTGCAAGCTCCGATTGCAAGCCTATTAATGCTGGTGTTCCACAGGGCTGCGTGCTATCGCCAACGCTGTTTCTTCTACATATTGTAACGATCCCCCCCCCCCCGTCCCTCTATTGTATTGCAAAATAAAAATTTTATAATATTAAAAATATCCCCTTTTCAATAACATTATATATATATGTGACCAGGATTAATAAACTATGTTTAGATCTTTCTAAAATGATCTCTCTAAAGGTTTAATAATAGGCCGTTTGTAATCTTTTGGCGTGATCGTCTTAGTTAGGACCCTTATTTACGTTGTGTTTGTTAGTAACTTAGTTCTTTTAGGTGTCTTTTGGAAGAATGAATATTCACTAGGGCAATTGAAAGCTGTTGGTAGTGTCTAATAAGCTAAGTGAACCCCGTTCACGAAGACAGGGCTCGAAAAAGGTTAAGAACATAAAACGTCCCTATTCCACTTGTATCAGGTTTACATTATTAATTTATTATTATTTATCCCTTCCCGCTCGGAAAAGGCTCACAATATATTTATACAAAAATACCCGATACAAGGGCTTCGCTCTCCTACATTTATTTAAAAAAATGTAGGGGAGGTACACGGCCCCACACACGCCGTGCACGGTGAGCGCCAACCATTTTGATGCACTCCCCCCGAAGGGAACGCTAATTCGGGAACTGGACCGTAGTCCACAGCAAAATAACTGGCGAACCAGTAAAAGAGGCTTGGCCCCTTGTTAGTGCGTAAGCACAAACATCGACCGAAGTCGCGCATGTCAATGCGTGTAAACGCCATACAGAATACGAACGAATCCAGCCACAGTGAATGTACGTCACACGGTTTAGGCAAATAGGCACACTGGCTGTAAACCCTCCGTGAGCGCCACCACCTGCCAGACCGCCGCTCCTGCAGACGTGATGTAAGTGTATGGCATCACCACCAATTGCATGATCAGCACGGCTACTAGCCGCAGAGCGTGTCATGAGACTACTGCTCACCTCAAGGGAATGGGGTCCCACGTTGTGCAGCTTTCGGCCGCAGCCTTGAGAGTCTCCTCAGATCCTCCCGCCAGCTACCACCCGCATGAGGTCGACACATTTGCTCCACCAACCAATACAACGGCAGATATAGCCAAAAGGCAGTTATAAGATAAGAGTAATAATTCGCCATCAGAAAGGGTTTGTGTCACTGACGTTGAGTAAATGCATTTTCGATCATGTTTGTCTCACCCACCAACAAGTTGCCTTCAATCATTCAAAGGTGGGAAAGTTACAGAGAGATAATATTATGTTGTTATATAAAACATCGTGGAGGGCAGACAGTCTGCAGCCCCGCAATGAAGGGACCCGACTTGGGCAAAGCTACTTAGGTGTGAGTCAAACCAAGACGCAGAGAGCGCCATTGAGAATAGCGTCCCACCAAACAACCATCGCAGAGAAGTAATGCTGCAGAACGCAACAAGCATCAATACGACTATCGTCGGGCTTACACCATTCCAAGGTCCCCCATACCCCAGCAGACATCACCACCCGTATACCTCCATCGACCAGAACCACAGAGAGCGTCGAATCAGGCGCAGCACACCCGTAGATCCATCACAAGACGCAATACCGCCAGTAGCAGTAAGCATCAATGCAACTATCATACGGATGGCGCCCCCTCACAACACACCCAACATGATCCCTATCGACTTTGGTAACAAAGTTGGTATTGTTGTTATATTAAAAATATCACCAACGTATCATAGTAGCACGCTACTAAGACGCCAATGAACAAAACTCCACGTATCATAGCGCTAATGCACTAAGACATGAAGCTGAGTATGCCTGTTACACTTAAAAGTGCTACCAAACACACTCAACATCCCCATCCGAAAGATAGACGACGCATCGCTATGCGCTACGACGCCGCCCACAAACGGTATGGGTGTGCGATGTCCACGGGAAAGCCGTATTGCTACAACAAACCCGCTTACCACCGACACTAAGATGTTAATTGTATACCTCCATCGACCAGAACAACAGGAATGCGTCGAATCAGGCGCAGCACACCCGCAGATCCATCACAAGACGCAATACCGCATGTTGCAGTAAGCATCAATGCAACTATCATACGGGCGGCGCACCCTCACAACACACCCACATGACTCCTATCGACTTTGGCAACAAAGTTAGTATTGTTGTTATATAAAAAATATCACTAACGTATCATAGTAGCACGCTACTAAGACGTCAATGAACAAAACTCCACGTATCATAGCGCTAATGCACTAAAACATGAAGTTGAGTATGCCCGTTACACTTAAAAGTGCTACCAAACACACTCATCATCCCAATCCGAAATATAGACGACGGTTCGCTATGCGCTACTACGCCGCCCACAAACGGTATGGGTGTGCGATGTCCACAGGAAAGCCGTATTGCTACAACAAACCCGCTTACCACCGGCACTAAGATGATATGTCTAGGACACATCGGTTAGCGAGTCCAAGTTTACCTCGGACCAATTGCTCGTGAAGCAGCACACACGCCACCATAATATTCCTTTTCAAGTCCCTAATAAGGACTAGTCATTTTGCTACAGTACTAGCAGCAGTCAGTCACCCGACCACCCCATACAATGCTTATGCATCAAGGAGACCTCCTATAATATTGCTTTTGTATCATAGACCTTACTTTCATAAGTCATGTATATATAGGATTCGAACCCATGACCCTACTATTGTAATGCATATTAATCATAGAGACCTTCTATAGTATTGCTTTTGAATCATAGACCTTACTTTCATAAGTCATTCATATATAGGATTCGAACCCACGACCCTACTATTGTAATGCATATTAATCACAGAGACCTTCTATAGTATTGCTTTTGAATCATAGACCTTACTTTCATAAGTCATTCATATATAGGGTTTGAACCCACGACCCTACTATTGTAATGCATATTAATCACAGAGACCTTCTATAGTATTGCTTTTGAATCATAGACCTTACTTTCATAAGTCATTCATATATAGGGTTCGAACCCACGACCCTACTATTGTAATGCATATTAATCACAGAGACCTTCTATAGTATTGCTTTTGAATCATAGACCTTACTTTCATAAGTCATTCATATATAGGATTCGAACCCACGACCCTACTATTGTAATGCAAATTCATCATGGAGACCTTCTATAGTATTGCTTTTGTATCATTGAGTTTAATATCATAAGTCCCTAATATAGGACTATCATTGTGCTACAGTACTTCAGGCAGTCGGGCTCCCGACCACCCCATATATATGTACAACTGCAGGTATGTATCTCCGGCACCTCATCCATACAAGACATCTATACGTGAACACCTTCCATAACTTAGGAAAATTTTCCTTAATACATGAACTCCTTCAACAACTTAGAAAAATTCATCTATACGTGAACTCCTTCCACTACTTAGAAAAATTTCTTTTATACACGAACACCTCCCATGACTTTAACAATTTTTAACAAATTTTCTAATTATCTTATAAATGTTATTTAACTTAATTTTATAATATTTGTTGACTTGTATTTCTATTATTTATCTTATTTTAAATATTTTTACAAGTTTTTATAATAAATTTACTTATTACAAGAAACAATAATTTTGCCTTTAATTTGCTATGTTATTGGGATAATGTCTGAAATATATTAACTTTATATTTATTGATTTAACTTAATTGCTTAATATATATCTTTTAAAACTATTTTTGACGCCCCTTTATATTGAATTTAATTATTAATAATAATATTGAGCCGTCACAATCCACCCCCAAATTTTATGTTAATGACCCACACAGTGGAGTCGTTGATATAAAATTTTACTATACTGAGAGCATATGCTCTACACTCAAAATTTTGAACTTATGTGTATCTGTTCTTTCCTCTTTCAATCTGTTACAATTCAGTATATATTTTCACCCCACCTACCCCAGGGAATGGCCGCCGCCACACACCCCTTCAACCACATCTATCCAATTGCAATAAACCATAAATTGTTATCTTGCTAATTTTATTGTATATTATGTCGTTGATATAGTGGTTCTCTTTAGTTTTTGACTTACATTTTAAATCTTTAAAATATAAATTCAGCAATGTTATCTTTGTATGCACAGTATTTTGATTATGAGTTGAAATCAGATGGCTACACACCCACAGGATAGATGTGATTGAGCCATTCACCCTGACCCAACTCCCCAAATTTATTCAATAAAAACATATTTTACAAAATTATCTTACAATCAATATTTACAGATAGTTATTAATAAAATCATTACAGCATTTTTCTTATTTTTAATTAATTTGTGTCTTGCTCATAACTTTAATAATTTTAATCTATTTTTCAATAGGCCACCCACGGGACCAAATTATATTTCAGTATTTAATCTAGTATGTATATAAGCCAACCCTATTATTTAAAATATTTTAATAAATGAATAGCATTAAAATTTCCCCTAATTTCATTTGTTTCTGGGTTTGCTAAAGTATATACATTGTCAAATGGTACGGCTGCTATTATATATGGCCCTTCATACGCCAAATTAAATTTACTCATAACTTTGTTATCTGCATCTGATCTACTAGATCTTGAAACTTTTACTAAATCGCCAACATGATATGTCACTAATCTATTGCTCTTATCAAATTTTGTGTTTCTAATGCGGCTTGCCTCTTTTAAATTCTTTCGCACTTGCTGTCTAATCTGTTCGACATTGTTTTTGATCTTACTATTAAATATTATCTTGTCGAAAGACATTTCATTAGACTCACCATAAAGAATTTCACATGGTGTAAATCCCGTACTATTGTGATATGAATTATTATACAATTCTTCTATTTTAGGCAATATTATTGCCCAATCTTTGTGGTTAGTATGACAAAGCGTCCTGAATAATCTGCTCAACTCTCTATTTACACGCTCTGTTGTATTTGGCCTAGGATTTCTTACTGTGGTATATATCGGTTTAATATTCAATTCTTTCATTGATCGTTTCCAATGATTACTTATAAACTGCTTCCCATTATCTGTTATTGCTTTGGGCTTTATAATCTCAACAAAATGCTTTACTTTCGTTACAACACACTTTGCTGTTGATTGTTTTAAAGGATATAATTTGATAAATTTACTAAATGAATCTTGTATAACAAATATGAAAGTGTACCCAAAGGTACCCGATGCCAATGGTCCATATAAGTCAGCCATAACCATGTCTCCGATATTTTCTGTTATTATAGATTTGCATGGACCCACATATGTTATATTACTTTTCTTTGATAACTGGCATAAATGACACACCCTTAATTGCTTTTTAATGTCTTTTGTTAATCCTTTCCAAAAGAATCTATCTCTCACATATTTAATTACTTTATAGGGCCCTTGATGTCCCATTTCTATATGTACTTGGTTTATAACATCTCGTCTCAAGGGTACAGGTAAATAAATTACTTCCTTTAAATTTGTTTTGTAATATAATATATTATTTCTCAAACTATAACGTTTCAGTTTATCATTTTGTTCTAATGTTGAAATATTTAGTGTCTTTAATTTTTCAATAATAGCCAACGACTCTGTATCTTGTGTTTGGTATACTGATATGGATTTTAACTTTTCTATCAACTCGTCATTCGGTTCACTTTCTGTATAAGCTATTTCTAAACTTTTATTTTTATCCTCTTGTATTAAATCACCATCAGGAGGGTAGCGTGATAGAACATCTGCAACAATATTGCTTCTACCGGATATATGCTGTACTTCGTAATTAAATTGTTCTATATACAATATCCATCTAGTAACTCTGCCATTGAATAATTTCATATTATTAATAAACAATAATGCTTTATGATCAGTTAAAATTATTACTTTGCTGCCTCTTAAATACGTCTCAAACTTCTTTAAACAACTTATTACAGCATAAAACTCTTGTTCAGTGACAGACCAATTCAATTCAGAACCTTTTAAGGCTTTACTGTGATAGCCTAATATTCTCATTTCACTATTATTATCTATCTGATAAAGTACTCCGGCCATACCCACACCGGAACAGTCTGTTTGCAAATAATAAGGTTTACTAAAATCAGGGTGATGCAATTCTATTGTATTAATAAATTGTTGCTTTATAAAATCAAATGCCTTCTGTACCTTTTCGCTCCATTGGAACTTACGTCCCTTTTTTAATAATTCACAAAGAGGTATTATACATACACTATAATTCGGTATGAACCTTCTATAAAAATTGCAAAGCCCCAAAAATGCTCTCAATTGCTTAATCCTTTTGGGTGCTGGAAAATCTTGAATTGCGCGAATTTTATCGGGATCTGTCTTTATGCCTTTTATTGAAATTATAAAACCCAGCATCTTAATTTCTTTACAAATAAATTCACATTTTTGCAAATTGCACGTTTTTTTTTTTTTTTTTTTTTTATATAGAAGAGGGGGCAAACGAGCATGCGGCTCACCTGATGTTAAGTGACTACCGCCGCCCATGATCAACCGCAACACCAGGAGAATTGCGGGTGCGTTGCCGGCCCTTTAGAAAGGAGTAAGCTCTTTTCTTGAAGGTCCCCAGGTCGTATCGGTCCGGAAAAATCGCCGATGATAAACTATTCCACAGAGAGGTTGTACGTGGAAGAAAACTCCTTGTGAAACGTACAGTGGTGGACCGCCAAGCATCCAGATGGTGTGGATGGTATCGGGACGTTTGCCGTGTCGTGCGTTCACGAAATTTGGCGGCTGGGATTAATCCGAACAATTCCTCAGAGCACTCCCCGTGATAGATGCGATAAAATACGCAAAGAGATGCAACATCTCTTCGCAACGCCAGTGAATCGAGCCGATCGGAAAGCACTCGGTCGTCGACGATTCGAGCCGCTCTGCGCTGGATGCGGTCAAGTGGAAGGAGCTGGTACTGGGGAGCCCCAGCCCAGAGATGGGAACAGTATTCCATGTGCGGCCGAACCTGCGCCTTGTAAAGTTGCAGGCGGTGTGCCGGCATGAAATACTGTCCCGCTCTGCTGAGCACGCCAAGCTTTTTAGAGGCCAATTTGGCCTTCCCTTCCAAGTGACCACGAAACTGCACGTCACTCGATATGTCGACGCCGAGGATTCCGATACTGGCTGAGGCAACAAGGGGAGTGCCTTGAAACTGAGGGGATACGACAAAGGGGTTCTTTTTAGCGGTTAACGCGCAAACTTGTGTCTTCTGGGGGTTAAACTGGACTAGATTTAGTCGTCCCCAATCCGAGACTCTGTTCAGCAAAGACTCGACTTCAGACACAAGTTTGTCCCGGCACTCGGAGACGTTTTTCCGAGAAATATTGGCTCGGCCGGTGTAAAGAGCATCACCAGTGCTGTCATCTGCATAGCAATGAATGTTACGGGTATGCAACATATCATTGATATGCAGAAGAAACAGCGTTGGCGATAGCACGCAGCCCTGTGGAACACCAGCATTAATAGGCTTGCAATCGGAGCTTGCACCGTCTACAACGACCTTGATGCTCCGATCTGCAAGAAAGCTGGTGATCCAATTGCACAATTTCTCGGGAAGCCCATAGGAAGGGAGCTTCGAAAGAAGCGCTTTGTGCCAAACCCGATCGAAGGCCTTCGCAATGTCCAAACTAACGGCCAATGCCTCCCCCTTGAACTCTACTGCCTCCGCCCATCTGTGAGTGAGGTAGACCAGAAGATCACCAGCTGACCGACCACGCCGAAAACCGTATTGGCGGTCACTAATCAGCTGGTGATCCTCAAGGTACCTCATGAGCTGGCAGTTTACAATGGACTCCATTGTTTTGGAGAACAAGGAGGTGATGGCGATTGGCCGGTAGTTGGACGGGTCTGAGCGGTCGCCTTTTTTAGGGATCGGGTGGACGAAAGCCGTCTTCCACGATTTTGGGACTACGCCTAGGGAGTAGGAGTACCGGAAAAGACGCGTTAAAACCGGTGCCAACTCTGGAGCACACGTCCTCAGCACAATTGGGGGGATTCCGTCAGGCCCACTCGACTTGTGGATGTCCAGGGAGAGGAGTGCTTTGCGAACCGAGCGCTGTGTGAACTGCACTTCCGGCATGGAGCACTCACACCGCGGGATGGTCGGCGGCGTACTCCCCCCGTCATCGAGAGTCGAGTTAGACGCAAAGAAGGAGCCTAGAAGATCGGCTTTCTCCTTTGCAGTATGGGCCAGTGAGTCGTCCTCCCTGTGCAGAGATGGAAGAGATGGCTGACAGAAATTCCCCTGGACAGCCTTGGCGAGAGACCAGAATGCACGGGTTCCAGAAGGAAGGCGAACTAGTTTCTCGCCAATTCTGCCTATGTGCTCTGACTTTGCCTTGGCAATGACTCTTTTGAAGGACCTAGAGGCGGAATTATACTTCTTTTTTAGAGCGCTGGTGTTTACATCCCGGGACGCTGATGCATCAACCCAGGCTTGGTAGCACTCCTGCTTATAGCATGATGCTATTTTACAGGAGCGACCAAACCATGGCTGAGATTTGCCTCCAATGGGCACCACAGAGGAAGGAATAAAAAGTTCCATACCCTGAAGTACCACATCAGTAACAGAATCCGCAACAACGTTGGGATCATCCGGCGAGAAGCAAACCCGCCCCCAAGGGTAGGATGCAAAGAAAGACCGCATCCCATCTCAATCGGCTGACCTATAGTGCCAAACACGGCGGCAGCCTGCAGAATGCAACCGCGATTTCAGCGTGAGTGGCACAACACTCCGGATCAGACAATGGTCCGAGGAGCCTAAAGGGGCGTCGACGGAAATCCGATATCCGTCCGGGTGAGAGGTCAGCAGAAGGTCCAACAGGGAAGGTGCATGATCCTCCACATCTGGAATCCGCGTAGGCGAAGTAACCAGTTGTGTCAGACCAAATGCCAAGGCAAAATCATGAACAGATCTCCCCGCATGATCGGTTAAACGTGAACCGAGCCATTCGGCGTGATGGGCGTTAAAGTCGCCGAGGATCACGATCTCTGCGGAGGGGATCTCCTGTAGCAACGAATCTGCAGCCATTTGGACGTGGTCGAAGAGTCGGTCTGTTTCGGCATTACCGCTGTGGGACCTATAGAGGCACCCGTAGACGCGCGGATGGTCGTCGCTGTCTACGCGTAGCCAAAGGATGGACAGGTCCGAACCTTCAAGTCTGCCGAGGCGTCGAGAACAGATGTCCTCTCTGACGTAAACGCAAACTCCAGCCCGAGGCACAAAGGAGTGTTCCAGTTTGTACCCCGGGTAGGAGAGATACGAAACATCAGCCGGAGAGGACATCTGCGTCTCGGTCAGAAAGAGCAGAGCCGGCCTCGCCGTCTCGAGATGGTAGTGGACGGCGTTTAGGTTGGAGTGAAGTCCCCTGATATTGCAGAAATTCACGGACAGCGTGGCAGGGGTCGCCTTGGTCTTGTTGCTCCGTTTGCCCCGAGCAGTTGTAGTCTTGAGCGGAATTTCGCCCCCCCCAGAATACGCGGGGCAGCCTGAGCACCCACGCTCAGAAGTGGAGAAACATGGTCGTGGATGCTCAGCGAGGGATTCTCCAGGGGTGCTGGTACCCTCCTGGGGTAGTCTATCTTTATTTAATTCCGCTACCATGTTGATGAGGGGGGGGGGGTATTTTGGCCTCCGGCCACCTGCACTCACCAGACGAAACGCGGAAGCAGAACTTCCACTTCACGCCGGTATTCTGTGAGGTCGTGGTACCACCCCGGTTTGAGCCGGCCCATACGTGCAACAGCAAAGCTGCCGCATGGCTCTACCACTGTTTTGTTTAATTTACTTAAAACAATGTCAATGTGCTCCAAATGTTTATCTAATGTTCCTGATGTTATAATAGCTAAATCATCTAAGTAATTCACACAAAATTCTTGGACTTCTGGTCCCAATATTAAGCTCATGGCTCTACTAAAACTTCCTACCGATGTTTTTAATCCTTGTGGCAGAACATTATATACATATGACCTTCCATTGAATGTGAATCCAGTATATTTTCTACCATCTTTATTTATTGGAATTTGAAAATATGCATTATTTAAATC
This sequence comes from Parnassius smintheus behrii, assembly GCA_036936625.1. Lineage (NCBI taxonomy): Eukaryota > Metazoa > Arthropoda > Insecta > Lepidoptera > Papilionidae > Parnassius > Parnassius smintheus. The sequence goes on from JAUPFT010000005.1 coordinate 57,859,889, forward strand.
AATGGTAGTAATATAATTCGCTCCATGAAATGAATTCAAAACATCTAATTGTATAGGTGGCTTCTCTGTTTCTGCAATCATCTTCTTATTTATGCTTCTAGCATCTAATAAGACTCTAATTGTGCCATCCCTTTTAAGTGTGAATGTTAATGGGCTACTGTAAGGTGTCGATGCCCTTGTGATGATACCAGCTTGTTCCATCTCACTTAATTTCTCTTCCATTTTCGATCTATATGCATATGGAATTGGATAAGATCTAGTAACTATAGGTTCATCATCGATCATTTCAATTTTATGTTCGTAGCAATTCGCTCTACCCAACTTGCTCGAAAATATATTCTTATGCTTTTCCAAAACCTTACTTAGCTTAGCTTTTTCAAAGGCCTCCAATTTTGATCCTATCTTTATATTTGTTAAAGGATCGTCAGTACTTTGTTCAACGCAATTGTTATATAATACTGAATTACAGTTATATTTAAACGGTATGAAGTAGTCTTTGTTTTTCAACTTAAATTCTATACCAATTGCCGTATTTCTAAAATCTATCAATATTTTATTTTTCTTGAGCCAGTCAAAGCCCAATATTAATGGTCTTATTAAATTATTAACAATTAAAGTTTGTGTTTCAAAGACTACTTCATCTATTTTTATAGGCAATATGATCATCTGTTGTATTTTTGTGCTGCGCTGCCCAACAGCACCTTTTATTTGCATTGCTTTAACTGGCATTACTGATATTTTGTGATTACCACTTTTAATTTGTAAAAATAAACTCTCTGAAATGCATGTAATATCGCTCCCAGTATCGAGAAGCGCATCAATTTCTTTATCAAATATTGAAACTTTAAGTTCAGACCTCATATTCCCTATAAATTCCTTTTGATATTTATCTTCGTCTTCCTCGAAAACAGTTTGCACGAATAACTCCGTTATGAGCAAATCTGATTTGGTTTTTAAAGTCTTAATTATACTATTTACATTATTGTTATAACCAAGTCCTTCTCTATTAAAAGTTGCTTTTAAAGAAATAGGTTTTCGCAAACCCCTATTATTTTTGCCAAGAGTTTGACCAGGTCTCCAACCCAGCTTTAATAATATATTTAATGCTTTGTTCCCTTGTACATTATAAGGGATCGAACCGGGAACTAGTTCGACCTCTATTGCTCTAAATTTGGCTCGGGAGCCGAAACATTTACTTGTTCGTTAGTGACTTGTATTTCATTCATTTCGTTAACCTCCTTTCTTCCTTCTTCAGGTTTCCGCCATGATTTATATGATTGGTGTATTTCTTTTTGTTTTCGCTCAGCTTTATTATTAAATTTTCGTTTTTTCTCAGTATTGTAAGGTTCACAATCTTCTTCCTGTTTATCAATGTCATCTAAATTTCTCAAGAAATCTGTTGTATCAATTATTGTCTCAATTTTAGCTATTCTCCATAACTGCTGCACTGTTTTAGAATAATGTCTAATAACATCAGCAACTAATTGTTTTTCTGGTATCGGATATGATAATGTTTGTGCTTTTTCAATGACATAAAGAAAATAACCAACCATGGTGGGGTGCGTATATCTACTCCATTTATTTTGTACAAGGAATCTTCTTACTTTATTTTGTTCCTCTTCTCCCCAAAATACTCTTAGAAAGTCTGCTTTAAAATCATCAAAAGTTGTCCAACGCACACTATTAATTCGAGCCCAATATTTGGCTTCACCTACTAAGCACTCTTGAGCTATTGATATTTCAAGTCCATTAGATGGGACTTTCTTTAAATAATTGGTGAGATCTTCTAAAAATGTTACTGGATGAGTATTCCCATTTTCAAATTTTGGCTTGTTTATTGTCACATTATGTATATTATATACAATATTCTGTTTAGGGTCAGTAACAAATGAGGTGCTCGCCCCGTACACCTCTTCTTGGTTTACTTTAATTTGGTGATCTTTCGTTTGATTGATAAACTTCTCTTCAAGATCTTTTATTTTAACCTCAAAGGTTTTCACTACATTCTTAATTAATTTTTGAAGTATTTTTAATTCATTTTTAGGCTTAGCCTTCACTAAATTTGAACTTTTCTTTGTTTTAGCCATTTTTATATTTTTATATTTTTCCAGTTTTTAGCACTGTTATGTCTTTCACTTATACAAATGTTACTGAGTACATTTCACTTATTTCACTTTTTAGTTTATTTTATCTTAGTTAACTATGCACACACCATCTATAACAAACAAAAATTATATTAATATTAAAGCCCCACCCCCAGACTCTCAACCACCCCCAGCAAACACCATCCTCCTAGACACCTCTCCATTTCACGGACAACAAATTGTAGGCATAATGCCTACTTCATAATTCTTATAATGACGACCTTCTTTTTAAAATATATCCTGGTCACGGCACCAAATTGTAACGATCCCCCCCCCCCCCCGTCCCTCTATTGTATTGCAAAATAAAAATTTTATAATATTAAAAATATCCCCTTTTCAATAACATTATATATATATATGTGACCAGGATTAATAAACTATGTTGAGATCTTTCTAAAATGATCTCTCTAAAGGTTTAATAATAGGCCGTTTGTAATCTTTTGGCGTGATCGTCTTAGTTAGGACCCTTATTTACGTTGTGTTTGTTAGTAACTTAGTTCTTTTAGGTGTCTTTTGGAAGAATGAATATTCACTAGGGCAATTGAAAGCTGTTGGTAGTGTCTAATAAGCTAAGTGAACCCCGTTCACGAAGACAGGGCTCGAAAAAGGTTAAGAACATAAAACGTCCCTATTCCACTTGTATCAGGTTTACATTATTAATTTATTATTATTTATCACTTCCCGCTCGGAAAAGGCTCACAATATATTTATACAAAAATACCCGATACAAGGGCTTCGCTCTCCTACATTTATTTAAAAAAATGTAGGGGAGGTACACGGCCCCACACACGCCGTGCACGGTGAGCGCCAACCATTTTGATGCACTCCCCCCGAAGGGAACGCTAATTCGGGAACTGGACCGTAGTCCACAGCAAAATAACTGGCGAACCAGTAAAAGAGGCTTGGCCCCTTGTTAGTGCGTAAGCACAAACATCGACCGAAGTCGCGCATGTCAATGCGTGTAAACGCCATACAGAATACGAACGAATCCAGCCACAGTGAATGTACGTCACACGGTTTAGGCAAATAGGCACACTGGCTGTAAACCCTCCGTGAGCGCCACCACCTGCCAGACCGCCGCTCCTGCAGACGTAATGTAAGTGTATGGCATCACCACCAATTGCATGATCAGCACGGCTACTAGCCGCAGAGCGTGTCATGAGACTACTGCTCACCTCAAGGGAATGGGGTCCCACGTTGTGCAGCTTTCGGCCGCAGCCTTGAGAGTCTCCTCAGATCCTCCCGCCAGCTACCACCCGCATGAGGTCGACACATTTGCTCCACCAACCAATACAACGGCAGATATAGCCAAAAGGCAGTTATAAGATAAGAGTAATAATTCACCATCAGAAAGGGTTTGTGTCACTGACGTTGAGTAAATGCATTTTCGATCATGTTTGTCTCACCCACCAACAAGTTGCCTTCAATCATTCAAAGGTGGGAAAGTTACAGAGAGATAATATTATGTTGTTATATAAAACATCGTGGAGGGCAGACAGTCTGCAGCCCCGCAATGAAGGGACCCGACTTGGGCAAAGCTACTTAGGTGTGAGTCAAACCAAGACGCAGAGAGCGCCATTGAGAATAGCGTCCCACCAAACAACCATCGCAGAGAAGTAATGCTGCAGAACGCAACAAGCATCAATACGACTATCGTCGGGCTTACACCATTCCAAGGTCCCCCATACCCCAGCAGACATCACCACCCGTATACCTCCATCGACCAGAACCACAGAGAGCGTCGAATCAGGCGCAGCACACCCGTAGATCCATCACAAGACGCAATACCGCCAGTAGCAGTAAGCATCAATGCAACTATCATACGGATGGCGCCCCCTCACAACACACCCAACATGATCCCTATCGACTTTGGTAACAAAGTTGGTATTGTTGTTATATTAAAAATATCACCAACGTATCATAGTAGCACGCTACTAAGACGCCAATGAACAAAACTCCACGTATCATAGCGCTAATGCACTAAGACATGAAGCTGAGTATGCCTGTTACACTTAAAAGTGCTACCAAACATACTCATCATCCCCATCCGAAAGATAGACGACGCTTCGCTATGCGCTACTACGCCGCCCACAAACGGTATGGGTGTGCGATGTCCACAGGAAAGCCGTATTGCTACAACAAACCCGCTTACCACCGGCACTAAGATGATATGTCTAGGACACATCGGTTAGCGAGTCCAAGTTTACCTCGGACCAATTGCTCGTGAAGCAGCACACACGCCACCATAATATTCCTTTTCAAGTCCCTAATAAGGACTAGTCATTTTGCTACAGTACTAGGAGCAGTCAGTCACCCGACCACCCCATACAATGCTTATGCATCAAGGAGACCTCCTATAATATTGCTTTTGTATCATAGACCTTACTTTCATAAGTCATGTATATATAGGATTCGAACCCATGACCCTACTATTGTAATGCATATTAATCATAGAGACCTTCTATAGTATTGCTTTTGAATCATAGACCTTACTTTCATAAGTCATTCATATATAGGATTCGAACCCACGACCCTACTATTGTAATGCATATTAATCACAGAGACCTTCTATAGTATTGCTTTTGAATCATAGACCTTACTTTCATAAGTCATTCATATATAGGGTTCGAACCCACGACCCTACTATTGTAATGCATATTAATCACAGAGACCTTCTATAGTATTGCTTTTGAATCATAGACCTTACTTTCATAAGTCATTCATATATAGGGTTCGAACCCACGACCCTACTATTGTAATGCATATTAATCACAGAGACCTTCTATAGTATTGCTTTTGAATCATAGACCTTACTTTCATAAGTCATTCATATATAGGATTCGAACCCACGACCCTACTATTGTAATGCAAATTCATCATGGAGACCTTCTATAGTATTGCTTTTGTATCATTGAGTTTAATATCATAAGTCCCTAATATAGGACTATCATTGTGCTACAGTACTTCAGGCAGTCGGGCTCCCGACCACCCCATATATATGTACAACTGCAGGTATGTATCTCCGGCACCTCATCCATACAAGACATCTATACGTGAACACCTTCCATAACTTAGGAAAATTTTCCTTAATACATGAACTCCTTCAACAACTTAGAAAAATTCATCTATACGTGAACTCCTTCCACAACTTAGAAAAATTTCTTTTATACACGAACACCTCCCATGACTTTAACAATTTTTAACAAATTTTCTAATTATCTTATAAATGTTATTTAACTTAATTTTATAATATTAGTTGACTTGTATTTCTATTATTTATCTTATTTTAAATATTTTTACAAGTTTTTATAATAAATTTACTTATTACAAGAAACAATAATTTTGCCTTTAATTTGCTATGTTATTGGGATAATGTCTGAAATATATTAACTTTATATTTATTGATTTAACTTAATTGCTTAATATATATCTTTTAAAACTATTTTTGACGCCCCTTTATATTGAATTTAATTATTAATAATAATATTGAGCCGTCACAAGAGTCATCTCCCGAAAAGTTATCATCACTGTTATGGTCGCTTTCTTCTAGCCAATCAGCTATCATATCATCCGTAACTCTTCTATTACTAGTCATGATGTTGAATTTTTAAAAAGTATCCAAACCACACCCGTAGATCCATCACAAGACGCAATACCGCCAGTAGCAGTAAGCATCAATGCAACTATCATACGGATGGCGCCCCCTCACAACACACCCAACATGATCCCTATCGACTTTGGTAACAAAGTTGGTATTGTTGTTATATTAAAAATATCACCAACGTATCATAGTAGCACGCTACTAAGACGCCAATGAACAAAACTCCACGTATCATAGCGCTAATGCACTAAGACTAAGTGCACTAAGCTGAGTATGCCTGTTACACTTAAAAGTGCTACCAAACACACTCAACATCCCCATCCGAAAGATAGACGACGCATCGCTATGCGCTACGACGCCGCCCACAAACGGTATGGGTGTGCGATGTCCACGGGAAAGCCGTATTGCTACAACAAACCCGCTTACCACCGACACTAAGATGTTAATTGTATACCTCCATCGACCAGAACAACAGGAATGCGTCGAATCAGGCGCAGCACACCCGCAGATCCATCACAAGACGCAATACCGCATGTTGCAGTAAGCATCAATGCAACTATCATACGGGCGGCGCACCCTCACAACATACCCACATGACTCCTATCGACTTTGGCAACAAAGTTAGTATTGTTGTTATATAAAAAATATCACTAACGTATCATAGTAGCACGCTACTAAGACGTCAATGAACAAAACTCTACGTATCATAGCGCTAATGCACTAAAACATGAAGTTGAGTATGCCCGTTACACTTAAAAGTGCTACCAAACACACTCATCATCCCAATCCGAAATATAGACGACGCTTCGCTATGCGCTACTACGCCGCCCACAAACGGTATGGGTGTGCGATGTCCACGGGAAAGCCGTATTGCTACAACAAACCCGCTTACCACCGACACTAAGATGTTAATTGTATACCTCCATCGACCAGAACAACAGGAATGCGTCGAATCAGGCGCAGCACACCCGCAGATCCATCACAAGACGCAATACCGCATGTAGCAGTAAGCATCAATGCAACTATCATACGGGCGGCGCACCCTTACAACACACCCACATGACTCCTATCGACTTTGGCAACAAAGTTTGTATTGTTGTTATATAAAAAATATCACTAACGTATCATCGTAGCACGCTACTAAGACGTCAATGAACAAAACTCCACGTATCATAGCGCTAATGCACTAAGACATGAAGTTGAGTATGCCCGTTACACTTAAAAGTGCTACCAAACACACTCATCATCCCCATCCGAAAGATAGACGACGCTTCGCTATGTGCTACTACGCCGCCCACAAACGGTATGGGTGTGCGATGTCCACAGGAAAGCCGTATTGCTACAACAAACCCGCTTACCACCGGCACTAAGATGATATGTCTAGGACACATCGGTTAGCGAGTCCAAGTTTACCTCGGACCAATTGCTCGTGAAGCAGCACACACGCCACCATAATATTCCTTTTCAAGTCCCTAATAAGGACTAGTCATTTTGCTACGGTACTAGGAGCAGTCAGTCACCCGACCACCCCATACAATGCTTATGCATCAAGGAGACCTCCTATAATATTGCTTTTGTATCATAGACCTTACTTTCATAAGTCATGTATATATAGGATTCGAACCCATGACCCTACTATTGTAATGCATATTAATCATAGAGACCTTCTATAGTATTGCTTTTGAATCATAGACCTTACTTTCATAAGTCATTCATATATAGGATTCGAACCCACGACCCTACTATTGTAATGCATATTAATCACAGAGACCTTCTATAGTATTGCTTTTGAATCATAGACCTTACTTTCATAAGTCATTCATATATAGGGTTCGAACCCACGACCCTACTATTGTAATGCATATTAATCACAGAGACCTTCTATAGTATTGCTTTTGAATCATAGACCTTACTTTCATAAGTCATTCATATATAGGGTTCGAACCCACGACCCTACTATTGTAATGCATATTAATCACAGAGACCTTCTATAGTATTGCTTTTGAATCATAGACCTTACTTTCATAAGTCATTCATATATAGGATTCGAACCCACGACCCTACTATTGTAATGCAAATTCATCATGGAGACCTTCTATAGTATTGCTTTTGTATCATTGAGTTTAATATCATAAGTCCCTAATATAGGACTATCATTGTGCTACAGTACTTCAGGCAGTCGGGCTCCCGACCACCCCATATATATGTACAACTGCAGGTATGTATCTCCGGCACCTCATCCATACAAGACATCTATACGTGAACACCTTCCATAACTTAGGAAAATTTTCCTTAATACATGAACTCCTTCAACAACTTAGAAAAATTCATCTATACGTGAACTCCTTCCACTACTTAGAAAAATTTCTTTTATACACGAACACCTCCCATGACTTTAACAATTTTTAACAAATTTTCTAATTATCTTATAAATGTTATTTAACTTAATTTTATAATATTTGTTGACTTGTATTTCTATTATTTATCTTATTTTAAATATTTTTACAAGTTTTTATAATAAATTTACTTATTACAAGAAACAATAATTTTGCCTTTAATTTGCTATGTTATTGGGATAATGTCTGAAATATATTAACTTTATATTTATTGATTTAACTTAATTGCTTAATATATATCTTTTAAAACTATTTTTGACGCCCCTTTATATTGAATTTAATTATTAATAATAATATTGAGCCGTCACAAGAGTCATCTCCCGAAAAGTTATCATCACTGTTATGGTCGCTTTCTTCTAGCCAATCAGCTATCATATCATCCGTAACTCTTCTATTACTAGTCATGATGTTGAATTTTTAAAAAGTATCCAAAAAATATAAAACACACCGGTAGTAACTAATAATGCAAAAAAAACACTAACAAAATAATTTGATTAATAGCGCAAAACTTACATATAAGCTACTCATACGTCTTTGGAGCGCCAAGGGTAGTAATATCAAAAAAACTAGCACACTTATAGTAACGCAATCACCGTCTTGCGACACGTGCTGGCGACGAATGAGATGTCCTTGAACGTCGAAATATATCAAAATCACGGGCGCCTCTGCGACGTAGAGTAGTAATCTAGGGTTAAATGCACCGTTAATACAGTCCACTTATCACATTGCTGGGGTAGGTCAAACAATTTCGCAGTCCACCCACATTTGTAAAATAAAATTACGTTCAAGGTTAAATTCGTTTTTTATGAACATTGATTGTTTAGTGTTGCCGTGCATTACAAATCAATTACCCAAATTTAGTGTCGATGTAAATAATATGAGTTTACCTGATAATATTCAACTTGCGGATCCGAACTTTCACTCACCGTCAGACATCGATATACTGATAGGCGCGGATAAGTTCTGGGAATTATTGTGTGATGGCAAAATTAAGTTGAATAAAGGACCTTATTTACAAAATACAAAATTGGGTTGGATAGTGTCGGGACCTTTACATAATAACCCACTTTCCGTTAAGAGTGTGCAATGTAATTTCTCCCAAACAATTGACACACAGTTGAAATTGTTTTGGGAACTCGAAGAGCTATAAACAATAACGTTAATAAAAACATCCTTAGTGCTGACGAACGTGCGTGCGAAGACATTTTTGTCAAAACGACAAAACGTATGGAAGATGGTAGGTTTTCCGTACGCATTCCTTTAAAGGAATCAGCTGATGTGCTCGGGGACAATTACACAGCGGCTGAAAAACGTTTGTTGTCGTTAGAACGAAAATTCACTCGTTCACCACAATTTAGGGAAAAATACGTAGATTTTATGGGGGAATATGAAAAGCTCGGTCATATGAGTTGCGTTGAAACTTATGAGTCACCCCACTATTTTTTGCCGCATCACGGCGTTATTAATGAAAATAGCAGTACGACTAAACTGCGCACTGTTTTCGATGCAAGCGCAGCGACGTCGTCCGGTAAGTCGTTGAACGATATTCAACATATTGGACCACCACTTCAGAATGACATTTTTAGCATTTTATTACGCTTTAGACAATATAAATACGTGGGTTGTGCGGACGTTGAGAAAATGTTTCGGAATTTTCTTGTACAACCCGATCAACGAGATTTACAATTGATATTATGGCGTAAACTTCCGTCAGACCCAATACGTGTATATCGCCTAAGCACCGTGACGTATGGCACTGCGTCTGCGCCATACCTTAGTATGAGATGTTTACGTCAGCTTGCGCTGGAATGTAAGGATCAGCAGGTTGCGAGAGTAATCCGAGAGGATTTTTTCGTTGATGACGTCATCCTAGGTGACAATGATTTAAATAGCTTACTCGATACCTGTGATAAGTTACGAAATAATTTAAACTCGGCTTGTTTACCGTTGCGTAAGTGGTTGTTTAACGATGATATCAGTGACCACGACATATCTAAAGACTTGTCATTAGGCGAACATTGCCAAACTAAGACTTTAGGAGTGGGTTGGTATAATAAAAGTGACGAACTTCATTTTACCACACGAGTAGTTAGACCGAATTTACTAAATAAACGTACAATGTTGTCGATAATCGCACAAATATACGATCCTCTAGGAATTTTAACACCGGCTGTCGTAGTAGCTAAAATATTGATGCAAAAAGCGTGGTTGTGCAAGATAAATTGGGATGATCCCGTTCCCAGTGATGTTGCGTTATCCTGAGAAAAATTTATTGACACACTTCAATATTTGCATAAGCTACGTATTCCGCGTCATGTTATGAGTGCACACACACAGTTTATAGAATTACACGTATTCACGGACGCGTCGCAGAGTGCGCATGGTGCATGTGCATATGTTCGCACCTACTCTGATGACTCATCGGTGACTATTAGATTATTGTGTGCAAATAGTAAAGTTGCACCAATTATACCAGTCAGCATACCCCGACTAGAACTGTGCGGGGCTTTAATAGGCGCACGATTATATAGGAAAATTATCGAGTCATTGCGTGTTAATTTCCACAAAATTTACTTTTGGACAGACTCAACTATTGTCCTTGGATGGCTACGTACGTCACCACATTCGTTAAAAACATTCGTTCAAAATAGGATAGTGGAGATTAATGAAATAACAAGTAATGCGTTATGGTTGCATGTAGGAACCAAAAATAACCCAGCGGATCTGGTCTCGCACGGTCTTAGTCTTGATGTACTCATTGACAGTAATCTGTGGTGGAGCGGACCTGAGTTCTTAAAAAATTCTGAGTCGGCATGGTCACAGCAATCTTCGACTACAAACTCTGACTTACCAGAACTAAAACCACAAACGACAACGGTTATGGTTTGTGATGTAACAAAGAATAAAATTATTAATTTTGAAAGGTTTCGTTCTTATCAGCGTATCGTGCGCGCCGGCGCTTACCTGTTGCGATACATATATAACTTACGCACACCAAAGAAAGATCGTACACAGGGGCCGTTATCAGTAGATGAATTGAATGACTCATTACAGCCGTTAGCGCGTCTTGCTCAACGCGAATCGTTTCTGATGGAATATGATAAGTTAAAACGTAACTTACCTTTAAAAACTTCAGGTTCGATTTCTAGGCTTATATTATATAAGCCATATATTTCTAGATGAAAGGGATATAATTAGAGTAGGTGGCCGTCTTAGTAACTCGCCTGACTTTAATTACGACAAGAAGCACCCGATACTTTTATCAAGTAAACACAACTTCACACAATTGTTGTTTCAACATCAACACAAAGAGCTTCTTCATGCTGGTCCCCAGCTGCTATTGGCGACCGTGCGTGAGAATTGGTGGCCGTTAGGGGGTAGAATCCTAGCTAGAAAGGTTGTTCACCAATGTGTCCGTTGCACTCGAATGAAAGGTAAAACCCTAACGCCAATCATGGGCAACCTTCCGTCTGAACGAATAGAACCTGGTTTTCCATTCATTCGATGTGGAGTGGATTATGCGGGTCCCATAAACGTACTGAATCGCAAAGGAAGGGGAGCTAAATTGGAAAAGGGCTATATTTGCATATTCGTTTGTTTTGTTACCCGGGCCATTCATCTAGAACTTGTCAGTACGTTAGCTGCTCAAGAATTTATATTAGCACTTAAAAGATTTATCTCACGACGAGGTAAACCAGCTCAAATTTTCTCAGATAACGGTAGAACTTTCATTGGAGCCATGAAAGAGATTAACAAAATGTTAGAGCGAAATTCAAAGCAAATAATTGATAAATTATCAACTGACAATATTGAATTTAAATTTATTCCCCCTTATGCTCCTCATTTTGGGGGATTGTGGGAAGCAGGAATAATATCCTGTAAGTTCCATCTTAAGCGTGTCGTGGGTACCGCTAACTTGACGTACGAGGAGTTCAGCACTGTGTTGGCACAGATCGAAGCAGTCCTAAACTCCCGTCCTATAAGTCCTATGTCCTCAGATCCACATGATCTTCGTCCACTAAGTCCAGCTCATTTCCTCATCGGCCGGCCACTCACTGCACCAGCCTGCAGAGACCTCACCGAAGCACGGACTCACAGCTTGACACGGTTTCAAAGAGTGGAACAAATAAAACAGCACTTCTGGAAACACTGGTCACAAGAGTATGTTGCTGAACTTCAGACAAGAACGAAGTGGAAGGCGAACAGTCAAGACATAGCATTAAACACGCTTGTCGTTATTAAGGAGGACAACTTACCACCCCTTAAATGGCGTATGGGCAGAGTTACCCATATTTTCCCCGGAAAGGACGGCGTGTCGCGTGTCGCCACCATCCAAACTGCTACAGGTCCCGTACAACGAGCGTTCTCGAAAATCTGCCCTCTGCCTGTATCATCAGCAGAGGACGACAACATGAATGCAGCCTACGGCATCTCCAATCAAGCGGCAACGTAGATACATTATTGGAAACTGGAGCTTCCAAGGCGGCCGGCATGTTGGCGCGACTTCTAACGCCGCCTAGCGACGCACCGGAACACCAAACTTTTATCTACGAATCAGAGCTCGTCATTGTTAGCAACCAATCACAGCACGTCGCGCAATTAGTTATAAGATCTGTCTGTTTTAAATTTTGATTATTACCTGATACACACTGTAAGCAATAAGACAACTTAAATATAACCAACAAACGTTCAATAAATAAATCATTGAAGAGCACCTGCCTCCCGTTCCTGTACAGTAATAATATTCGGAAGTTCACAATTCGTTCGAATTATTGGTTAAGGTTGATTAAGGAAATATCTCTCCTGTAATTTATAATGGAACTTTGATTCCATATTGTGATTCCATATAAAATCTTGGCCTGTACATGGATAAAACTATGACCTGGAAGTTACAGATGTCTAAAGTTAGTTGCAAAGTTGTTGCTACCTTGCGTTTCCTTTATCTTCTTAAATATTTCCTACCTTTCAAAATCAAGCTTACGCTGGTTCATTCCCTCATGCTACCTATTATCGACTATGCCGATGTATGTCACCCAGATCTGTCAGAAAATCTTCAAAACGAGTTGGAGTGCCTTTTTAATAATTCCATATGGTTAATTTTTGGTTTACGTAAGTATGACCACATATCGTCCTATCGTTCAAAGCTTAAATGGCTACCTATACGTCAAAGGCGATGCTCTAGAATTTTACTTGTACTTTATTCAATTTTACACGATCCAAGGTCGCCTTCTTATCATAAGGATAATTTCATTTTTTTCATTCGATCGACGGTCGAACATCCCGACAGTTAAACCATCTGAGGTTAAGGTTTCCACAGCATAAGTCTAATTTTCAGGTCGTCGTATACAACTTTGGAACACCCTCCCCAATGATATTAAGAATGTCACAAATAAAAAAAGTTTTCAAAGTTCTTCTCCGAGAACATTACCCGAAGGCAACTACTAATTGACATTATTTTTCCTTAATTCTTGTCTTTCTTTTCTTCTTTTTACTTCAAATATTTATTTCATTATATATTATCCAAACATTACACATTACACACACACACACACATTACAACAATATATATATATATATATATATATATATATATATATATATATATATATATATATATATATATATATATATATATATATATATATATATATATATATATATATGTATATGTATATATATTACTTTACGTATATTTTAATGTATGTGCACTTATTTATGTATAATTTTCACATTGTCCTTGGCACCTAGGGTTGACTGGCAGAGAATGCCACATGGCATTAAGTCCGCTCTATGTGCCCTTTAGCTTAATCTGTTACATGTAAGTTTTAAATAAATAAAATAAATAAATATTTTAAGTTATAATAACACAAAATGCTGAAATTAAAACTTTGTATACTAATAAGATTTTTACCTAAGTAAAATAGATCACATTTCTATTAGGAATCGTATAGGGTTGAAAATATGTTCGATCATAGTCATAATAGGTACTTCACCTAAGCAACTTAATTAACATTTCGAAATGTATGTTTTTTACTTTCTATTGACATCCCTTAATAACCACGAAAAGTCCGCCGTGATTTAGGAAGCGGAAAAGATGCAAAGTAATAGGGACAATCGCGTACAGCGATAAAGTTTTATTTAACTTGCGTGCGCAATGTATCTGATTAAAAATAATTTTGGCTATTAAATGTCGGCAAGCAGTCGACATCAAACGAGTGCATTCTACTTATTCTCAGTATTTCATTATTAAACTCCAAAGTATATATGAATAAAAAATTATAATTTTCAATTAGAAAGGATTGACTATTGTATTGTTAAAGTGTGCTGTTTTCCTTAAAGTTTGTGCTACTTGAAGTCTGAAGAAAAACTTAATATCTCCGCAGTGTTTTAAATAACAATGGCTCATATCTCGCAAGATTTCTAGCTCTTTGCAGTTAGTTAATAAATTGTTGTTACTATGAATTATGTTCTCGTTCACTTTGAATTTTTTTTTGAAAACACTTTGAAAACCCTGCTACAAGTTTAGATTATAAGTAAAGTGAATTCGTTTTATGCGATGCGATTCGTATATGGCGTATTTTTAGGCCCATGAGTTCCAGGTTTAGCCTTGTGAGCTGGGAATCTGGAATTCAAGCATTATTGTTGAAAACCTGTACTAAAGTTTTTGTCTGTTTAAGTACTAACAGATTGAATCATATTGACTTTTTAATAATCTACCAACCGTCGTCTCTGATGTTAGCTTAATAATGCTTAATTTTTACACAATGCATGTTAGTATTTTTATTAAAACTACTTCTGTTGTTTTTTGAATATACATTAAATATTCGCAAATATACTGAGTCAATAAAGTAATAAATGAGAATAAATTTAATAAATAAATATTTTATTAAAATTTTCTGAGATACCATATCGTTTTAAAATGGTGAGATAGACAGATAGATAAAAAATATATTTATTTCTTCAAACGTACACGTAAAGTTAGCGATTAAAGTAGAACTAACTTAATAAAAAAAGCACAAAATATGATATAACAATGAGACCTAAAAGTACAAATGTGTTGGAGTTTTACAAATGGGTCTACTCAGCAATTAATATTGCTTAGAGAGCAACCACTGTTTTTCGGCAATAACTCTCGAGATGAGAAGAAAATGAGCATAATATAACCAGTTTATGTATTGAATGATGTGTCTTTTCAGCCCTACAACTTGCATCTTGGGTTCAATTTAGTAAAATTACTTCAGGGGCGGGTTTCAGTAATTTTACTAACCAGAGCAGACCAATTTATAACATATACAATCTTACGATTTTATAGGTTATTAATGGGCCTGGCCGTTTTCTGAAAATTAAAAATAGTTTCTAATTTAATTGCATTGTCTCACAATCTCCACTCACAACATCCATGGGATGAAAAACGAGTTGACAAATTTTCTTTTTCCGCATTTACACAGCGAAAACAAGTATCATTTGTTAATCAAATTTATTTTTCGTACATCTACATACAGGACGAGTACGACTTCAAAGAAAGGAAACGTACACAAAGGCGATCTGGGTAATTTAAAAGTTAATAAAAACATCTCTACACAAGATGTGAAAATTCTCCGTAAGAAAGGGTTAGCTTTAATTAATGGAGAATCTCAAATTACAGAGGAATGAATATTACGAAACAACTTCTGAAGATCCCGTATCACTTTCAGTTCAAGAAATAAATTGTAAATAGGCTCGCAAGAATGAAAAACGATTACGCAATCCAACGACACTTACGATCCTCCACTTACTCTGTCATCAGGTGCTACTTAGCAATGAGGTAAAATATGTTAATGATTTCATAGCCGGGAAGATACTTTGTTAGAAAAGTGTAAAGATTAATGTTTATTTCTATTATTATTGCTAGAATTAGACAAATTAGAGCTTCAAAAGAAGCAAAAAATAAAAATGTGCAAATATATATAAAGCAATGTTTTGGTATGTACATACACTAGTAACCTAAAACCTATAATCAAAAATTTTCAATGACGTCGACACTGTGTGACCATCTGCGTCACAAAAACACGGACCTTAGTAGCAAATACTGAGATCTGGTGAGCGTTGATTATTGTACCTAAGGTCATTGGCCCTCATTGATGTGTTGAGAATGACAGACATCCGCAAATATTATATATCAAGAATTAAAATGCAGAATGCGTTTTCAAAGTTATGTATTATTACCTGGCGGGTACACAGTCATAGTATAATGGTTCAGTGGCTAAGAAATCACCATTATTTTACGGTACGTGAGCAACCCGAGTTCGATGTCCGCCGGCGCCAATGAAATTGTCAATTGGAATAGAATGGAATAAAATGAAATAATTTTTATTTATTGTAGATTACAAATACACTTTTATAAATATATTTAATAATGCCTATTTATTATAGAAAAAAAATTGAGAATTCGTCTGTCCAGCAAGAAAAACAAAGAGATTTTCTTCAATATTTGTTATACAATTCAGAATTTAAACACTTAGTAAACAGCATGGTAGCCAGCATCTTTTTTCCAGTGGTTATTATCAATCAAATCGAATCAAGAACTTTTATTGAATAAAATTAGTTTTATTCAATAAAAGTTCTGATTTCTTTAGAGGAGACAATCATTTTTGGGCCCACTAGAAATATTAACGTCGTTTAATGGTATTTACACCAAAAAAGACACCAAATTATAATAGTAAATGGCCTATACATTTTTCGAAAATGTAAACGGAAACAAGAAATCTGAAAAAAAATTAGTTGTTTTGACATTCGTGTTCTGATCATTGCCTAAGGTAATGTAATATTTAAAAAATTATTGTCTTAGAGAACTGCCGTGATAACTCGGAAAAATCGACTCGAGTTGAAATTCAGGTAACTCGATTTTGAGCTCGAGTTACGCAATTCAAATTAGATGAACAAAGCTGTGTCAATTTATCACAAATTATTTTTATAATTGTTCTTCCACACAACACAATTATTATTACTACACTTAATAGGTAATTATATATTATTTTTGGTATGCGTATCGACAATCTTCATAAAATAATATCACTCTAACGTTATGACGTAAGTCTTAATGTTATTAATAATTTGACTATCCAAAGTATATATAATCAATTTATATTATATATAACATAAACTGATACAACTTTATAAACATATTACCTAATATCAATTTATTTATTACATTATATATCAATAAATTGCTCGAATTAGTAAGTCGATTTCATCACTAAATTGTAGACAAACACTGCA
This sequence comes from Parnassius smintheus behrii, assembly GCA_036936625.1. Taxonomy (NCBI): domain Eukaryota; kingdom Metazoa; phylum Arthropoda; class Insecta; order Lepidoptera; family Papilionidae; genus Parnassius; species Parnassius smintheus. The sequence goes on from JAUPFT010000005.1 coordinate 57,877,288, forward strand.
TTGGCCGTAAGATAAAGATGCGATTTGAGTAGAGTTTTGTGACTCGAGCCACTCTGGTTAATATATGAGTATGTATGTATGTCATTCTAGTTGTACACTAGTTTTTGAGTAAATCAACTATTTACAGAAAAGTTTATCACTAGAGTTGTGAGTAGCAATTACTTTAGTTAAACCATATTTAAATATGTACCTTTATAAATAAGTAATATGTGTCAACATGAAATTAAAACTATAAATCAATATCATAAATCAAACTAAGTTCAGGTTTGTTTACAACATGCCGGATGCAAGTTTGAATTTGGATGCAACTTGTGATGTCACCAGCAGCGACTTATTATATATACAAGTAAATAAGTGAAGGAATATTTATATAGCACCCTCTGAATCTATACGATGCGCCGAGTTAACTCGGTAACTCGGTAAAATTTATTTTCTATCGATTATCGAGTTGGACAAATTCACTCGATTCACTCGAGTGAAATAAAACATAGTTGGAGTCGCATCATTATGATAAGAACTAATTTTTTTTTAATTTAATAAATAAGTTTTTATTTACAAGCATTATTAAACTAATGTTTAAGAAAATATGGATATTGTCAATTATCAGAAAGGTTAGCCAAATATTAATTGACACAAGTACGTATGTTTTTCTCTTTTTATTTTTTGTGGTAAAATTCGCAAATAGAATATAAGAGTTTATTAATTTACACTAATTCTAGGTTGTGAAAATCTATTATTAAGTTTGTATATTTTACCTTAAACAAATACAAATAATAAACAGGTCTTAGAACCTTATTAGTTTGTTAAAAGTGACAAAGTATTATTTGTTTTATTAGTAAAATCTAAATGAAATAATAAATAGAATAAATGCACAAAAGAAGTTATTATAATGTTAAAAGAAAATTAGAATCTTTGAGTCGAGGGAATTAAAGAGGGTTTTGAAGAGCAATTCATGTAACTGCATTTGTGTGCAAATAGGTACCTTATGTATTCAGCAAGTTGCTTAATACTAAATGGCTTTTTTGTTAAGCCAGACACGGATCCTGGATTTATACCAGCCATAGTAGATAGGCAATATAAATGTTACATATATTTATGTGTAGTAATTATTTGTACCAGAAGCAAATATAAAGTTTATTAATAATAGTTTGCATAAAAAAGTGTAATGGTTTTATCTATTATGCTTAGTCAGATGTGTTGTTCACTGTGCAGAAAGGAATATTATTTTGTCATCTAGAATCAGATATAAGTACTTAATATAACAATAATATCTTTGTCTCCTATGTACATAAAACCGGTAAAAATAAAATGTGAGACAACTTGTACCTGGTTGAATATCATTGATGTTAATCAGTAATTACTGCTTCTGCATTTGATCAGCTGGAGCTGATTAATACTGTATAATATACAGAATGGGTCCCACATATACGCAATAAATGAAACCACAAGTAATACTAGTCCGTAGAAGTGTAGAAAAATTAAATATAAAATTAAAACCCGTAAAATAAAAAAGTGAAATTTTCAAACAAAATAAATATTAAAATAAATTCAGTAAAAGTGAACACTCTGTTTAGACAACGTACCTTGACCCTTTGGAAGAGTAACAACGTTGCACGCGGGTGGCACTCCGAAAAAAGACACCGCTGTCGATATGTCGCAATACCAATAGTTTGCACTGCGTGGCAACGTCGCTTTTTAATGTTCAAGGATTCATTCAAGTTCATTGAATCATTGACTTAGTGACCCAATTCTATAGAGTGTTCAAATTTGCTTAAAATTAAAACTCTACTTTTTGACCTAATTACTGGACCGATTACGTTCATTTTTTGTATATCGTCAGCAAAGGCGATAACAAGTATATGGTTTCATTTATTGTATATATGTGGGACCCATTCTGTATAATAATTTCTTTATTATTTAACATATGAAAAGATATAATATATAACATATGTAAATACAGTTTATTGACATTGAAGGCATAATCTTATCTCATATCCCTTATTATTAAAAATGTCCTTTTAATTCCTATATAATACAGAAAAAAATAATATATTGATAAGAATTATTATTTAGTGAAGACACGTTTACAATTGTCATCAACTTCTTTTCAGGTGGATCGCTTAGATCAAATCTGTATGCCTTGCAGGCTGAAAGCTTGCAGAGGCAAAAAGTGTACGGATATTGAAGACAACAGTCTTATATCTCTTATAATTGAAAATGCCTTCTGATTGCTTACAATATCATAAATGTACATGTTACCATCAAGTTATGTTCAAAAAACCTTCAGAAATATATCTTACACTAAAATGTTTCTACCTATGTCCGTTATAGACAAAACATAAGAAACCATCCAACCAATTTCAATGAAAATATTTGTGTGTGTTTGGATGGATCCCTAAGTGGTTTATATTTACATTTGGTTTATATTCACAAGACGCAATATCGGAAGTAGCAGTAAGCATCAATTAACTATCATACGGATGACGTCCACTAACAACACACCCACATGATCCCTGTCGAATTTGGTAACAAAATTGGTTTCGTTGTTAACTAAAAAATGGCATCAACGTATGATAGTAGCAAGCTTCTAAGACGCCAGTGGTCAAAATTCCACGTAGCGCTGATGCACTAAGTCATGAAGCTGAGTATGCTTGTGAAACTTAAAAGTGCTACCAAACACACTCATCCCAATCAGAAAGATAGCCAACGTATCATAACGCTATGCGCTAAGACGTCGCCCACAAACGGTATGGGTGTGCGATATCCACGGGAAAGCTGGATTAATACAACAAACCTGCTAACCACCACCACCAAGATAATATGTCTAGAACAGATTGGTTTGCGAATCCAAGTTTACCTCGGTCTCGGAGGCTTATGATGAAGTCTACACATCACTGTAATTATGCTTTTCAAGTCCCATTTCTATTAATATAATGTTTTTACATATATGAGATCTTTCACACATTTGTTTTATTTCATAGATCCTATTATCATATGTCTTTAATATATAAGACTTCAATCCACAATTCTACTATCATAATGCTAATGTATCATAGAAACCTTCTATAATAATGCTTTGGTATCATAGACCTATCATAAGTCCCTAATATAGGACTATTCATTGTGCAACAGTACAACAGTTGTGTAATTAGTCGGTCACCCGACTACTACAAACACATACAAACACACACACACACACATATATATATATATATATATATATATATATATATATATATATATATATAACGTGTCCCAAAATTCAACGATAGGCCAACACCGGAGGATAGACCTGCCCCGGACTAATCGGGGAAAAAAAGAAAAAAAATATATCCCGATTATATTTTAAGTTATATAAAAAAATGAAATTCTTCAGAAATTGAGACCGATTATGATATTTTTCACTACCATGACCACAATTTTTTTTAAATATATTTTTCTTTTTTTTTATAGGCAACCTGAATAGTACTGCTATCTACCACATTTCTTAAAAACTCCAGAATAACTCTTGTTTTATCACGAAAATTAATGAAACTTATTTTATTCCCTAAATTTTTTGAAGACTTTTACTTTTAACCAAATTTAAATTATCGTGGTGTAAAAAAAGTATGAACACTAGTAAAGCAAGTTTTTTTTAAAAATTGACGCAACTAACCAACATTCCAAAATGGTGTAATACTCTAGGAAAACAAGTTATAAAAAAAATATGGGCTTATTATTTCTTAACAGGGGCCAAATGACGGTCGGGTGTAATAAAAGTATTAGTTCTTGAAAAATGTTTAATATTTCAAAATGGTACAAACAGTTTCACGTGTAATTTGAAATTTGTTTGTACCATTTTGAAATATTAAACATTTTTCAAGAACTAATACTTTTATTACACCCGACCGTCATTTGGCCCCTGTTAAGAAATAATAAGCCCATATTTTTTTTATAACTTGTTTTCCTAGAGTATTACACCATTTTGGAATGTTGGTTAGTTGCGTCAATTTTTAAAAAAAACTTGCTTTACTAGTGTTCATACTTTTTTTACACCACGATAATTTAAATTTGGTTAAAAGTAAAAGTCTTCAAAAAATTTAGGGAATAAAATAAGTTTCATTAATTTTCGTGATAAAACAAGAGTTATTCTGTAGTTTTTAAGAATTGTGGTAGATAGCAGTACTATTCAGGTTGCATGTAAAAAAAAAATATTAAAAAAATTGTGGTCATGGTAGTGAAAAATATCATAAACGATCTCAATTTCTGAAGAATTTCATTTTATTATATAACTTAAAATAAAATTGGAATATATATTTTTTTCTTTTTTTCCCCGATTAGTCCAGGGCAGGTCTATTCTCCGGTGTTGGCTTATCTTTGAATTTTGGGACACGTTGATATATATATATATATATATATATATATATATATATATATATATATATATATATATATATATATATATATATATATATATATATATGTGTGTGTGTGTGTACGTGTACATTGTATACCCTTGGATATGTATTTCCGACCTCTATATGGATGAGCAATCTTTACACGAACACGCTGCTACTCTATACAAAAACGTTCAATAACTTGCAATTTTTGACCAATTTTCCAATTATTTTATAAATGTTATTTATCTTTATAGTTATAATATTGTTACGAGCTTGAGGTTCGTGACAATAAAAATTGCCGATAGAATTACCTAAATTAACACTTTAATTCACTTTACACTAATTAAAGTTAAAAACACTAATAATTAATCACACTCATTCACTTTATTCCGCTCCGAAGCTTCGCTTGTCTCGCCAACTTCAATACTTCCCCGATCGCGTATTGCAGCGTCTTTATATAGGGCTCTTCTACGAAAACATCCAGAATATTTGAGTAAATATGCGCGCCAACTGACTAAGCGCAGAAAGATCGAGTGTAGAGCTTCTAGAAAGTTTAGTTCTTCAATTTGATACTAGATGGCGCTAGTGACGTCGACTTCGGCGCGTAATACTGCCCCCTCCTAAGACATGCTCGTCCCGAGCATTATCGGCCCCATAATATCGCGCCAGGCGATCCACATGGACGATCTTAGGAGTCCCTCTTGCGCCTTTCTGTAACGGCTCCGCAATGTCAAGGGCTGTCCTATCCCATGGTGCAACAACATTGTACAGTTGCAGTGCTCCTCTACTACGTGTCTGAGGTCCCCGCACGGCCGCACAACTTGTACATGTACGACACCAAGCCTCGACATCGTCACGGTAATGGACCCAGTAAAACTGTTCTCGGACCCTCAGCAGAGTTCGTTTAACTCCCGGATGGACTCTTGAAGACCATTATGGCACAGCTGTAGAACATTCGGCACTTTAGCCTTAGGGACAACCATTTGCAAACGGCAGCTGCCTCCTCAACCATTGTCCCATTTACGGCATAGGACTCCATCCTGAATCAGCAAGCCGTCCCACTGGGCCCAATAGCCTCTAGTGGTCGAACTCATCGCTGAGACGTCGCTCCACTCAGGCTTGGTAGCACGGGCCTTTGTCCATTCCAGAATCGGCTTGATGTCCGGATCTTCCTGCTGTGCATGTCGTAGGCTGTCCTTCAACTCGTTGCTGAGGTGGTCTGTCCTGAGCATCCTCACGGATACCACTTCCTTACTCTTTTGCTTAGTACAATGTCTCCAATCTTCACGACAAGGTCTTGTTGACTATGCATCTGCGTTGCCATGAGATTTCCCACTGCGATATCTGATAGTAAAGTCGTATCGCGGCTGCTGCTGGGTGGTGATGTTAGCCGCACTTCCCTTCTGAGATCGTTCAACTTCCCTTTATAGGGTTCGCTTAGGGCAGCTGGATCGAAGATGGCCCCTTTCCCCACAGCCATAACACCTAGGGCTGTATCCTTTATTGTGGTTGCGAACCGAAACTGCTGCAACCTCCCTAGCGCGAGGGTAACGACGATCCTGCCACTGCCAGGCGGTGTCGTTAGCTGCACTACCCTCTCGAGATCGATCAACTCTCCTTTCTACAGTTCGCTTAGGGCAGCTGGAGCTAAGATGGCCCTTTTCCCACAGCCATAGCACCTAGGGCTGTATCCATTGTTGCAGTCGCGAGCTGTAGCTGCTGCAACCTCCCTGACGCGATGGGAACGATGATCCTGCCGCACGGCTTCTACCTCCAGTGCATGGGCCAAGGCGTCCTTAAGCGTCTCGTGGTGCCCAAGCCTCACAGCAGCTCTGACTTCCAGGTCGCGGATGCCGTCGATGAATGTCTGCACCAGGTTCCCTTCAATGAGCGCAGGTACAGACTGGTATGCTTTTCGAACCATCTTCTCCACCTCAAGGGCCCACTGCTGCAGGTTTTCGTTGCTGCGTTGCACGCGATCTTTAAGCTGCGCGCGAAAGACGTGTTCCAGGTGAGCGTCACCATATCTCGTCTCCAATGCCTCAAGGAGCTGCTCATAGGTCACTTTCTTACCGAGAGCTTCCAACACGGTTAAGGCTTGGTCGCGCAGGCCTAAGGTGAGTGCAGTCATAGCCTGGCTTTTATTCCAGCCGTTTGCCTCCATGAGGGCCTCAAACTGGATTTTGTAGGCCGACCAGGAAGAAGTCCCGTCGAACGGCGGCACTTTGAATCCACGTAGCGAAGGTGCTGTAGCTACTACGGGAGCTGTAGTTCCATCCCCAAGTTTGAGGTCGTTCAGCGTTTTCTTCACGTCAGCTATCACGTTGCCAACCCGATTTTTCACATGGTTGATTCGGGTTTCATGTTCTTCGATTCGGGTTTCAGCTTCCGACAGGCGGTGGTCATGTTGAGCAACCCTTTCCTTCACCCCCCTTATCTTTTTCGAAAAGGTAGCGTGAAGGTCCTTCATGAGTAGCATCTGTTCCTCTTGTCCGCTCTGCAGCTGCTCTTTCAACTGACGGACCTGTTCCTCCTGTCGGCGAACCTGTTCCTCCTGTCGGCGAACCTGTTCCTCCTGTCGGCGGACCTGTTCATCCTGTCCACCCCGCAGCTGCTCTTCCAACCGACGGACCTGTTTCTCCTGTCGGCGAGCCTGCTCCTGCAGCATCACCATCGGAGCACCTAAGTCAGGTGCTGCAGATGTAGGAGCTACCGACGGGCCTGCTGCCGGTGGCTGGCCCTCCGACGTCTGCGGCATTGCACCACCAAATTTTCGTTGGTCCGTCTCCTGCTGGCGTTAACTTCGGGTACGGACACCCTCCGTTTCCTCCTTAGGTAAAATCGGCATGATTTAATCCCACTTCTGACACCAATTGTTACGAGCTTGAGGTTCGTGACAATATAAATTGCCGATAGAATTACCTAAATTAACACTTTAATTCACTTTACAATAATTAAAGTTAAAAACACTTATAATTAATCACACTGATTCACTTTATTCCGCTCCGAAGCTTCGCTTGTCTCGCCAACTTTAATACTTCCCCGATCGCGTATTGCAGTGCCTTTATATAGGGCTCTTCCACGAAAACATCCAGAATATTCGAGTAAATACGAGCGCCAACCGACCAAGCGCAGAAAGATCGAGTGTAGAGCTTTTAGAAAGTTTAGTTCTTCAATTTGATACTAGATGGCGCTAGTGCCGTAGACTTCGGCGCGTAACAATATGTTCGACTTGTATTTATATTATTTAATACATTTTGTATATTTTAAGGGGAGGCCTATGTTCAGCGGTGGAAATTTATCGAAGTACCTATTTTATATCTCAGAATTACAAGTTTCCTCGCAATTTTTCCTTCACTGCCAAGCACGTGGTAAATCAGCACTTAAAATTGCAATTCACATTTTTTATCGGCGCCGGTGAGGATTGAACCCGGGCTACTTGCGTTTCGTTATATTTACCGTTAACTATCTGAGCTACCACGGCTCTTTTCCATAAATTTATTGATTTTGAAAGGCAGCATTAAGTCTTTTTACTACAATAGCATAGTAGAAAGAGGGGAAGTAAGTTATCTTTATACAAACACACCGCTCGTGGCTTGTTTATGTGCGCTATAGTATTTATGCGTCGCCGAACGCACATTTAAACAAAATCTCAACTCGTTTCTCAATGTACACGAGGTTTGCGCGACACAGCTTTTCGGCCCCGCTACATGAATGAAAAATGTGTGATAATCGCAGGAAAACGTACTGCTGTGTGTCATAATAATTCATCGATTCCAGAATCGCCTCTGTTCAGATTACCTATTGAATAGGAAAAGTAAGCTAGTTACTTATTCTAGCATATAATTTTTCTTGATAATGACATACCTACCACCTTTTTTTTCGCGGGTAGGAGTTGATTAAGTTAGACATATTTTAATACACTGAAATCTTTAATTTGTATAATATTATATCTAGGGACTTTTGAATATAAATTTAATGTTGTTGACTTTTGAATATAATTTTGTGTTATATAAACTCCTGCCAGTCAAGTCTGAAATATATTTAGAATAACTTGAACTCTTTAGTACATTCACTTCACTACCACATTGTTATAACCTTAAAAACAAATGGAGTCAATTAAGAAATCTGTTGCGGACCTCACATAACATTTCAACTTAAGGATGGCCGAGTCCCAAAAAGATCTCAAGAGTTCAATTCCAGCAACAAGTCCCACTTCAAATATTTATCACCAATTTCATTCATTCCGGTGCTTTGTTTTAACTTCTTTAGAAAATTTGCAACTGCAAGTTGAACTATTGGCTCAACAAAATGATAACATGGAGATGAGATCTCGAACAAAAATCCTGCTTGTTCATGGTATAGCCGAAGACAAGAAAGAGAACACATCCTCTAGTGTTGTCAAGGTTCTATCCGACCACTTGAAAGTCCCTGATATTACCACTGTTTCGATAGGCCGGTCACATCGTCTTGGTCAACCTTGCACTGATAAACCCAGGGCTGTGCTTGTAGAATTTAGAGACTATGGGACAAAAGAGAAGATATGGCTTGCAAAGAAAAATTTGAAAGACACTGGGATTACATTGTCCGATTTTTTTACAAAGGGTCGCCATACTACATTCCAAGCGGCGCGCCAACTTTTCGGAGTTTCAAGGTGCTGGACGAGGGATGGCATCATCTTCGTACTAGGACCTGATCAAGTACGCCATCGTATCCATTCCAGTCTTGATCTTGATGCTATTTCGACTTCTGAATCGGTGACTTAAGCTACATCTGCTGCAACCTCGGTTCCAAGTGTGGTGAAAGACTCCAGGTCTGCTCAATTAAGAACCAAGAGAATTGGTAAAAAGTGAATCCTTTTTTGGAGCTGGTTAAATCTGTTGTATCTTGTGCGACTACCGTATTTCTGGTTTGTTTACATTCTTTTATTGTAAAAATTTTTAATTTATTTTTATTAATATATATTACCATTTTTCTTTTATATATACGATGTGAGGTAGTTACTTGTAACTTATATATTAAAAAACCATTTCAATGTAAACAAACAATAAGTGAATTAAAATGACATCGGATAACAGTTGCACCTTTTTATTTCCTTCTTCGGCGTAGGCAAAGGTCTCATAGTCATACAGCCGCGTACCTTATGGTATTTTTTGACTTCTTTTCTTATCACAAAGCAACATTTCTATAACAATTCTCTTTGTGCTTATTACATATTTTTGTTTGTAAAATACTATTTGTTTACAGTTTTTGGTAGTTTTGTTTTGTTTAAAAATTGTCTCTTTTTATTTCAGTTATTCTGAAACATCTATATTATTATTATTATTATTGATTCATCTCTTTCAGACTGCTGGCGGGATAGAGATCTGTTTAGGTACTTACTTATATATTTAATTTAACTATTTAGTTTTATATTTATATATCGTATATATTATATATTTTATTTCATTTTACTATGTTGTTAGATAATTATGATGTAGGTAATGATTCTGATGATTTCCTGTCTTTGTCGTCAAATGATAATGCATCTAGTGAACTCAGCTTCCACAGTACAACATCTTCAATTCCGATAAATGTAGCACTTAATTCATATTTTTCAGATTCCCTGAAAAACTTTAATGTAATTAAAATAAACGCCCAAAGCATTCCGGCTCATTATCCCGACATGCTTGCGTCCTTTGAATCCCATAACATTCACGCTATTCTAATTTATGAATCTTGGTTGAAACCATGCTTGCCATCCACTTCTTATTCATTACCAGGATTCCATCTTATTCGCAACGACCGTATTGGAAGGGGGGTGGAGGTGTGGAAATCTATCTCCGTTCTTATTTACCTTTTGCGGTAATAAGCTTGTTCCCCCAACCATCTTCTTCTTATGCGGCTGAGCATCTCTTCATTGAAGTAACCCTATCCAATACGAAAATTATTCTTGGCGTTTGTTACAGTCCTCCTTTTCATATTGACTATTTATCTTCTTTCGAATATTTATTAGAAAACTTAATCCCATTATATACTCACACTATAATCATGGGTGACTTTAACACATGCCTACTCAACGGTGACTATCGGTCTGAAAAGCTAAAATCATTAACCGAGGTATGTAATCTACATACATTACCACTATTAACTACGCATAAAATGCCTGACTGTACTCCATCACTACTTGACTTAATTATTGTATCCTCTCCAGATTTTGTCCTAAAGCATGGCCAGCATGACGCTGACCTCTTCTCTCATCATGATCTCCTGTTTCTTACATACAAAGTCCGTCCTCCTAAAGCAAAATCGAGAATCCTTCTGCAACGTAATTTTGGTGGAATGGACAAAGAACGTCTTCTGGAAAATGCTAGTCGCATGGACTGGTCAGCTGTTGAAAATGCTTCAACAGTCGACTTGAAAGTCGAGTTATTTAACTCCTTTCTTATTCAACTTTATGACATCTATGCCCCAGTAATACCAATAAAAATGAAACATTTACCTGCACCTTGGTTAACTGATAGTCCAAAAAAACTTATTATAAAAAAAGGATTTGCTAAGAGTAAGTTAAAAGCTGATAAATCTGAGAAAAACTTACGATATTATAATAAAGTACGGAATCGCTGCAATACATTGTGTAGGGATGCACAAAGACGCCACATTCATAAATCCGTCGAAAACGGCGACGCAGCCAAAGTTTGGAAGTTTCTTCAGTCTCTTGGAGTTGGTAAAACATCCAATAATTCTCCTCATCATAATGTTGATGTTGAATTCCTCAACAAATAATTCACCTGTTCTAGCACATTAGATAGCTCAGATAAAGACCGGTCTCTGAGTATTCTATCTTCAATACCAACTCCTGATTTTTCACCGTATAATTTCTCTCCTTTCACTGATAGTGATGTTAAAAAGAACATTTTGTCCATCTCGTCCAATGCCGTGGGTGATGACAATGTTAGTCGTAACATGATCTTACCTATCCTAGAATTTTTTACTCCTATCCTCACCCATATCTTGAATAAATGCATCTCCTCTTCAAAATTTCCTGATGTTTGAAAAAGTGCACTCGTAACGCCTCTCCCAAAAAAAGCCCATGCTTTGCATTTTTCCGACTTTCGTCCTATCTCAATTCTCCCGTTTTTATCCAAACTCTTGGAGAAACTAGTTTTCTTTCAGTTAAATCTCTACCTAAATAGAAATTGTATCCTGGATTCTCTCCAATCTGGTTTCCGATCGGGTCATAGTACGACAACAGCGTTGGTTAAAGTTACCGATGACATTCGACGAGGTATGGATAACAAACAGCTCACTGTGTTGGTATTGCTTGATTTTAGCAATGCGTTTAACACTGTTGATTTTGACATCTTATTGAGTATGTTACGTTCTATTAACATATCTCCTCCGGTGATTGGCTGGTTTCATAGTTATCTTTACGGCCGACGGCAGCGTATTCGCATCGAAGATGAGTTCTCATCTTGGTACAAAATTACGGGCTGGCGTGCCTCAAGATGGTGTGCTGTCTCCTTTACTTTTTGCTATATTCATTAATTCTATTTCTCAAAATATTACTTCTCTCTATTACATGTATGCACACGATCTCCAAATCTACACTCAGTCAATTCTGTTAAATCTGCCTTCTGCTGTTGCCACCATCAACAATGACTTAGCGGCGATAAACCAGTGGAGTCAGGGTTATGGTCTAAAAATTAATCCGTTCAAGTCCCAGGCTATAGTTATTGGTGGTGAAGGGATGGTTTCCAGAGTTGACTGGAACAACCTACCCTCGGTGACATTAAATGACGTTGTCATACCCTACAGTAAATCTGTAAAAAATCTGGGGATATATCTAGATTCTACCTTGTCGTGGTCGCAGCAGTTAAAACAAGTGAGCAAAAGGTGTTTGCTACTATGGGTTTACTTCGTCGTTTACGTACTTTTCTCCCCATTTCCACTAAGATTATGTTAGCACAATCCTTACTTCTCTCTATTCTCGATTATGCGGACGCAAGTTATCTCGATTTAACTGAAGACCAACTGAACAAACTTGAGCGAATTCAAAATATTGCAATTAGGTTCATATTTGGTTTGCGCATATGATCATGTATCCGAATATCGTTTACAGCTGAAGTGGTTACCCATTCGCTTTCGCCGGAATCTGCAAACTGTATCTCTTTTGTACTGTGTGTTGTTCAATCCTTTGACTCCAAGCTACTTGTAGGAAAACTTTAAGTTTCTTGGTCATGATCAACCTGATAGAGTTCTTCGGTCAGCCGGCGAACTAATTCTAGAACCTTGTTCATTTCGAACAAAATTTATGAAATATTTTTTTACGAGCCAAGCCATAAGGTTATGAAATGAACTGCCACTCCAAATTCAACGTGCTCAAACTTTGGAAAGTTTAAAAAGTGACGTAAAGAAGCGTTACCTAACACTTTGTGGTTATTGATAACCAATTCTAGCAACAGATAGTTATTCTGTGTTTTTCTCTTTTTTCCCTCTTTGTTTTGTATTTATTTATTTACTTATTATCTATGTATATATATTGTGTATATATACATATACATATACATATATATATATATATATATATATATATATATATATATATATATATATATATATATATATATATATATGGATGTATGTATGTATATATATATATATATACCTATTTATTAATATGTATGTTTATTTTCTTATTATTTTTTTATGTATGATTGTGGTATTTTAACAAAATATAGTTCAGTTTATTTAGATATTAGAATGTAAGTGTTACATAAAACGCACCACCTCCTACTGTTCTTAATTCCAGTTTCTCCTTAGCCCAAAGGTTGTCTGGAAGAGATCGCTGTTTAGCGATAAGACCGCCTTATTGTTTATACGTATATATTAAGTTTTCTCTGTAATGTATTTATTCGTTGTATATGTGTGGTGTACAATAAAGTATATACTACTACTACTACTACCTACTTACTTACTTACTTATTTTTTGTTTATTAGTTTTCTATGAGACAGAGGAAGTAGGTAGGCCTACTTTCATACTAGAATGAAAAAGGTACTTTTGATCTGTCGATTGACTTGTCGCTATTGCTTTGTTTTTACGATTCAAAGTTCAAATGTTATGATTCAAACAAAGTTTGAATCATAACAACAGAACAAAAATATGATTTTTGTGTTGCAAGCCATAGCATAGCGCCATTTAGTGTCGGTTAGCAGAGCAAGAGGAGTTTTCCAGAAAGTTCCATGCTAGATATTTCCCATGAGCGCCATCTAGTATCGAGTGGCGGAACTGGGAGAGAACTTTCAACACCAAGTCAGTTGGGACCGGTATATGTTCGAACATTCTGGATATTTCAGTAGAAAAGGTCCGCGACCGGGGCAGTATTTATTTTTTTACGTGGTAGAGCCATGCTGCAGTTATATTAGTAGTATAATTGTAGCACGAATGGGTCGGCTCGAACGGAGAGGGACCACGCTCTCGCAGAACACCAGCGTCATATAGTAGCTTAATGTTGCTGTGTTTCGTATGGTGAGTGTAGAGAACCAAAGACCGTTTTTACTGGAAACGAGGCACTCCATCTAAATCCTCACGGGTGACAACGCATCTGCATTTTGATTTGTAATGGATGATAGATGTAGATGTCTATGGGCCACAGCGACCACTTACCATCAGGTGGATTGTGTGTTCGTTTGTCAGCCTCTCGTATAAAAAAGTATTGCGAACTAAGTGTTAAGTGTGATTAATTATTAGTGTGTTTTAAGTTGTGATTGGTGTTCGGTAATAAAAGTGTCAATAATGGTAATTCAATCGGCAGTTTTTACTGTCACAAACCCTAAGCTTGTAACAATAGTTTAAGAGACAGGCGTTAGTTTTTTTTATGTTGTTTTACGATGTTTTTTTTTTTTGATAATATTTTAGTCACTTTATTCAAGTGTACATATACTAAATGTGCTTTCCATTTCAGACGCCTTCAGTGGCTGCTCTTTATTGACCGCGAGGATTCGATAAATAAATCTCAACCCAAGCATGTTGTTTGTGAAGCCCATGTCCACCCAGAAGACATAATGAAAAACAGCGTTAGAAAATTACTAAATAAAATTGTTTGCCGAATTTAAATTTGCCCTATCTAAAAAAGTTGACAAACATACAGTTAGTGGAAATTTCTTCATATAACAATTCAAGTCAAACAGAAACAACTCTGAATCTTGAATACATTTCTGTATTCGTTAGGAAAACAATTGGTAAACTTTGATGATCACTGAATTAACTATACAGAGATGTATTTATTATCTTGAGCGAGGGCCGGGCTTTAAACCAATGAATTGGTAGAGAGTACTATCACTAACCTACCGCTTACTTGTGCTCATCACCACCCCAAGTCGCCCGTCTGCTGGCCCGTCGCTCTTTCTTTCATCGTGAAAGGTTTCATCATCGCTTAGGTAAAACCGACTTCACAAACCCTGTACCCAGACAACACAAGTAAAAAATACAACTTCCCAACCCTTTCCAATTTATAGGCACTGAATTAAAATTAAGCTAAAGTGACGACCCTGAGAAAGTAGGCAGTTATATCGCGGATTAAGCCGGAGATAGCGTACTTCCCCTTTCTCTTATATGATAATACTTAATAATATTTTTTTTAATTTTTATTTCATTTTCAAACACATGTTTACATAGAGGAAAAAATATGATTACTATTAAAGAAAGTAATAATAAACCTTATAAAAATAACATGCAATAATAAAAATTAAAACTATGTGTAGCTTAATTATGTATAATCTACAAAAGGAAAATTGAAAACTCAAGTTTATAATATTAGCTACCTGTCATAACTAGGTCGAGTACCTGTGTTTCAGACCATCACTTACACTATGGATTTTATAATATAGAACACAAGATAATTTAAATAATTAAACTATATTCTATAATAAATTAAATACATAAATAAAAATTATTTGTAACCTTCAGTTAATACTAAACTATTTTAAAATTTCTGGCAATTTCTCTGTGTCGTGGAAATTTAATTTATTCAAAAATTCCCTTAAAATTATGTTACATTTATTATAACTTACACTGTACCTATATCTTTTTGTACGTTGTTATATAGAAATGGTCCTAAAATATGTAAAATCTGTTCAGAAATGCGTGTT
The DNA here is from genome assembly GCA_036936625.1 of Parnassius smintheus behrii. NCBI lineage: Eukaryota > Metazoa > Arthropoda > Insecta > Lepidoptera > Papilionidae > Parnassius > Parnassius smintheus. The sequence goes on from JAUPFT010000005.1 coordinate 57,892,797, forward strand.
TGGTTTGAGGATTTACAAAAACTAAGTCCATTTTTCTCCTGTCTATGGATTTAAATTTAAATGGAAGTTCAGTGCGGTTTTAAAATCATGTTCAGAATAAACAACTAACGGACAGTTAGCACACTACACGCCAAGTAGAGTTGATGTGTGGGAAACATGAAAGGACGGAAATTGGCTACCTTTAGGACTGCTCTCTGACCACGTTATAGTGGGAGAAATATTGTGTTAAAGGCACCAACCTAGGAAGTAATGCCATAAGTAAGTATGGATTGACACAAAGCTAAATAGACCTGTCTTATCAATTTAAAATCAGCGATGTTATGAAGATATTTAAGAATATATACTAATTTACGAACTTTAGCACAAAGTAAATCGATGTGCTCGTGGAAATTTAAATTTGTGTCAAGGGTGATACCTAGATATTTTATATTGTCTGTGGGCATGTAAATGCAGTGTCATATTATAAGTAGTACAGTTATGAGCGTAAATATTTAGGTGAGAAGGTATGTTATTTTTTTCTCATTAAAAATATCATATATTGTGTTTTATCTGCGTTTAAATTGTTAAGAAGCCAATTAAAATGTCTGAAATGTATTTATTTTAACATTATGCATATTAATGTATTTTAATGGTTCAAAATATTACTTCTCAGATAATTTTGTCGACTTCATATAGAAACAATTTATAATTATTAATATTATTAAGGGGAGTCACAAGGTTATGCATGTTTTCTGGGACTTCATTGTTAATGCGTGTACATTGCTGATATTAAAAGTTAATTAGCTAAGATCCTCGTTATAAAATTAAATGACTAGTAGACTAGCGTCTTAGTTTAACACCGTCACCATTAATCCAACAACTACTCCCGACACTGGGAAAGACACACAACCGTCGATAATACGACATATTTCGCCTCTAAACCAAACATATTCAGGTGAATTAGACTCTGCGGTGGCTGACCGCTAAGGTTCTTAGTAGCTAATCATTTTATTTTAATATGCGAATCTTAGCTAATTAAAAACATATTAAATTTAGTTAATTTCTACAAAGTAACACATGATTCTATTAATGAAATAATAAGGATGGGTAACCGGTTAATTTAACAATTTAATATTTTAATCATTTAAAATTAAATTAAAGCAAAACCGACTGTTAAGCTGACTTAAAGCGCTTTTTAACTTCGGCTGCATTACTGTTTACCACAAGATGGGATATCAAACAAGCCCTGACATAATAGCAAGTGCTAAATCAGCATGTGCTCAGCGGTGAAATAAAACATTGTGGAGAAACTTATCTCGAAGACTTTTTGAGAATTTTTGAGTTTTGAGTCTTTACTATCAAATAATTTGAGTACACAAACTTAAAAAAAAGATGTTTACAACAAAAAATTACTTTTTAAAAACTCTTTACAAAAATAAATTGGGAATATATACTCCATCGCACCAAAAATGTAAATGAAAACTGCAATTTTTTATCATGAGCAAATTTAAAACATACTAAATAAATATATGATGACAGAAAAAGTGAATATAAAAACTAAATTCAATAAGAAGTGGCTTACAAAACGTATTTTCATTAAAGACGTTTACGAATAATATTAAATGAAACAAAAAGTTCGTTTTTTTACTCAAATTTAAATATTGTAGTGCGTAATAATTTACACAATGTCACAGACTGGTTACAAAGGCACATTGTAGAAATAAACTACTATAAAACCAAAATCACTCAGTTCCGATCTTATAATATACCTCCTAAAGATATTAATGTAAATTTTGTTAATATACAGACAGAGTGTTAATACGTTTAAATTATTAGGTATCAACATTGATATTCACCTTATTTATTTATTTATTTTTTTAATAAGGCACACAAACAGATTGAAGACAATATAAAACACATTTACAGTAACAAACATATTATAACTAGTCTATAACCCAAAAAAGTGTGCACAGCAAAACAAATTATGACATAAAAACAAACTAATAATATTTAGTACTAGCGACAGTTGAAAAAAAAAGAACTTATTTAATGATATTCGTGAAATTTATTAAATGCTTAATTGGAAATCTCATATCAAATACATAAAATCTAAATTATGCAATTTCACTTAAGCCCTTTTTAAATTGAAATGCAGAATGAATACAGAAACAGCATTATCTGCGTATTAGTCCTACGCTTACTCCTGGTTACCTTCAAGAAATATAATTTGCTAACTTTAATAGATATTAAATGTTTAATAGAGACATAGGTTCATACTGCATAGATCGGAACAAAAGTTAAATTTTAAGACATTTGTAGATTTACATTTAAAAATCGAAGTATTTTTACCCAAATTAAATAAATAAATAATATTAACACGCGGAATAAAGAACAACTGTTTTTACCTTCACGTAGAATTAAAATGCTAAATTGCAGCCCACATTATATGGCGGTATTTTTTTTTTTAAATTAAAAAATTTTAGAATTAAAAATTTCCTTTATTTCCGAAAATCCTATTACAAAGATTTGTCGAGTCTTCCCTTTAAGTAGTCAGAGACACTTGTGTTGGGGAATTTTTTTTTTGATAAATTATTTCCAAATATTAGAAATGAAAAAAATGCTTGCATGCTTAATAAAGAAATTAAAAATATATGTTTAATAGAAAGCTGTATTAAAAAAATGTAAATAACATATTATTTATTAAGTTTAATTATGTAAATCACAGAACTATTATCGAAATGACTGAAAGGGGTGGTTAAGTTGCAAGTTGTAAGATATTATAAACTAACGCCAAAATGTTACGCTTGACTTGCAACAAATATATTAAATTTGAATTTAAGTTGAATTTATATTTAAAGTAGTACAGAGTATTCTAATATAACGTGTAATGAAGAATTATAACCCTGACTTGAGAGGCCAATATATTTTTATAGTTTTGAAGTTGGTTCGCACATATTAGTTCAAAGTTAATTATTTCACCTTTTTTGAAAGTAAAGTAAAACTTTTGGTGTATGGAATTCTAAATAGTTAAATTAAAATTTTCATTCTATTTTTATACACTTAGAAGTATGGCCTATTTAATGATAAAAGAATAATTTTAATCGGTTCAGATGTTTACAAGAAATCGGTAAATACATTTGTATATAAAAATACGTGTCGTTGGAACATTTGGTTTTTCGAACTTGGTTAAATACGTGTTTCGATAGAGCTGTTATCATTGCCTTGTGCACGAAGGCCGCAAAATAAAATCAAATTAAAACCTATTCAAAAAAATATTTTCGTTTGCCCGCAAGGTAAATACCTGCAGAAACTTCAATATAAATCTTAAGAGTACCGTTGCTCTCAACTTTAGTTGGTGCAATTACTACTAACTAACACAATATTAAATCCCCTGCGGTTGTGTTGCTCACGGTGTCGGCGGCACGAATGGTCTTTGAAACGTGTCCACTTCTTTTGCAATTCATATTTTAAAATTTTTCGTAGTGAAAATTTGCGTTCTATTCTTGCTGCAATTTTCAACCTTAATCTGTTTCTTTTGTGTTTAAGGACAGCAATGATTTAAGTGTGATGTTAAGTATAATATTAAAATTATATGAAACGTTCAACGCATTTTGTTAATACTATTCTGATACGTAGTTTTATCTAAGGATAAGGATAAGGTTGCGTTTTTCGTATGATTAGAACCACAGATCTATTTCACGGACAACGATGGCCGAGCTCAAATATGATGACGGCTCTGTGGCGCAGCAGTTTGGCAACAGGCTGCAGCGCTGAGGGCCGCGGGTTGTAATCCCGCACGGAACAAATATTTATATGGCCTAATTAATATTTAAACTGCCTATAGGATACAGAAGAAAATCCTAGTGTAGAGTTAAATACTATTTAAAGTTTATTTAAATGAAAATGTGCGGTTTCGAGTCAAATTAAAAGTAAAGCCTATAAACATTGCACTGATTGTACTATTGAGCACGGGCTTCGTCTCATTTCTGAGAGAGTTTTAGGGCAATGAAATGCCCGTCGCGTTAATGTGTTGACAGACTTCACTTATCTTAGAAATATACATATTTTTTTTATTTTTAGACATGCTGGTTTTCTAACGATGTTTTCTTTCACCAACGAGTATGTGATATATCAGGCAAATTAGCATTGGATTACTCCTGTATGCGTCATTTGTAAAACTACAGTGTATGTTGACTCTGATGAATAACTTTAAATAAAACTACTAAAGACCTTTGTATTACTAACTGATTTAGGCTTACGGAAATGTACTCTGTGTAGCCGAAATCAAAAGTCTCATTAATTGCTCTATCTAACTGTGTTATTGTATGCATGTTACGTAAAGTGTCAAACTTGGACCTATTTAAATACATCCTTGTTACTAAGATTAATGACGAAAAATATTTTGTTTTTATGTTACCATGTAACGACATTTTATGTAGTACTTCTTAGATATTGTGATATTTCTTAGTACATCCCAAGTAAAAAAAAAATATTAAATACTAAAAAACAACATTTAAAAGCTAAAATAATGAAAATAATTTTCACAAAACAGTTTCTTAAGTCAAAACTTTAAGATTATGTCTTAGTGCTGAATTCAAGTGATCATCATCATTCTCTAGCCCATTTCCCATTATCTGGGGTCGGCGCAGTAAATCTTCTTGTTCCATTCCTCTCTATCAGCCGTCATTTCCATACACACTATTTTCATTCTCATATCACTCTTCACACAATCGATCCATCTTTTATTCGGCCTTCCTCTGCCCGTGTGTCCCTCCACATTCATATTCAACACTCGTTTTGTGACATGACTTCCATCCCTCCGCATCACATGCCCGAACCATGCCAATCTGCTTCCTCTCACCTTTTCTACCACTGGCACTACTTTCAGGCTTCCTCTTAAATACTCATTCCTTATCTTATCCATCCTTGTCACACCACACATCCATCGTAACATTCTCATTTCATTGGCATGCAATCTATATTCACCCTTCTTCTTAACGGCCCAGCATTCACTTCCATACATGATAATTCAAGTGATATGATATGGAAATTATTTAATTTTTTATTTTTTTAAGTCATAGCTTACTTTCCTTAAAAGTTTAATGTTTTGTTAAATTAGTGTCATTTCCATCCATTAAAATTAAAATAAACAAGCATGAAGGTTTTCTTCTTTCTTTAAAATTAAAAGTGGATGCACTATTTTTATTAATAACGGTTATGTTTGAGTTTATTTTCGCGGCACGTTACATAACCTTGACGTAAACGTTAAAAGAGGTAATTATTTAGACAAATTGTGTGCCAAACGATCACACCGTCCACCAGACGGTAAGTGGATGCTGTGGCCCATAGACACCAACGAGTACATGTATTCTCGATTAAAATGAAAATGCAGATGCGTTGTTACGCCTAGTATAAGTATTAAAGAGAATCTAACAAGTTGAAATGCCTTTACTACTACTTTAATCGTTTAGTAACTGAAATGCTTAAACTCTTGCTTTAGTAAAAATATCACAATAACTGTTAAATTGGTCCATTAAAAGAATGGAAAAACCAGATAAGGATTTTATTTGTTTCAAGTTGGTTGCAGGTGTCTATGAGCTGCAGTACAGCTGAGCGGCACATAACACCAGGGGACTGCAATTCTGTTTGTCACTTCAATATTATAATACCACACGTTATATTATAACATATCAGTATTTTGTATAGTAATATTTCAACACGAAAATTTTCACTGATTTTATTAAAAAGTTATTATAGCAGGCTAAGCGGCCCTCGTTACATGCAAGTTTATTTGGGACGATGAGAAAATAATCCGTCGGTCCCATTTCCAATTAAAATGACTTTTTAGTTATTTGTACCTTCTTTAATTTATTTATTATGTAGATATTTTTATTGAAAACATGTTGTTGTTTTTTTTTTGGCCAGCGGTGTGAGTGATCCATGCCGTTATGCAGTGATCTGGTAACTACTGTTTTATTAAAAACTTAAAGCAACTCACGTTACATTTATTATCGAAGTACCGACATATATATATATATATATATATATATATATATATATATATATATATATATATATATATATATATATATATATATATATATATAATCGGGATCTCGGAAACGGCTCCAACGATTTTCATAAAATTTAGTGTCCAGGGGAGTGGAGGGGAGTTTCGGGGACAATAAATCGATCTAACTAGGATTTATTTTTAGAAAATGTCTTTTTATCCGTGTTTTAGGCAATGAAAAACTGCTACAATATCGTTAGAATAAGAAGGTAAATTTTGACAGTTTATTAATGATTGCAAATAGCTTAATTGGTATACTGGGCGGACAAAAAATCGTAATACCATGGTTCGAGCTCAGACCGACCGACCAACTTTTATTTAATTTTTTTTTAAGTTCCTTTCTTTTTTGAGAATATCTATTTTTTCGAGCCCTTTTTTTAGTACTTTTTAAAAACACGAAAATTTAAATTAAACTAATTGCACTCATGATAATTTATTCAAATAACCAGTTCAGTTTTTTCTATTATTTCGCTAAGATCAAAAATATTATTCGTATTTCATCAGTATGTAATTTATATCTATATATAATTTTCAAAACACACGAATTAAAAAAAACCGAGCGAAAAATACCGAGAAAAGCTCGGTCAACCGGGTACTTATAATAGATTTCCGCAAAGTAACGCCCGATTGTATCAATTACGTTAAAACTTATATTTAGAGACTACTTATATACTTGTAAGTTTTAATGGTTTAAAGAGCTGTGGGTTGGTGGGGTCGCATGCGACCGCTCGGGATTTGATGGGCGCATGTGACTGCATGGGAATTTTAAAGGGACTGAGTGGTTAATGGTGGTAAGTTCCCGTCACGCCTCGCTTAAAATAAATATATTGTATGCATTGCTTAAATTAATTGTTGTATATCTCTCGCCACCCTATATTTTTACAAAGACTTCCTCTATGCGTGGCATAGGATATTTGTCGATTAGTAGGTCTTTGTTCAATGTTAATGAGTAATCACCTGAGATCTTTATTTTACCGTTCTCCTTTAATACGGGTACAATAGGGGTCACATATTTAGAGTAATTTACCGAAATCAAAATGCCCGCACGTGTTAATCGGTCAATTTCTTCATTTACTTGTCCTTCAGAGCAAAATGCACAGTTCAACATTTTTAATAACAAAGAATATTTTACTGTTTCGTGAATCCGTTATATTTTTCCTTTGTACAAAAATAACTCAAAGGCGTAATTTTGTCACCGTTATAAACACACATTCTGATATAACATTTGTAATTTGATGTGACGGTAGGAAAATGTTGTAAAACAATTGCTCGGACATAACCGAAATGCCTCCAATCCCGATTCCAATTCCATATGGAACCGAGATACCCGTTACGAGATACACTCACTCTGCCACCGCCACCGCTTCCATTGTCATCGGTGGCACGTACATGCAATGAGATATGCATGTACGTGCTTCTCCAATGGCTCCCGTCGTTTCGACGAGTAGTTTTGCCAGCCTTGGCCTCTCTCGTATATTAAGCTGCCCGTTAAGCTATTTCCAAAGCCTTTGCAAAAGATAGAATAGATATATTTTGCTCAAATAATCTATCCCGCTTGGCGCCCGTCCCCAAGCCTAGGACAAAGGAGAAAGCCGATCTTCTAGGCTCTTTCTTTGCGTCTAACTCGACTCTCGATGGCGGGGGGAGTACGTCGCCGACCATCCCGCGGTGTGAGTGCTCCATGCCGGAAGTGCAGTTCACACAGCGCTCGGTTCGCAAAGCACTCCTCTCCCTGGACATCCACAAGTCGAGTGGCCCCGACGGAATCCCCCCAATTGTGCTGAGGACGTGTGCTCCAGAGTTGGCACCGGTTTTAACGCGTCTTTTCCGTTACTCCTACTACCTAGGCGTAGTACCAAAATCATGGAAGACGGCTTTCGTCCACCCGATCCCTAAAAAAGGCGACCGCTCAGACCCGTCCAACTACCGGCCAATCGCCATCACCTCCTTGTTCTCCAAAACAATGGAGTCCATTGTAAACTGCCAGCTCATGAGGTACCTTGAGGATCACCAGCTGATTAGTGACCGCCAATTCGGTTTTCGCCTTGGTCGGTCAGCTGGTGATCTTCTGGTCTACCTCACTCACAGATGGGCGGAGGCAGTAGAGTTCAAGGGGGAGGCATTGGCCGTTAGTTTGGACATTGCGAAGGCCTCCGATCGGGTTTGGCACAAAGCGCTTCTTTCGAAGCTCCCTTCCTATGGGCTTCCCGAGAAATTGTGCGATTGAATCACCAGCTTTCTTGCAGATCGGAGCATCAAGGTCGTTGTAGACGGTGCAAGCTCCGATTGCAAGCCTATTAATGCTGGTGTTCCACAGGGCTGCGTGCTATCGCCAACGCTGTTTCTTCTGCATATCAATGATATGTTGCATACCCGTAACATTCATTGCTATGCGGATGACAGCACTGGTGATGCTCTTTACACCGGCCGAGCCAATATTTCTCGGGAAAACGTCTCCGAGTGCCGGGACAAACTTGCGTCTGAAATCGAGTCTTTGCTGAACAGAGTCTCGGATTGGGGACGACTAAACCCAGTCCAGTTAAACCCCAGAAGACACAAGTTTGCGCGTTAACCGCTAAAAAGAACCCCTTTGTCGTATCCCCTCAGTTTCAAGGCACTCCCCTTGTTGCCTCAGCCAGTATCGGAATCCTCGGCGTCGACATATCGAGTGACGTGCAGTTTCGTGATCACTTGGAAGGGAAGGCCAAATTGGCCTCTAAAAAGCTTGGCGTGCTCAGCAAAGCGGGACAGTATTTCATGCCGGCACACCGCCTGCAACTTTACAAGGCGCAGGTTCGGCCGCACATGGAAGACTGTTCCCATCTCTGGGCTGGAGCTCCCCAGTACCAGCTCGTTCCACTTGACCGCATTCAGTGCAGAGCGGCTCGAATCGTCGACGACCGAGTGCTTTCCGATCGGCTCGATTCCTGTCTATGGGCTCCTGTCTATGGATTTAAATTTAAATGGAAGTTCAGTGCGGTTTTAAAATCATGTTCAGAATAAACAACTAACGGACAGTTAGCACACTACACGCCAAGTAGAGTTGATGTATGGGAAACATGAAAGGACGGAAATTGGCTACCTTTAGGACTGCTCTCTGACCACGTTATAGTGGGAGAAATATTGTGTTAAAGGCACCAACCCAGGAAGTAATGCCATAAGTAAGTATGGATTGACACAAAGCTAAATAGACCTGTCTTATCAATTTAAAATCAGCGATGTTATGAAGATATTTAAGAATATATACTAATTTACGAACTTTAGCACAAAGTAAATCGATGTGCTCGTGGAAATTTAAATTTGTGTCAAGGGTGATACCTAGATATTTTATATTGTCTGTGGGCATGTAAATGCAGTGTCATATTATAAGTAGTACAGTTATGAGCGTAAATATTTAGGTGAGAAGGTATGTTATTTTTTTCTCATTAAAAATATCATATATTGTGTTTTATCTGCGTTTAAATTGTTAAGAAGCCAATTAAAATGTCTGAAATGTATTTATTTTAACATTATGCATATTAATGTATTTTAATGGTTCAAAATATTACTTCTCAGATAATTTTGTCGACTTCATATAGAAACAATTTATAATTATTAATATTATTAAGGGGAGTCACAAGGTTATGCATGTTTTCTGGGACTTCATTGTTAATGCGTGTACATTGCTGATATTAAAAGTTAATTAGCTAAGATCCTCGTTATAAAATTAAATGACTAGTAGACTAGCGTCTTAGTTTAACACCGTCACCATTAATCCAACAACTACTCCCGACACTGGGAAAGACACACAACCGTCGATAATACGACATATTTCGCCTCTAAACCAAACATATTCAGGTGAATTAGACTCTGCGGTGGCTGACCGCTAAGGTTCTTAGTAGCTAATCATTTTATTTTAATATGCGAATCTTAGCTAATTAAAAACATATTAAATTTAGTTAATTTCTACAAAGTAACACATGATTCTATTAATGAAATAATAAGGATGGGTAACCGGTTAATTTAACAATTTAATATTTTAATCATTTAAAATTAAATTAAAGCAAAACCGACTGTTAAGCTGACTTAAAGCGCTTTTTAACTTCGGCTGCATTACTGTTTACCACAAGATGGGATATCAAACAAGCCCTGACATAATAGCAAGTGCTAAATCAGCATGTGCTCAGCGGTGAAATAAAACATTGTGGAGAAACTTATCTCGAAGACTTTTTGAGAATTTTTGAGTTTTGAGTCTTTACTATCAAATAATTTGAGTACACAAACTTAAAAAAAGATGTTTACAACAAAAAAATACTTTTTAAAAACTCTTTACAAAAATAAATTGGGAATATATACTCCATCGCACCAAAAATGTAAATGAAAACTGCAATTTTTTATCATGAGCAAATTTAAAACATACTAAATAAATATATGATGACAGAAAAAGTGAATATAAAAACTAAATTCAATAAGAAGTGGCTTACAAAACGTATTTTCATTAAAGACGTTTACGAATAATATTAAATGAAACAAAAAGTTCGTTTTTTTACTCAAATTTAAATATTGTAGTGCGTAATAATTTACACAATGTCACAGACTGGTTACAAAGGCACATTGTAGAAATAAACTACTATAAAACCAAAATCGCTCAGTTCCGATCTTATAATATACCTCCTAAAGATATTAATGTAAATTTTGTTAATATACAGACAGAGTGTTAATACGTTTAAATTATTAGGTATCAACATTGATATTCACCTTATTTATTTATTTATTTTTTTAATAAGGCACACAAACAGATTGAAGACAATACAAAACACATTTACAGTAACAAACATATTATAACTAGTCTATAACCCAAAAAAGTGTGCACAGCAAAACAAATTATGACATAAAAATAAACTAATAATATTTAGTACTAGCGACAGTTGAAAAAAAAAGAACTTATTTGATGATATTCGTGAAATTTATTAAATGCTTAATTGGAAATCTCATATCAAATACATAAAATCTAAATTATGCAATTTCACTTAAGCCCTTTTTAAATTGAAATGCAGAATGAATACAGAAACAGCATTATCTGCGTATTAGTCCTACGCTTACTCCTGGTTACCTTCAAGAAATATAATTTGCTAACTTTAATAGATATTAAATGTTTAATAGAGACATAGGTTCATACTTCATAGATCGGAACAAAAGTTAAATTTTAAGACATTTGTAGATTTACATTTAAAAATCGAAGTATTTTTACCCAAATTAAATAAATAAATAATATTAACACGCGGAATAAAGAACAACTGTTTTTACCTTCACGTAGAATTAAAATGCTAAATTGCAGCCCACATTATATGGCGGTAATTTTTTTTAAAATTAAAAAATTTTAGAATTAAAAATTTCCTTTATTTCCAAAAATCCTATTACAAAGATTTGTCGAGTCTTCCCTTTAAGTAGTCAGAGACACTTGTGTTGGGGAATTTTTTTTTTTGATAAATTATTTCCAAATATTAGAAATGAAAAAAATGCTTGCATTTAATAAAGAAATTAAAAATATATGTTTAATAGAAAGCTGTATTAAAAAAATGTAAATAACATATTATTTATTAAGTTTAATTATGTAAATCACAGAACTATTATCGAAATGACTGAAAGGGGTGGTTAAGTTGCAAGTTGTAAGATATTATAAACTAACGCCAAAATGTTACGCTTGACTTGCAACAAATATATTAAATTTGAATTTAAGTTGAATTTATATTTAAAGTAGTACAGAGTATTCTAATATAACGTGTAATGAAGAATTATAACCCTGACTTGAGAGGCCAATATATTTTTATAGTTTTGAAGTTGGTTCGCACATATTAGTTCAAAGTTAATTATTTCACCTTTTTTGAAAGTAAAGTAAAACTTTTGGTGTATGGAATTCTAAATAGTTAAATTAAAATTTTCATTCTATTTTTATACACTTAGAAGTATGGCCTATTTAATAATAAAAGAATAATTTTAATCGGTTCAGATGTTTACAAGAAATCGGTAAATACATTTGTATATAAAAATACGTGTCGTTGGAACATTTGGTTTTTCGAACTTGGTTAAATACGTGTTTCGATAGAGCTGTTATCATTGCCTTGTGCACGAAGGCCGCAAAATAAAATCAAATTAAAACCTATTCAAAAAAATATTTTCGTTTGCCCGCAAGGTAAATACCTGCAGAAACTTCAATATAAATCTTAAGAGTACCGTTGCTCTCAACTTTAGTTGGTGCAATTACTACTAACTAACACAATATTAAATCCCCTGCGGTTGTGTTGCTCACGGTGTCGGCGGCACGAATGGTCTTTGAAACGTGTCCACTTCTTTTGCAATTCATATTTTAAAATTTTTCGTAGTGAAAATTTGCGTTCTATTCTTGCTGCAATTTTCAACCTTAATCTGTTTCTTTTGTGTTTAAGGACAGCAATGATTTAAGTGTGATGTTAAGTATAATATTAAAATTATATGAAACGTTCAACGCATTTTGTTAATACTATTCTGATACGTAGTTTTATCTAAGGATAAGGATAAGGTTGCGTTTTTCGTATGATTAGAACCACAGATCTATTTCACGGACAACGATGGCCGAGCTCAAATATGATGACGGCTCTGTGGCGCAGCAGTTTGGCAACAGGCTGCAGCGCTGAGGGCCGCGGGTTGTAATCCCGCACGGAACAAATATTTATATGGCCTAATTAATATTTAAACTGCCTATGGGATACAGAAGAAAATCCTAGTGTAGAGTTAAATACTATTTAAAGTTTATTTAAATGAAAATGTGCGGTTTCGAGTCAAATTAAAAGTAAAGCCTATAAACATTGCACTGATTGTACTATTGAGCACGGGCTTCGTCTCATTTCTGAGAGAGTTTTAGGGCAATGAAATGCCCGTCGCGTTAATGTGTTGACAGACTTCACTTATCTTAGAAATATACATATTTTTTTTATTTTTAGACATGCTGGTTTTCTAACGATGTTTTCTTTCACCAACGAGTATGTGATATATCAGGAAAATTAGCATTGGATTACTCCTGTATGCGTCATTTGTAAAACTACAGTGTATGTTGACTCTGATGAATAACTTTAAATAAAACTACAAAAGACCTTTGTATTACTAACTGATTTAGGCTTACGGAAATGTACTCTGTGTAGCCGAAATCAAAAGTCTCATTAATTGCTCTACCTAACTGTGTTATTGTATGCATGTTACGTAAAGTGTCAAACTTGGACCTATTTAAATACATCCTTGTTACTAAGATTAATGACGAAAAATATTTTGTTTTTATGTTACCATGTAACGACATTTTATGTAGTACTTCTTAGATATTGTGATATTTCTTAGTACATCCCAAGTAAAAAAAAAATATTAAATACTAAAAAACAACATTTAAAAGCTAAAATAATGAAAATAATTTTCACAAAACAGTTTCTTAAGTCAAAACTTTAAGATTATGTCTTAGTGCTGAATTCAAGTGATCATCATCATTCTCTAGCCCATTTCCCATTATCTGGGGTCGGCGCAGTAAATCTTCTTGTTCCATTCCTCTCTATCAGCCGTCATTTCCATACTCACTATTTTCATTCTCATATCACTCTTCACACAATCGATCCATCTTTTATTCGGCCTTCCTCTGCCCGTGTGTCCCTCCACATTCATATTCAACACTCGTTTTGTGACATGACTTCCATCCCTCCGCATCACATGCCCGAACCATGCCAATCTGCTTCCTCTCACCTTTTCTACCACTGGCGCTACTTTCAGGCTTCCTCTTAAATACTCATTCCTTATCTTATCCATCCTTGTCACACCACACATCCATCGTAACATTCTCATTTCATTGGCATGCAATCTATTTTCACCCTTCTTCTTAACGGCCCAGCATTCACTTCCATACATGATAATTCAAGTGATATGATATGGAAATTATTTAATTTTTTATTTTTTTAAGTCATAGCTTACTTTCCTTAAAAGTTTAATGTTTTGTTAAATTAGTGTCATTTCCATCCATTAAAATTAAAATAAACAAGCATGAAGGTTTTCTTCTTTCTTTAAAATTAAAAGTGGATGCACTATTTTTATTAATAACGGTTATGTTTGAGTTTATTTTCGCGGCACGTTACATAACCTTGACGTAAACGTTAAAAGAGGTAATTATTTAGACAAATTGTGTGCCAAACGATCACACCGTCCACCAGACGGTAAGTGGATGCTGTGGCCCATAGACACCAACAAGTACATGTATTCTCGATTAAAATGAAAATGCAGATGCGTTGTTACGCCTAGTATAAGTATTAAAGAGAATCTAACAAGTTGAAATGCCTTTACTACTACTTTAATCGTTTAGTAACTGAAATGCTTAAACTCTTGCTTTAGTAAAAATATCACAATAACTGTTAAATTGGTCCATTAAAAGAATGGAAAAACCAGATAAGGATTTTATTTGTTTCAAGTTGGTTGCAGGTGTCTATGAGCTGCAGTACAGCTGAGCGGCACATAACACCAGGGGACTGCAATTCTGTTTGTCACTTCAATATTATAATACCACACGTTATATTATAACATATCAGTATTTTGTATAGTAATATTTCAACACGAAAATTTTCACTGATTTTATTAAAAAGTTATTATAGCAGGCTAAGCGGCCCTCGTTACATGCAAGTTTATTTGGGACGATGAGAAAATAATCCGTCGGTCCCATTTCCAATTAAAATGACTTTTTAGTTATTTGTACCTTCTTTAATTTATTTATTATGTAGATATTTTTATTGAAAACATGTTGTTGTTTTTCTTTTGGCCAGCGGTGTGAGTGATCCATGCCGTTATGCAGTGATCTGGTAACTACTGTTTTATTAAAAACTTAAAGCAACTCACGTTACATTTATTATCGAAGTACCGACATATATATATATATATATATATATATATATATATATATATATATATATATATATATATATATATATATATATATATATAATCGGGATCTCGGAAACGGCTCCAACGATTTTCATAAAATTTAGTGTCCAGGGGAGTGGAGGGGAGTTTCGGGGGCAATAAATCGATCTAACTAGGATTTATTTTTAGAAAATGTCTTTTTATCCGTGTTTTAGGCAATGAAAAACTGCTACAATATCGTTAGAATAACAAGGTAAATTTTGACAGTTTATTAATGATTGCAAATAGCTTAATTTAATTTATTGGTATACTGGGCGGACAAAAAATCGTAATACCATGGTTCGAGCCCAGACCGACCGACCAACTTTTATTTAATTTTTTTTTAAGTTCCTTTCTTTTTTGAGAATATCTATTTTTTCGAGCCCTTTTTTTAGTACTTTTTAAAAACACGAAAATTTAAATTAAACTAATTGCACTCATGATAATTTATTCAAATAACCAGTTCAGTTTTTCTATTATGTCGCTAAGATCAAAAATATTATTCGTATTTCATCAGTATGTAATTTATATCTATATATAATTTTCAAAACACACGAATTAAAAAAAACCGAGCGAAAAATACCGAGAAAAGCTCGGTCAACCGGGTACTTATAATAGATTTCCGCAAAGTAACGCCCGATTGTATCAATTACGTTAAAACTTATATTTAGAGACTACTTATATACTTGTAAGTTTTAATGGTTTAAAGAGCTGTGGGTTGGTGGGGTCGCATGCGACCGCTCGAGATTTGATGGGCGCATGTGACTGCATGGGAATTTTAAAGGGACTGAGTGGTTAATGGTGGTAAGTTCCCGTCACGCCTCGCTTAAAATAAATATATTGTATGCATTGCTTAAATTAATTGTTGTATATCTCTCGCCACCCTATATTTTTACAAAGACTTCCTCTATGCGTGGCATAGGATATTTGTCGATTAGTAGGTCTTTGTTCAATGTTAATGAGTAATCACCTGAGATCTTTATTTTACCGTTCTCCTTTAATACGGGTACAATAGGGGTCACATATTTAGAGTAATTTACCGAAATCAAAATGCCCGCACGTGTTAATCGGTCAATTTCTTCATTTACTTGTCCTTCAGAGCAAAATGCACAGTTCAACATTTTTAATAACAAAGAATATTTTACTGTTTCGTGAATCCGTTATATTTTTCCTTTGTACAAAAATAACTCAAAGGCGTAATTTTGTCACCGTTATAAACACACATTCTGATATAACATTTGTAATTTGATGTGACGGTAGGAAAATTTTGTAAAACAATTGCTCGGACATAACCGAAATGCCTCCAATCCCGATTCCAATTCCATATGGAACCGAGATACCCGTTACGAGATACACTCACTCTGCCACCGCCACCGCTTCCATTGTCATCGGTGGCACGTACATGCAATGAGATATGCATGTACGTGCTTCTCCAATGGCTCCCGTCGTTTCGACGAGTAGTTTTGCCAGCCTTGGCCTCTCTCGTATATTAAGCTGCCCGTTAAGCTATTTCCAAAGCCTTTGCAAAAGATAGAATAGATATATTTTGCTCAAATAATCTATCCCGCTTGGCGCCCGTCCCCAAGCCTAGGACAAAGGAGAAAGCCGATCTTCTAGGCTCTTTCTTTGCGTCTAACTCGACTCTCGATGGCGGGGGGAGTACGTCGCCGACCATCCCGCGGTGTGAGTGCTCCATGCCGGAAGTGCAGTTCACACAGCGCTCGGTTCGCAAAGCACTCCTCTCCCTGGACATCCACAAGTCGAGTGGCCCCGACGGAATCCCCCCAATTGTGCTGAGGACGTGTGCTCCAGAGTTGGCACCGGTTTTAACGCGTCTTTTCCGTTACTCCTACTACCTAGGCGTAGTACCAAAATCATGGAAGACGGCTTTCGTCCACCCGATCCCTAAAAAAGGCGACCGCTCAGACCCGTCCAACTACCGGCCAATCGCCATCACCTCCTTGTTCTCCAAAACAATGGAGTCCATTGTAAACTGCCAGCTCATGAGGTACCTTGAGGATCACCAGCTGATTAGTGACCGCCAATTCGGTTTTCGCCTTGGTCGGTCAGCTGGTGATCTTCTGGTCTACCTCACTCACAGATGGGCGGAGGCAGTAGAGTTCAAGGGGGAGGCATTGGCCGTTAGTTTGGACATTGCGAAGGCCTCCGATCGGGTTTGGCACAAAGCGCTTCTTTCGAAGCTCCCTTCCTATGGGCTTCCCGAGAAATTGTGCGATTGAATCACCAGCTTTCTTGCAGATCGGAGCATCAAGGTCGTTGTAGACGGTGCAAGCTCCGATTGCAAGCCTATTAATGCTGGTGTTCCACAGGGCTGCGTGCTATCGCCAACGCTGTTTCTTCTGCATATCAATGATATGTTGCATACCCGTAACATTCATTGCTATGCGGATGACAGCACTGGTGATGCTCTTTACACCGGCCGAGCCAATATTTCTCGGGAAAACGTCTCCGAGTGCCGGGACAAACTTGTGTCTGAAGTCGAGTCTTTGCTGAACAGAGTCTCGGATTGGGGACGACTAAACCCAGTCCAGTTAAACCCCAGAAGACACAAGTTTGCGCGTTAACCGCTAAAAAGAACCCCTTTGTCGTATCCCCTCAGTTTCAAGGCACTCCCCTTGTTGCCTCAGCCAGTATCGGAATCCTCGGCGTCGACATATCGAGTGACGTGCAGTTTCGTGATCACTTGGAAGGGAAGGCCAAATTGGCCTCTAAAAAGCTTGGCGTGCTCAGCAAAGCGGGACAGTATTTCATGCCGGCACACCGCCTGCAACTTTACAAGGCGCAGGTTCGGCCGCACATGGAAGACTGTTCCCATCTCTGGGCTGGGGCTCCCCAGTACCAGCTCGTTCCACTTGACCGCATTCAGTGCAGAGCGGCTCGAATCGTCGACGACCGAGTGCTTTCCGATCGGCTCGATTCCTGTCTATGGGCTCCTGTCTATGGATTTAAATTTAAATGGAAGTTCAGTGCGGTTTTAAAATCATGTTCAGAATAAACAACTAACGGACAGTTACCACACTACACGCCAAGTAGAGTTGATGTGTGGGAAACATGAAAGGACGGAAATTGGCTACCTTTAGGACTGCTCTCTGACCACGTTATAGTGGGAGAAATATTGTGTTAAAGGCACCAACCCAGGAAGTAATGCCATAAGTAAGTATGGATTGACACAAAGCTAAATAGACCTGTCTTATCAATTTAAAATCGGCGATGTTATGAAGATATTTAAGAATATATACTAATTTACGAACTTTAGCACAAAGTAAATCGATGTGCTCGTGGAAATTTAAATTTGTGTCAAGGGTGATACCTAGATATTTTATATTGTCTGTGGGCATGTAAATGCAGTGTCATATTATAAGTAGTACAGTTATGAGCGTAAATATTTAGGTGAGAAGGTATGTTATTTTTTTCTCATTAAAAATATCATATATTGTGTTTTATCTGCGTTTAAATTGTTAAGAAGCCAATTAAAATGTCTGAAATGTATTTATTTTAACATTATGCATATTAATGTATTTTAATGGTTCAAAATATTACTTCTCAGATAATTTTGTCGACTTCATATAGAAACAATTTATAATTATTAATATTATTAAGGGGAGTCACAAGGTTATGCATGTTTTCTGGGACTTCATTGTTAATGCGTGTACATTGCTGATATTAAAAGTTAATTAGCTAAGATCCTCGTTATAAAATTAAATGACTAGTAGACTAGCGTCTTAGTTTAACACCGTCACCATTAATCCAACAACTACTCCCGACACTGGGAAAGACACACAACCGTCGATAATACGACATATTTCGCCTCTAAACCAAACATATTCAGGTGAATTAGACTCTGCGGTGGCTGACCGCTAAGGTTCTTAGTAGCTAATCATTTTATTTTAATATGCGAATCTTAGCTAATTAAAAACATATTAAATTTAGTTAATTTCTACAAAGTAACACATGATTCTATTAATGAAATAATAAGGATGGGTAACCGGTTAATTTAACAATTTAATATTTTAATCATTTAAAATTAAATTAAAGCAAAACCGACTGTTAAGCTGACTTAAAGCGCTTTTTAACTTCGGCTGCATTACTGTTTACCACAAGATGGGATATCAAACAAGCCCTGACATAATAGCAAGTGCTAAATCAGCATGTGCTCAGCGGTGAAATAAAACATTGTGGAGAAACTTATCTCGAAGACTTTTTGAGAATTTTTGAGTTTTGAGTCTTTACTATCAAATAATTTGAGTACACAAACTTAAAAAAAGATGTTTACAACAAAAAAATACTTTTTAAAAACTCTTTACAAAAATAAATTGGGAATATATACTCCATCGCACCAAAAATGTAAATGAAAACTGCAATTTTTTATCATGAGCAAATTTAAAACATACTAAATAAATATATGATGACAGAAAAAGTGAATATAAAAACTAAATTCAATAAGAAGTGGCTTACAAAACGTATTTTCATTAAAGACGTTTACGAATAATATTAAATGAAACAAAAAGTTCGTTTTTTTACTCAAATTTAAATATTGTAGTGCGTAATAATTTACACAATGTCACAGACTGGTTACAAAGGCACATTGTAGAAATAAACTACTATAAAACCAAAATCACTCAGTTCCGATCTTATAATATACCTCCTAAAGATATTAATGTAAATTTTGTTAATATACAGACAGAGTGTTAATACGTTTAAATTATTAGGTATCAACATTGATATTCACCTTATTTATTTATTTATTTTTTTAATAAGGCACACAAACAGATTGAAGACAATACAAAACACATTTACAGTAACAAACATATTATAACTAGTCTATAACCCAAAAAAGTGTGCACAGCAAAACAAATTATGACATAAAAACAAACTAATAATATTTAGTACTAGCGACAGTTGAAAAAAAAAGAACTTATTTAATGATATTCGTGAAATTTATTAAATGCTTAATTGGAAATCTCATATCAAATACATAAAATCTAAATTATGCAATTTCACTTAAGCCCTTTTTAAATTGAAATGCAGAATGAATACAGAAACAGCATTATCTGCGTATTAGTCCTACGCTTACTCCTGGTTACCTTCAAGAAATATAATTTGCTAACTTTAATAGATATTAAATGTTTAATAGAGACATAGGTTCATACTGCATAGATCGGAACAAAAGTTAAATTTTAAGACATTTGTAGATTTACATTTAAAAATCGAAGTATTTTTACCCAAATTAAATAAATAAATAATATTAACACGCGGAATAAAGAACAACTGTTTTTACCTTCACGTAGAATTAAAATGCTAAATTGCAGCCCACATTATATGGCGGTATTTTTTTTTTAAATTAAAAAATTTTAGAATTAAAAATTTCCTTTATTTCCAAAAATCCTATTACAAAGATTTGTCGAGTCTTCCCTTTAAGTAGTCAGAGACACTTGTGTTGGGGAATTTTTTTTTTGATAAATTATTTCCAAATATTAGAAATGAAAAAAATGCTTGCATTTAATAAAGAAATTAAAAATATATGTTTAATAGAAAGCTGTATTAAAAAAATGTAAATAACATATTATTTATTAAGTTTAATTATGTAAATCACAGAACTATTATCGAAATGACTGAAAGGGGTGGTTAAGTTGCAAGTTGTAAGATATTATAAACTAACGCCAAAATGTTACGCTTGACTTGCAACAAATATATTAAATTTGAATTTAAGTTGAATTTATATTTAAAGTAGTACAGAGTATTCTAATATAACGTGTAATGAAGAATTATAACCCTGACTTGAGAGGCCAATATATTTTTATAGTTTTGAAGTTGGTTCGCACATATTAGTTCAAAGTTAATTATTTCACCTTTTTTGAAAGTAAAGTAAAACTTTTGGTGTATGGAATTCTAAATAGTTAAATTAAAATTTTCATTCTATTTTTATACACTTAGAAGTATGGCCTATTTAATGATAAAAGAATAATTTTAATCGGTTCAGATGTTTACAAGAAATCGGTAAATACATTTGTATATAAAAATACGTGTCGTTGGAACATTTGGTTTTTCGAACTTGGTTAAATACGTGTTTCGATAGAGCTGTTATCATTGCCTTGTGCACGAAGGCCGCAAAATAAAATCAAATTAAAACCTATTCAAAAAAATATTTTCGTTTGCCCGCAAGGTAAATACCTGCAGAAACTTCAATATAAATCTTAAGAGTACCGTTGCTCTCAACTTTAGTTGGTGCAATTACTACTAACTAACACAATATTAAATCCCCTGCGGTTGTGTTGCTCACGGTGTCGGCGGCACGAATGGTCTTTGAAACGTGTCCACTTCTTTTGCAATTCATATTTTAAAATTTTTCGTAGTGAAAATTTGCGTTCTATTCTTGCTGCAATTTTCAACTTTAATCTGTTTCTTTTGTGTTTAAGGACAGCAATGATTTAAGTGTGATGTTAAGTATAATATTAAAATTATATGAAACGTTCAACGCATTTTGTTAATACTATTCTGATACGTAGTTTTATCTAAGGATAAGGATAAGGTTGCGTTTTTCGTATGATTAGAACCACAGATCTATTTCACGGACAACGATGGCCGAGCTCAAATATGATGACGGCTCTGTGGCGCAGCAGTTTGGCAACAGGCTGCAGCGCTGAGGGCCGCGGGTTGTAATCCCGCACGGAACAAATATTTATATGGCCTAATTAATATTTAAACTGCCTATAGGATACAGAAGAAAATCCTAGTGTAGAGTTAAATACTATTTAAAGTTTATTTAAATGAAAATGTGCGGTTTCGAGTCAAATTAAAAGTAAAGCCTATAAACATTGCACTGATTGTACTATTGAGCACGGGCTTCGTCTCATTTCTGAGAGAGTTTTAGGGCAATGAAATGCCCGTCGCGTTAATGTGTTGACAGACTTCACTTATCTTAGAAATATACATATTTTTTTTATTTTTAGACATGCTGGTTTTCTAACGATGTTTTCTTTCACCAACGAGTATGTGATATATCAGGCAAATTAGCATTGGATTACTCCTGTATGCGTCATTTGTAAAACTACAGTGTATGTTGACTCTGATGAATAACTTTAAATAAAACTACTAAAGACCTTTGTATTACTAACTGATTTAGGCTTACGGAAATGTACTCTGTGTAGCCGAAATCAAAAGTCTCATTAATTGCTCTATCTAACTGTGTTATTGTATGCATGTTACGTAAAGTGTCAAACTTGGACCTATTTAAATACATCCTTGTTACTAAGATTAATGACGAAAAATATTTTGTTTTTATGTTACCATGTAACGACATTTTATGTAGTACTTCTTAGATATTGTGATATTTCTTAGTACATCCCAAGTAAAAAAAAATATTAAATACTAAAAAACAACATTTAAAAGCTAAAATAATGAAAATAATTTTCACAAAACAGTTTCTTAAGTCAAAACTTTAAGATTATGTCTTAGTGCTGAATTCAAGTGATCATCATCATTCTCTAGCCCATTTCCCATTATCTGGGGTCGGCGCAGTAAATCTTCTTGTTCCATTCCTCTCTATCAGCCGTCATTTCCATACTCACTATTTTCATTCTCATATCACTCTTCACACAATCGATCCATCTTTTATTCGGCCTTCCTCTGCCCGTGTGTCCCTCCACATTCATATTCAACACTCGTTTTGTGACATGACTTCCATCCCTCCGCATCACATGCCCGAACCATGCCAATCTGCTTCCTCTCACCTTTTCTACCACTGGCGCTACTTTCAGGCTTCCTCTTAAATACTCATTCCTTATCTTATCCATCCTTGTCACACCACACATCCATCGTAACATTCTCATTTCATTGGCATGCAATCTATTTTCACCCTTCTTCTTAACGGCCCAGCATTCACTTCCATACATGATAATTCAAGTGATATGATATGGAAATTATTTAATTTTTTATTTTTTTAAGTCATAGCTTACTTTTCTTAAAAGTTTAATGTTTTGTTAAATTAGTGTCATTTCCATCCATTAAAATTAAAATAAACAAGCATGAAGGTTTTCTTCTTTCTTTAAAATTAAAAGTGGATGCACTATTTTTATTAATAACGGTTATGTTTGAGTTTATTTTCGCGGCACGTTACATAACCTTGACGTAAACGTTAAAAGAGGTAATTATTTAGACAAATTGTGTGCCAAACGATCACACCGTCCACCAGACGGTAAGTGGATGCTGTGGCCCATAGACACCAACGAGTACATGTATTCTCGATTAAAATGAAAATGCAGATGCGTTGTTACGCCTAGTATAAGTATTAAAGAGAATCTAACAAGTTGAAATGCCTTTACTACTACTTTAATCGTTTAGTAACTGAAATGCTTAAACTCTTGCTTTAGTAAAAATATCACAATAACTGTTAAATTGGTCCATTAAAAGAATGGAAAAACCAGATAAGGATTTTATTTGTTTCAAGTTGGTTGCAGGTGTCTATGAGCTGCAGTACAGCTGAGCGGCACATAACACCAGGGGACTGCAATTCTGTTTGTCACTTCAATATTATAATACCACACGTTATATTATAACATATCAGTATTTTGTATAGTAATATTTCAACACGAAAATTTTCACTGATTTTATTAAAAAGTTATTATAGCAGGCTAAGCGGCCCTCGTTACATGCAAGTTTATTTGGGACGATGAGAAAATAATCCGTCGGTCCCATTTCCAATTAAAATGACTTTTTAGTTATTTGTACCTTCTTTAATTTATTTATTATGTAGATATTTTTATTGAAAACATGTTGTTGTTTTTTTTTTGGCCAGCGGTGTGAGTGATCCATGCCGTTATGCAGTGATCTGGTAACTACTGTTTTATTAAAAACTTAAAGCAACTCACGTTACATTTATTATCGAAGTACCGACATATATATATATATATATATATATATATATATATATATATATATATATATAATCGGGATCTCGGAAACGGCTCCAACGATTTTCATAAAATTTAGTGTCCAGGGGAGTGGAGGGGAGTTTCGGGGGCAATAAATCGATCTAACTAGGATTTATTTTTAGAAAATGTCTTTTTATCCGTGTTTTAGGCAATGAAAAACTGCTACAATATCGTTAGAATAACAAGGTAAATTTTGACAGTTTATTAATGATTGCAAATAGCTTAATTGGTATACTGGGCGGACAAAAAATCGTAATACCATGGTTCGAGCCCAGACCGACCGACCAACTTTTATTTAATTTTTTTTTAAGTTCCTTTCTTTTTTGAGAATATCTATTTTTTCGAGCCCTTTTTTTAGTACTTTTTAAAAACACGAAAATTTAAATTAAACTAATTGCACTCATGATAATTTATTCAAATAACCAGTTCAGTTTTTCTATTATGTCGCTAAGATCAAAAATATTATTCGTATTTCATCAGTATGTAATTTATATCTATATATAATTTTCAAAACACACGAATTAAAAAAAACCGAGCGAAAAATACCGAGAAAAGCTCGGTCAACCGGGTACTTATAATAGATTTCCGCAAAGTAACGCCCGATTGTATCAATTACGTTAAAACTTATATTTAGAGACTACTTATATACTTGTAAGTTTTAATGGTTTAAAGAGCTGTGGGTTGGTGGGGTCGCATGCGACCGCTCGAGATTTGATGGGCGCATGTGACTGCATGGGAATTTTAAAGGGACTGAGTGGTTAATGGTGGTAAGTTCCCGTCACGCCTCGCTTAAAATAAATATATTGTATGCATTGCTTAAATTAATTGTTGTATATCTCTCGCCACCCTATATTTTTACAAAGACTTCCTCTATGCGTGGCATAGGATATTTGTCGATTAGTAGGTCTTTGTTCAATGTTAATGAGTAATCACCTGAGATCTTTATTTTACCGTTCTCCTTTAATACGGGTACAATAGGGGTCACATATTTAGAGTAATTTACCGAAATCAAAATGCCCGCACGTGTTAATCGGTCAATTTCTTCATTTACTTGTCCTTCAGAGCAAAATGCACAGTTCAACATTTTTAATAACAAAGAATATTTTACTGTTTCGTGAATCCGTTATATTTTTCCTTTGTACAAAAATAACTCAAAGGCGTAATTTTGTCACCGTTATAAACACACATTCTGATATAACATTTGTAATTTGATGTGACGGTAGGAAAATTTTGTAAAACAATTGCTCGGACATAACCGAAATGCCTCCAATCCCGATTCCAATTCCATATGGAACCGAGATACCCGTTACGAGATACACTCACTCTGCCACCGCCACCGCTTCCATTGTCATCGGTGGCACGTACATGCAATGAGATATGCATGTACGTGCTTCTCCAATGGCTCCCGTCGTTTCGACGAGTAGTTTTGCCAGCCTTGGCCTCTCTCGTATATTAAGCTGCCCGTTAAGCTATTTCCAAAGCCTTTGCAAAAGATAGAATAGATATATTTTGCTCAAATAATCTATCCCGCTTGGCGCCCGTCCCCAAGCCTAGGACAAAGGAGAAAGCCGATCTTCTAGGCTCTTTCTTTGCGTCTAACTCGACTCTCGATGGCGGGGGGAGTACGTCGCCGACCATCCCGCGGTGTGAGTGCTCCATGCCGGAAGTGCAGTTCACACAGCGCTCGGTTCGCAAAGCACTCCTCTCCCTGGACATCCACAAGTCGAGTGGCCCCGACGGAATCCCCCCAATTGTGCTGAGGACGTGTGCTCCAGAGTTGGCACCGGTTTTAACGCGTCTTTTCCGTTACTCCTACTACCTAGGCGTAGTACCAAAATCATGGAAGACGGCTTTCGTCCACCCGATCCCTAAAAAAGGCGACCGCTCAGACCCGTCCAACTACCGGCCAATCGCCATCACCTCCTTGTTCTCCAAAACAATGGAGTCCATTGTAAACTGCCAGCTCATGAGGTACCTTGAGGATCACCAGCTGATTAGTGACCGCCAATTCGGTTTTCGCCTTGGTCGGTCAGCTGGTGATCTTCTGGTCTACCTCACTCACAGATGGGCGGAGGCAGTAGAGTTCAAGGGGGAGGCATTGGCCGTTAGTTTGGACATTGCGAAGGCCTCCGATCGGGTTTGGCACAAAGCGCTTCTTTCGAAGCTCCCTTCCTATGGGCTTCCCGAGAAATTGTGCGATTGAATCACCAGCTTTCTTGCAGATCGGAGCATCAAGGTCGTTGTAGACGGTGCAAGCTCCGATTGCAAGCCTATTAATGCTGGTGTTCCACAGGGCTGCGTGCTATCGCCAACGCTGTTTCTTCTGCATATCAATGATATGTTGCATACCCGTAACATTCATTGCTATGCGGATGACAGCACTGGTGATGCTCTTTACACCGGCCGAGCCAATATTTCTCGGGAAAACGTCTCCGAGTGCCGGGACAAACTTGTGTCTGAAGTCGAGTCTTTGCTGAACAGAGTCTCGGATTGGGAACGACTAAACCCAGTCCAGTTAAACCCCAGAAGACACAAGTTTGCGCGTTAACCGCTAAAAAGAACTCCTTTGTCGTATCCCCTCAGTTTCAAGGCACTCCCCTTGTTGCCTCAGCCAGTATCGGAATCCTCGGCGTCGACATATCGAGTGACGTGCAGTTTCGTGATCACTTGGAAGGGAAGGCCAAATTGGCCTCTAAAAAGCTTGGCGTGCTCAGCAAAGCGGGACAGTATTTCATGCCGGCACACCGCCTGCAACTTTACAAGGCGCAGGTTCGGCCGCACATGGAAGACTGTTCCCATCTCTGGGCTGGGGCTCCCCAGTACCAGCTCGTTCCACTTGACCGCATTCAGTGCAGAGCGGCTCGAATCGTCGACGACCGAGTGCTTTCCGATCGGCTCGATTCCTGTCTATGGGCTCCTGTCTATGGATTTAAATTTAAATGGAAGTTCAGTGCGGTTTTAAAATCATGTTCAGAATAAACAACTAACGGACAGTTACCACACTACACGCCAAGTAGAGTTGATGTGTGGGAAACATGAAAGGACGGAAATTGGCTACCTTTAGGACTGCTCTCTGACCACGTTATAGTGGGAGAAATATTGTGTTAAAGGCACCAACCCAGGAAGTAATGCCATAAGTAAGTATGGATTGACACAAAGCTAAATAGACCTGTCTTATCAATTTAAAATCAGCGATGTTATGAAGATATTTAAGAATATATACTAATTAACGAACTTTAGCACAAAGTAAATCGATGTGCTCGTGGAAATTTAAATTTGTGTCAAGGGTGATACCTAGATATTTTATATTGTCTGTGGGCATGTAAATGCAGTGTCATATTATAAGTAGTACAGTTATGAGCGTAAATATTTAGGTGAGAAGGTATGTTATTTTTTTCTCATTAAAAATATCATATATTGTGTTTTATCTGCGTTTAAATTGTTAAGAAGCCAATTAAAATGTCTGAAATGTATTTATTTTAACATTATGCATATTAATGTATTTTAATGGTTCAAAATATTACTTCTCAGATAATTTTGTCGACTTCATATAGAAACAATTTATAATTATTAATATTATTAAGGGGAGTCACAAGGTTATGCATGTTTTCTGGGACTTCATTGTTAATGCGTGTACATTGCTGATATTAAAAGTTAATTAGCTAAGATCCTCGTTATAAAATTAAATGACTAGTAGACTAGCGTCTTAGTTTAACACCGTCACCATTAATCCAACAACTACTCCCGACACTGGGAAAGACACACAACCGTCGATAATACGACATATTTCGCCTCTAAACCAAACATATTCAGGTGAATTAGACTCTGCGGTGGCTGACCGCTAAGGTTCTTAGTAGCTAATCATTTTATTTTAATATGCGAATCTTAGCTAATTAAAAACATATTAAATTTAGTTAATTTCTACAAAGTAACACATGATTCTATTAATGAAATAATAAGGATGGGTAACCGGTTAATTTAACAATTTAATATTTTAATCATTTAAAATTAAATTAAAGCAAAACCGACTGTTAAGCTGACTTAAAGCGCTTTTTAACTTCGGCTGCATTACTGTTTACCACAAGATGGGATATCAAACAAGCCCTGACATAA
Source organism: Parnassius smintheus behrii (assembly GCA_036936625.1). Classification (NCBI taxonomy): domain Eukaryota; kingdom Metazoa; phylum Arthropoda; class Insecta; order Lepidoptera; family Papilionidae; genus Parnassius; species Parnassius smintheus. The sequence continues at coordinate 57,920,850 of JAUPFT010000005.1, forward strand.
TAGCAAGTGCTAAATCAGCATGTGCTCAGCGGTGAAATAAAACATTGTGGAGAAACTTATCTCGAAGACTTTTTGAGAATTTTTGAGTTTTGAGTCTTTACTATCAAATAATTTGAGTACACAAACTTAAAAAAAGATGTTTACAACAAAAAAATACTTTTTAAAAACTCTTTACAAAAATAAATTGGGAATATATACTCCATCGCACCAAAAATGTAAATGAAAACTGCAATTTTTTATCATGAGCAAATTTAAAACATACTAAATAAATATATGATGACAGAAAAAGTGAATATAAAAACTAAATTCAATAAGAAGTGGCTTACAAAACGTATTTTCATTAAAGACGTTTACGAATAATATTAAATGAAACAAAAAGTTCGTTTTTTTACTCAAATTTAAATATTGTAGTGCGTAATAATTTACACAATGTCACAGACTGGTTACAAAGGCACATTGTAGAAATAAACTACTATAAAACCAAAATCACTCAGTTCCGATCTTATAATATACCTCCTAAAGATATTAATGTAAATTTTGTTAATATACAGACAGAGTGTTAATACGTTTAAATTATTAGGTATCAACATTGATATTCACCTTATTTATTTATTTATTTTTTTAATAAGGCACACAAACAAATTGAAGACAATACAAAACACATTTACAGTAACAAACATATTATAACTAGTCTATAACCCAAAAAAGTGTGCACAGCAAAACAAATTATGACATAAAAACAAACTAATAATATTTAGTACTAGCGACAGTTGAAAAAAAAAGAACTTATTTAATGATATTCGTGAAATTTATTAAATGCTTAATTGGAAATCTCATATCAAATACATAAAATCTAAATTATGCAATTTCACTTAAGCCCTTTTTAAATTGAAATGCAGAATGAATACAGAAACAGCATTATCTGCGTATTAGTCCTACGCTTACTCCTGGTTACCTTCAAGAAATATAATTTGCTAACTTTAATAGATATTAAATGTTTAATAGAGACATAGGTTCATACTGCATAGATCGGAACAAAAGTTAAATTTTAAGACATTTGTAGATTTACATTTAAAAATCGAAGTATTTTTACCCAAATTAAATAAGTAAATAATATTAACACGCGGAATAAAGAACAACTGTTTTTACCTTCACGTAGAATTAAAATGCTAAATTGCAGCCCACATTATATGGCGGTAATTTTTTTAAAATTAAAAAATTTTAGAATTAAAAATTTCCTTTATTTCCAAAAATCCTATTACAAAGATTTGTCGAGTCTTCCCTTTAAGTAGTCAGAGACACTTGTGTTGGGGAATTTTTTTTTTGATAAATTATTTCCAAATATTAGAAATGAAAAAAATGCTTGCATTTAATAAAGAAATTAAAAATATATGTTTAATAGAAAGCTGTATTAAAAAAATGTAAATAACATATTATTTATTAAGTTTAATTATGTAAATCACAGAACTATTATCGAAATGACTGAAAGGGGTGGTTAAGTTGCAAGTTGTAAGATATTATAAACTAACGCCAAAATGTTACGCTTGACTTGCAACAAATATATTAAATTTGAATTTAAGTTGAATTTATATTTAAAGTAGTACAGAGTATTCTAATATAACGTGTAATGAAGAATTATAACCCTGACTTGAGAGGCCAATATATTTTTATAGTTTTGAAGTTGGTTCGCACATATTAGTTCAAAGTTAATTATTTCACCTTTTTTGAAAGTAAAGTAAAACTTTTGGTGTATGGAATTCTAAATAGTTAAATTAAAATTTTCATTCTATTTTTATACACTTAGAAGTATGGCCTATTTAATGATAAAAGAATAATTTTAATCGGTTCAGATGTTTACAAGAAATCGGTAAATACATTTGTATATAAAAATACGTGTCGTTGGAACATTTGGTTTTTCGAACTTGGTTAAATACGTGTTTCGATAGAGCTGTTATCATTGCCTTGTGCACGAAGGCCGCAAAATAAAATCAAATTAAAACCTATTCAAAAAAATATTTTCGTTTGCCCGCAAGGTAAATACCTGCAGAAACTTCAATATAAATCTTAAGAGTACCGTTGCTCTCAACTTTAGTTGGTGCAATTACTACTAACTAACACAATATTAAATCCCCTGCGGTTGTGTTGCTCACGGTGTCGGCGGCACGAATGGTCTTTGAAACGTGTCCACTTCTTTTGCAATTCATATTTTAAAATTTTTCGTAGTGAAAATTTGCGTTCTATTCTTGCTGCAATTTTCAACTTTAATCTGTTTCTTTTGTGTTTAAGGACAGCAATGATTTAAGTGTGATGTTAAGTATAATATTAAAATTATATGAAACGTTCAACGCATTTTGTTAATACTATTCTGATACGTAGTTTTATCTAAGGATAAGGATAAGGTTGCGTTTTTCGTATGATTAGAACCACAGATCTATTTCACGGACAACGATGGCCGAGCTCAAATATGATGACGGCTCTGTGGCGCAGCAGTTTGGCAACAGGCTGCAGCGCTGAGGGCCGCGGGTTGTAATCCCGCACGGAACAAATATTTATATGGCCTAATTAATATTTAAACTGCCTATAGGATACAGAAGAAAATCCTAGTGTAGAGTTAAATACTATTTAAAGTTTATTTAAATGAAAATGTGCGGTTTCGAGTCAAATTAAAAGTAAAGCCTATAAACATTGCACTGATTGTACTATTGAGCACGGGCTTCGTCTCATTTCTGAGAGAGTTTTAGGGCAATGAAATGCCCGTCGCGTTAATGTGTTGACAGACTTCACTTATCTTAGAAATATACATATTTTTTTTATTTTTAGACATGCTGGTTTTCTAACGATGTTTTCTTTCACCAACGAGTATGTGATATATCAGGCAAATTAGCATTGGATTACTCCTGTATGCGTCATTTGTAAAACTACAGTGTATGTTGACTCTGATGAATAACTTTAAATAAAACTACTAAAGACCTTTGTATTACTAACTGATTTAGGCTTACGGAAATGTACTCTGTGTAGCCGAAATCAAAAGTCTCATTAATTGCTCTATCTAACTGTGTTATTGTATGCATGTTACGTAAAGTGTCAAACTTGGACCTATTTAAATACATCCTTGTTACTAAGATTAATGACGAAAAATATTTTGTTTTTATGTTACCATGTAACGACATTTTATGTAGTACTTCTTAGATATTGTGATATTTCTTAGTACATCCCAAGTAAAAAAAAATATTAAATACTAAAAAACAACATTTAAAAGCTAAAATAATGAAAATAATTTTCACAAAACAGTTTCTTAAGTCAAAACTTTAAGATTATGTCTTAGTGCTGAATTCAAGTGATCATCATCATTCTCTAGCCCATTTCCCATTATCTGGGGTCGGCGCAGTAAATCTTCTTGTTCCATTCCTCTCTATCAGCCGTCGTTTCCATACTCACTATTTTCATTCTCATATCACTCTTCACACAATCGATCCATCTTTTATTCGGCCTTCCTCTGCCCGTGTGTCCCTCCACATTCATATTCAACACTCGTTTTGTGACATGACTTCCATCCCTCCGCATCACATGCCCGAACCATGCCAATCTGCTTCCTCTCACCTTTTCTACCACTGGCGCTACTTTCAGGCTTCCTCTTAAATACTCATTCCTTATCTTATCCATCCTTGTCACACCACACATCCATCGTAACATTCTCATTTCATTGGCATGCAATCTATTTTCACCCTTCTTCTTAACGGCCCAGCATTCACTTCCATACATGATAATTCAAGTGATATGATATGGAAATTATTTAATTTTTTATTTTTTTAAGTCATAGCTTACTTTTCTTAAAAGTTTAATGTTTTGTTAAATTAGTGTCATTTCCATCCATTAAAATTAAAATAAACAAGCATGAAGGTTTTCTTCTTTCTTTAAAATTAAAAGTGGATGCACTATTTTTATTAATAACGGTTATGTTTGAGTTTATTTTCGCGGCACGTTACATAACCTTGACGTAAACGTTAAAAGAGGTAATTATTTAGACAAATTGTGTGCCAAACGATCACACCGTCCACCAGACGGTAAGTGGATGCTGTGGCCCATAGACACCAACGAGTACATGTATTCTCGATTAAAATGAAAATGCAGATGCGTTGTTACGCCTAGTATAAGTATTAAAGAGAATCTAACAAGTTGAAATGCCTTTACTACTACTTTAATCGTTTAGTAACTGAAATGATTAAACTCTTGCTTTATTAAAAATATCACAATAACTGTTAAATTGGTCCATTAAAAGAATGGAAAAACCAGATAAGGATTTTATTTGTTTCAAGTTGGTTGCAGGTGTCTATGAGCTGCAGTACAGCTGAGCGGCACATAACACCAGGGGACTGCAATTCTGTTTGTCACTTCAATATTATAGTACCACACGTTATATTATAACATATCAGTATTTTGTATAGTAATATTTCAACACGAAAATTTTCACTGATTTTATTAAAAAGTTATTATAGCAGGCTAAGCGGCCCTCGTTACATGCAAGTTTATTTGGGACGATGAGAAAATAATCCGTCGGTCCCATTTCCAATTAAAATGACTTTTTAGTTATTTGTACCTTCTTTAATTTATTTATTATGTAGATATTTTTATTGAAAACATGTTGTTGTTTTTTTTTTTGGCCAGCGGTGTGAGTGATCCATGCCGTTATGCAGTGATCTGGTAACTACTGTTTTATTAAAAACTTAAAGCAACTCACGTTACATTTATTATCGAAGTACCGACATATATATATATATATATATATATATATATATATATATATATATATATATATATATATATATATATATATATAATCGGGATCTCGGAAACGGCTCCAACGATTTTCATAAAATTTAGTGTCCAGGGGAGTGGAGGGGAGTTTCGGGGGCAATAAATCGATCTAACTAGGATTTATTTTTAGAAAATGTCTTTTTATCCGTGTTTTAGGCAATGAAAAACTGCTACAATATCGTTAGAATAAGAAGGTAAATTTTGACAGTTTATTAATGATTGCAAATAGCTTAATTGGTATACTGGGCGGACAAAAAATCGTAATACCATGGTTCGAGCCCAGACCGACCGACCAACTTTTATTTAATTTTTTTTTAAGTTCCTTTCTTTTTTGAGAATATCTATTTTTTCGAGGCCTTTTTTTAGTACTTTTTAAAAACACGAAAATTTAAATTAAACTAATTGCACTCATGATAATTTATTCAAATAACCAGTTCAGTTTTTCTATTATGTCGCTAAGATCAAAAATATTATTCGTATTTCATCAGTATGTAATTTATATCTATATATAATTTTCAAAACACACGAATTAAAAAAAACCGAGCGAAAAATACCGAGAAAAGCTCGGTCAACCGGGTACTTATAATAGATTTCCGCAAAGTAACGCCCGATTGTATCAATTACGTTAAAACTTATATTTAGAGACTACTTATATACTTGTAAGTTTTAATGGTTTAAAGAGCTGTGGGTTGGTGGGGTCGCATGCGACCGCTCGGGATTTGATGGGCGCATGTGACTGCATGGGAATTTTAAAGCGACTGAGTGGTTAATGGTGGTAAGTTCCCGTCACGCCTCGCTTAAAATAAATATATTGTATGCATTGCTTAAATTAATTGTTGTATATCTCTCGCCACCCTATATTTTTACAAAGACTTCCTCTATGCGTGGCATAGGATATTTGTCGATTAGTAGGTCTTTGTTCAATGTTAATGAGTAATCACCTGAGATCTTTATTTTACCGTTCTCCTTTAATACGGGTACAATAGGGGTCACATATTTAGAGTAATTTACCGAAATCAAAATGCCCGCACGTGTTAATCATAAATAAACAAAGAATATTTTACTGTTTCGTGAATCCGTTATATTTTTCCTTTGTACAAAAATAACTCAAAGGCGTAATTTTGTCACCGTTATAAACACACATTCTGATATAACATTTGTAATTTGATGTGACGGTAGGAAAATGTTGTAAAACAATTGCTCGGACATAACCGAAATGCCTCCAATCCCGATTCCAATTCCATATGGAATCGAGATACCCGTTACGAGATACACTCACTCTGCCACCGCCACCGCTTCCATTGTCATCGGTGGCACGTACATGCAATGAGATATGCATGTACGTGCTTCTCCAATGGCTCCCGTCGTTTCGACGAGTAGTTTTGCCAGCCTTGGCCTCTCTCGTATATTAAGCTGCCCGTTAAGCTATTTCCAAAGCCTTTGCAAAAGATAGAATAGATATATTTTGCTCAAATAATCTATCCCGCTTGGCGCCCGTCCCCAAGCCTAGGACAAAGGAGAAAGCCGATCTTCTAGGCTCTTTCTTTGCGTCTAACTCGACTCTCGATGGCGGGGGGAGTACGTCGCCGACCATCCCGCGGTGTGAGTGCTCCATGCCGGAAGTGCAGTTCACACAGCGCTCGGTTCGCAAAGCACTCCTCTCCCTGGACATCCACAAGTCGAGTGGCCCCGACGGAATCCCCCCAATTGTGCTGAGGACGTGTGCTCCAGAGTTGGCACCGGTTTTAACGCGTCTTTTCCGTTACTCCTACTACCTAGGCGTAGTACCAAAATCATGGAAGACGGCTTTCGTCCACCCGATCCCTAAAAAAGGCGACCGCTCAGACCCGTCCAACTACCGGCCAATCGCCATCACCTCCTTGTTCTCCAAAACAATGGAGTCCATTGTAAACTGCCAGCTCATGAGGTACCTTGAGGATCACCAGCTGATTAGTGACCGCCAATTCGGTTTTCGCCTTGGTCGGTCAGCTGGTGATCTTCTGGTCTACCTCACTCACAGATGGGCGGAGGCAGTAGAGTTCAAGGGGGAGGCATTGGCCGTTAGTTTGGACATTGCGAAGGCCTCCGATCGGGTTTGGCACAAAGCGCTTCTTTCGAAGCTCCCTTCCTATGGGCTTCCCGAGAAATTGTGCGATTGAATCACCAGCTTTCTTGCAGATCGGAGCATCAAGGTCGTTGTAGACGGTGCAAGCTCCGATTGCAAGCCTATTAATGCTGGTGTTCCACAGGGCTGCGTGCTATCGCCAACGCTGTTTCTTCTGCATATCAATGATATGTTGCATACCCGTAACATTCATTGCTATGCGGATGACAGCACTGGTGATGCTCTTTACACCGGCCGAGCCAATATTTCTCGGGAAAACGTCTCCGAGTGCCGGGACAAACTTGTGTCTGAAGTCGAGTCTTTGCTGAACAGAGTCTCGGATTGGGGACGACTAAACCCAGTCCAGTTAAACCCCAGAAGACACAAGTTTGCGCGTTAACCGCTAAAAAGAACCCCTTTGTCGTATCCCCTCAGTTTCAAGGCACTCCCCTTGTTGCCTCAGCCAGTATCGGAATCCTCGGCGTCGACATATCGAGTGACGTGCAGTTTCGTGATCACTTGGAAGGGAAGGCCAAATTGGCCTCTAAAAAGCTTGGCGTGCTCAGCAAAGCGGGACAGTATTTCATGCCGGCACACCGCCTGCAACTTTACAAGGCGCAGGTTCGGCCGCACATGGAAGACTGTTCCCATCTCTGGGCTGGAGCTCCCCAGTACCAGCTCGTTCCACTTGACCGCATTCAGTGCAGAGCGGCTCGAATCGTCGACGACCGAGTGCTTTCCGATCGGCTCGATTCCTGTCTATGGGCTCCTGTCTATGGATTTAAATTTAAATGGAAGTTCAGTGCGGTTTTAAAATCATGTTCAGAATAAACAACTAACGGACAGTTAGCACACTACACGCCAAGTAGAGTTGATGTGTGGGAAACATGAAAGGACGGAAATTGGCTACCTTTAGGACTGCTCTCTGACCACGTTATAGTGGGAGAAATATTGTGTTAAAGGCACCAACCCAGGAAGTAATGCCATAAGTAAGTATGGATTGACACAAAGCTAAATAGACCTGTCTTATCAATTTAAAATCAGCGATGTTATGAAGATATTTAAGAATATATACTAATTTACGAACTTTAGCACAAAGTAAATCGATGTGCTCGTGGAAATTTAAATTTGTGTCAAGGGTGATACCTAGATATTTTATATTGTCTGTGGGCATGTAAATGCAGTGTCATATTATAAGTAGTACAGTTATGAGCGTAAATATTTAGGTGAGAAGGTATGTTATTTTTTTCTCATTAAAAATATCATATATTGTGTTTTATCTGCGTTTAAATTGTTAAGAAGCCAATTAAAATGTCTGAAATGTATTTATTTTAACATTATGCATATTAATGTATTTTAATGGTTCAAAATATTACTTCTCAGATAATTTTGTCGACTTCATATAGAAACAATTTATAATTATTAATATTATTAAGGGGAGTCACAAGGTTATGCATGTTTTCTGGGACTTCATTGTTAATGCGTGTACATTGCTGATATTAAAAGTTAATTAGCTAAGATCCTCGTTATAAAATTAAATGACTAGTAGACTAGCGTCTTAGTTTAACACCGTCACCATTAATCCAACAACTACTCCCGACACTGGGAAAGACACACAACTGTCGATAATACGACATATTTCGCCTCTAAACCAAACATATTCAGGTGAATTAGACTCTGCGGTGGCTGACCGCTAAGGTTCTTAGTAGCTAATCATTTTATTTTAATATGCGAATCTTAGCTAATTAAAAACATATTAAATTTAGTTAATTTCTACAAAGTAACACATGATTCTATTAATGAAATAATAAGGATGGGTAACCGGTTAATTTAACAATTTAATATTTTAATCATTTAAAATTAAATTAAAGCAAAACCGACTGTTAAGCTGACTTAAAGCGCTTTTTAACTTCGGCTGCATTACTGTTTACCACAAGATGGGATATCAAACAAGCCCTGACATAATAGCAAGTGCTAAATCAGCATGTGCTCAGCGGTGAAATAAAACATTGTGGAGAAACTTATCTCGAAGACTTTTTGAGAATTTTTGAGTTTTGAGTCTTTACTATCAAATAATTTGAGTACACAAACTTAAAAAAAAGATGTTTACAACAAAAAATTACTTTTTAAAAACTCTTTACAAAAATAAATTGGGAATATATACTCCATCGCACCAAAAATGTAAATGAAAACTGCAATTTTTTATCATGAGCAAATTTAAAACATACTAAATAAATATATGATGACAGAAAAAGTGAATATAAAAACTAAATTCAATAAGAAGTGGCTTACAAAACGTATTTTCATTAAAGACGTTTACGAATAATATTAAATGAAACAAAAAGTTCGTTTTTTTACTCAAATTTAAATATTGTAGTGCGTAATAATTTACACAATGTCACAGACTGGTTACAAAGGCACATTGTAGAAATAAACTACTATAAAACCAAAATCACTCAGTTCCGATCTTATAATATACCTCCTAAAGATATTAATGTAAATTTTGTTAATATACAGACAGAGTGTTAATACGTTTAAATTATTAGGTATCAACATTGATATTCACCTTATTTATTTATTTATTTTTTTAATAAGGCACACAAACAGATTGAAGACAATACAAAACACATTTACAGTAACAAACATATTATAACTAGTCTATAACCCAAAAAAGTGTGCACAGCAAAACAAATTATGACATAAAAATAAACTAATAATATTTAGTACTAGCGACAGTTGAAAAAAAAAAGAACTTATTTGATGATATTCGTGAAATTTATTAAATGCTTAATTGGAAATCTCATATCAAATACATAAAATCTAAATTATGCAATTTCACTTAAGCCCTTTTTAAATTGAAATGCAGAATGAATACAGAAACAGCATTATCTGCGTATTAGTCCTACGCTTACTCCTGGTTACCTTCAAGAAATATAATTTGCTAACTTTAATAGATATTAAATGTTTAATAGAGACATAGGTTCATACTGCATAGATCGGAACAAAAGTTAAATTTTAAGACATTTGTAGATTTACATTTAAAAATCGAAGTATTTTTACCCAAATTAAATAAATAAATAATATTAACACGCGGAATAAAGAACAACTGTTTTTACCTTCACGTAGAATTAAAATGCTAAATTGCAGCCCACATTATATGGCGGTAATTTTTTTTAAAATTAAAAAATTTTAGAATTAAAAATTTCCTTTATTTCCAAAAATCCTATTACAAAGATTTGTCGAGTCTTCCCTTTAAGTAGTCAGAGACACTTGTGTTGGGGAATTTTTTTTTTGATAAATTATTTCCAAATATTAGAAATGAAAAAAATGCTTGCATTTAATAAAGAAATTAAAAATATATGTTTAATAGAAAGCTGTATTAAAAAAATGTAAATAACATATTATTTATTAAGTTTAATTATGTAAATCACAGAACTATTATCGAAATGACTGAAAGGGGTGGTTAAGTTGCAAGTTGTAAGATATTATAAACTAACGCCAAAATGTTACGCTTGACTTGCAACAAATATATTAAATTTGAATTTAAGTTGAATTTATATTTAAAGTAGTACAGAGTATTCTAATATAACGTGTAATGAAGAATTATAACCCTGACTTGAGAGGCCAATATATTTTTATAGTTTTGAAGTTGGTTCGCACATATTAGTTCAAAGTTAATTATTTCACCTTTTTTGAAAGTAAAGTAAAACTTTTGGTGTATGGAATTCTAAATAGTTAAATTAAAATTTTCATTCTATTTTTATACACTTAGAAGTATGGCCTATTTAATGATAAAAGAATAATTTTAATCGGTTCAGATGTTTACAAGAAATCGGTAAATACATTTGTATATAAAAATACGTGTCGTTGGAACATTTGGTTTTTCGAACTTGGTTAAATACGTGTTTCGATAGAGCTGTTATCATTGCCTTGTGCACGAAGGCCGCAAAATAAAATCAAATTAAAACCTATTCAAAAAAATATTTTCGTTTGCCCGCAAGGTAAATACCTGCAGAAACTTCAATATAAATCTTAAGAGTACCGTTGCTCTCAACTTTAGTTGGTGCAATTACTACTAACTAACACAATATTAAATCCCCTGCGGTTGTGTTGCTCACGGTGTCGGCGGCACGAATGGTCTTTGAAACGTGTCCACTTCTTTTGCAATTCATATTTTAAAATTTTTCGTAGTGAAAATTTGCGTTCTATTCTTGCTGCAATTTTCAACTTTAATCTGTTTCTTTTGTGTTTAAGGACAGCAATGATTTAAGTGTGATGTTAAGTATAATATTAAAATTATATGAAACGTTCAACGCATTTTGTTAATACTATTCTGATACGTAGTTTTATCTAAGGATAAGGATAAGGTTGCGTTTTTCGTATGATTAGAACCACAGATCTATTTCACGGACAACGATGGCCGTGCTCAAATATGATGACGGCTCTGTGGCGCAGCAGTTTGGCAACAGGCTGCAGCGCTGAGGGCCGCGGGTTGTAATCCCGCACGGAACAAATATTTATATGGCCTAATTAATATTTAAACTGCCTATAGGATACAGAAGAAAATCCTAGTGTAGAGTTAAATACTATTTAAAGTTTATTTAAATGAAAATGTGCGGTTTCGAGTCAAATTAAAAGTAAAGCCTATAAACATTGCACTGATTGTACTATTGAGCACGGGCTTCGTCTCATTTCTGAGAGAGTTTTAGGGCAATGAAATGCCCGTCGCGTTAATGTGTTGACAGACTTCACTTATCTTAGAAATATACATATTTTTTTTATTTTTAGACATGCTGGTTTTCTAACGATGTTTTCTTTCACCAACGAGTATGTGATATATCAGGCAAATTAGCATTGGATTACTCCTGTATGCGTCATTTGTAAAACTACAGTGTATGTTGACTCTGATGAATAACTTTAAATAAAACTACTAAAGACCTTTGTATTACTAACTGATTTAGGCTTACGGAAATGTACTCTGTGTAGCCGAAATCAAAAGTCTCATTAATTGCTCTATCTAACTGTGTTATTGTATGCATGTTACGTAAAGTGTCAAACTTGGACCTATTTAAATACATCCTTGTTACTAAGATTAATGACGAAAAATATTTTGTTTTTATGTTACCATGTAACGACATTTTATGTAGTACTTCTTAGATATTGTGATATTTCTTAGTACATCCCAAGTAAAAAAAAAATATTAAATACTAAAAAACAACATTTAAAAGCTAAAATAATGAAAATAATTTTCACAAAACAGTTTCTTAAGTCAAAACTTTAAGATTATGTCTTAGTGCTGAATTCAAGTGATCATCATCATTCTCTAGCCCATTTCCCATTATCTGGGGTCGGCGCAGTAAATCTTCTTGTTCCATTCCTCTCTATCAGCCGTCATTTCCATACTCACTATTTTCATTCTCATATCACTCTTCACACAATCGATCCATCTTTTATTCGGCCTTCCTCTGCCCGTGTATCCCTCCACATTCATATTCAACACTCGTTTTGTGACATGACTTCCATCCCTCCGCATCACATGCCCGAACCATGCCAATCTGCTTCCTCTCACCTTTTCTACCACTGGCGCTACTTTCAGGCTTCCTCTTAAATACTCATTCCTTATCTTATCCATCCTTGTCACACCACACATCCATCGTAACATTCTCATTTCATTGGCATGCAATCTATTTTCACCCTTCTTCTTAACGGCCCAGCATTCACTTCCATACATGATAATTCAAGTGATATGATATGGAAATTATTTAATTTTTTATTTTTTTAAGTCATAGCTTACTTTTCTTAAAAGTTTAATGTTTTGTTAAATTAGTGTCATTTCCATCCATTAAAATTAAAATAAACAAGCATGAAGGTTTTCTTCTTTCTTTAAAATTAAAAGTGGATGCACTATTTTTATTAATAACGGTTATGTTTGAGTTTATTTTCGCGGCACGTTACATAACCTTGACGTAAACGTTAAAAGAGGTAATTATTTAGACAAATTGTGTGCCAAACGATCACACCGTCCACCAGACGGTAAGTGGATGCTGTGGCCCATAGACACCAACGAGTACATGTATTCTCGATTAAAATGAAAATGCAGATGCGTTGTTACGCCTAGTATAAGTATTAAAGAGAATCTAACAAGTTGAAATGCCTTTACTACTACTTTAATCGTTTGGTAACTGAAATGCTTAAACTCTTGCTTTAGTAAAAATATCACAATAACTGTTAAATTGGTCCATTAAAAGAATGGAAAAACCAGATAAGGATTTTATTTGTTTCAAGTTGGTTGCAGGTGTCTATGAGCTGCAGTACAGCTGAGCGGCACATAACACCAGGGGACTGCAATTCTGTTTGTCACTTCAATATTATAATACCACACGTTATATTATAACATATCAGTATTTTGTATAGTAATATTTCAACACGAAAATTTTCACTGATTTTATTAAAAAGTTATTATAGCAGGCTAAGCGGCCCTCGTTACATGCAAGTTTATTTGGGACGATGAGAAAATAATCCGTCGGTCCCATTTACAATTAAAATGACTTTTTAGTTATTTGTACCTTCTTTAATTTATTTATTATGTAGATATTTTTATTGAAAACATGTTGTTGTTTTTTTTTTGGCCAGCGGTGTGAGTGATCCATGCCGTTATGCAGTGATCTGGTAACTACTGTTTTATTAAAAACTTAAAGCAACTCACGTTACATTTATTATCGAAGTACCGACATATATATATATATATATATATATATATATATATATATATATATATATATATATATATATATATATATATATATATATATATATATATATATATATATATATAATCGGGATCTCGGAAACGGCTCCAACGATTTTCATAAAATTTAGTGTCCAGGGGAGTGGAGGGGAGTTTCGGGGGCAATAAATCGATCTAACTAGGATTTATTTTTAGAAAATGTCTTTTTATCCGTGTTTTAGGCAATGAAAAACTGCTACAATATCGTTAGAATAACAAGGTAAATTTTGACAGTTTATTAATGATTGCAAATAGCTTAATTGGTATACTGGGCGGACAAAAAATCGTAATACCATGGTTCGAGCCCAGACCGACCGACCAACTTTTATTTAATTTTTTTTTAAGTTCCTTTCTTTTTTGAGAATATCTATTTTTTCGAGCCCTTTTTTTAGTACTTTTTAAAAACACGAAAATTTAAATTAAACTAATTGCACTCATGATAATTTATTCAAATAACCAGTTCAGTTTTTTATATTATGTCGCTAAGATCAAAAATATTATTCGTATTTCATCAGTATGTAATTTATATCTATATATAATTTTCAAAACACACGAATTAAAAAAAACCGAGCGAAAAATACCGAGAAAAGCTCGGTCAACCGGGTACTTATAATAGATTTCCGCAAAGTAACGCCCGATTGTATCAATTACGTTAAAACTTATATTTAGAGACTACTTATATACTTGTAAGTTTTAATGGTTTAAAGAGCTGTGGGTTGGTGGGGTCGCATGCGACCGCTCGGGATTTGATGGGCGCATGTGACTGCATGGGAATTTTAAAGGGACTGAGTGGTTAATGGTGGTAAGTTCCCGTCACGCCTCGCTTAAAATAAATATATTGTATGCATTGCTTAAATTAATTGTTGTATATCTCTCGCCACCCTATATTTTTACAAAGACTTCCTCTATGCGTGGCATAGGATATTTGTCGATTAGTAGGTCTTTGTTCAATGTTAATGAGTAATCACCTGAGATCTTTATTTTACCGTTCTCCTTTAATACGGGTACAATAGGGGTCACATATTTAGAGTAATTTACCGAAATCAAAATGCCCGCACGTGTTAATCGGTCAATTTCTTCATTTACTTGTCCTTCAGAGCAAAATGCACAGTTCAACATTTTTAATAACAAAGAATATTTTACTGTTTCGTGAATCCGTTATATTTTTCCTTTGTACAAAAATAACTCAAAGGCGTAATTTTGTCACCGTTATAAACACACATTCTGATATAACATTTGTAATTTGATGTGACGGTAGGAAAATGTTGTAAAACAATTGCTCGGACATAACCGAAATGCCTCCAATCCCGATTCCAATTCCATATGGAACCGAGATACCCGTTACGAGATACACTCACTCTGCCACCGCCACCGCTTCCATTGTCATCGGTGGCACGTACATGCAATGAGATATGCATGTACGTGCTTCTCCAATGGCTCCCGTCGTTTCGACGAGTAGTTTTGCCAGCCTTGGCCTCTCTCGTATATTAAGCTGCCCGTTAAGCTATTTCCAAAGCCGTTGCAAAAGATAGAATAGATATATTTTGCTCAAATAATCTATCCCGCTTGGCGCCCGTCCCCAAGCCTAGGACAAAGGAGAAAGCCGATCTTCTAGGCTCTTTCTTTGCGTCTAACTCGACTCTCGATGGCGGGGGGAGTACGTCGCCGACCATCCCGCGGTGTGAGTGCTCCATGCCGGAAGTGCAGTTCACACAGCGCTCGGTTCGCAAAGCACTCCTCTCCCTGGACATCCACAAGTCGAGTGGCCCCGACGGAATCCCCCCAATTGTGCTGAGGACGTGTGCTCCAGAGTTGGCACCGGTTTTAACGCGTCTTTTCCGTTACTCCTACTACCTAGGCGTAGTACCAAAATCATGGAAGACGGCTTTCGTCCACCCGATCCCTAAAAAAGGCGACCGCTCAGACCCGTCCAACTACCGGCCAATCGCCATCACCTCCTTGTTCTCCAAAACAATGGAGTCCATTGTAAACTGCCAGCTCATGAGGTACCTTGAGGATCACCAGCTGATTAGTGACCGCCAATTCGGTTTTCGCCTTGGTCGGTCAGCTGGTGATCTTCTGGTCTACCTCACTCACAGATGGGCGGAGGCAGTAGAGTTCAAGGGGGAGGCATTGGCCGTTAGTTTGGACATTGCGAAGGCCTCCGATCGGGTTTGGCACAAAGCGCTTCTTTCGAAGCTCCCTTCCTATGGGCTTCCCGAGAAATTGTGCGATTGAATCACCAGCTTTCTTGCAGATCGGAGCATCAAGGTCGTTGTAGACGGTGCAAGCTCCGATTGCAAGCCTATTAATGCTGGTGTTCCACAGGGCTGCGTGCTATCGCCAACGCTGTTTCTTCTGCATATCAATGATATGTTGCATACCCGTAACATTCATTGCTATGCGGATGACAGCACTGGTGATGCTCTTTACACCGGCCGAGCCAATATTTCTCGGGAAAACGTCTCCGAGTGCCGGGACAAACTTGTGTCTGAAGTCGAGTCTTTGCTGAACAGAGTCTCGGATTGGGGACGACTAAACCCAGTCCAGTTAAACCCCAGAAGACACAAGTTTGCGCGTTAACCGCTAAAAAGAACCCCTTTGTCGTATCCCCTCAGTTTCAAGGCACTCCCCTTGTTGCCTCAGCCAGTATCGGAATCCTCAGCGTCGACATATCGAGTGACGTGCAGTTTCGTGATCACTTGGAAGGGAAGGCCAAATTGGCCTCTAAAAAGCTTGGCGTGCTCAGCAAAGCGGGACAGTATTTCATGCCGGCACACCGCCTGCAACTTTACAAGGCGCAGGTTCGGCCGCACATGGAAGACTGTTCCCATCTCTGGGCTGGGGCTCCCCAGTACCAGCTCGTTCCACTTGACCGCATTCAGTGCAGAGCGGCTCGAATCGTCGACGACCGAGTGCTTTCCGATCGGCTTGATTCCTGTCTATGGGCTCCTGTCTATGGATTTAAACTTAAATGGAAGTTCAGTGCGGTTTTAAAATCATGTTCAGAATAAACAACTAACGGACAGTTAGCACACTACACGCCAAGTAGAGTTGATGTGTGGGAAACATGAAAGGACGGAAATTGGCTACCTTTAGGACTGCTCTCTGACCACGTTATAGTGGGAGAAATATTGTGTTAAAGGCACCAACCCAGGAAGTAATGCCATAAGTAAGTATGGATTGACACAAAGCTAAATAGACCTGTCTTATCAATTTAAAATCAGCGATGTTATGAAGATATTTAAGAATATATACTAATTTACGAACTTTAGCACAAAGTAAATCGATGTGCTCGTGGAAATTTAAATTTGTGTCAAGGGTGATACCTAGATATTTTATATTGTCTGTGGGCATGTAAATGCAGTGTCATATTATAAGTAGTACAGTTATGAGCGTAAATATTTAGGTGAGAAGGTATGTTATTTTTTTCTCATTAAAAATATCATATATTGTGTTTTATCTGCGTTTAAATTGTTAAGAAGCCAATTAAAATGTCTGAAATGTATTTATTTTAACATTATGCATATTAATGTATTTTAATGGTTCAAAATATTACTTCTCAGATAATTTTGTCGACTTCATATAGAAACAATTTATAATTATTAATATTATTAAGGGGAGTCACAAGGTTATGCATGTTTTCTGGGACTTCATTGTTAATGCGTGTACATTGCTGATATTAAAAGTTAATTAGCTAAGATCCTCGTTATAAAATTAAATGACTAGTAGACTAGCGTCTTAGTTTAACACCGTCACCATTAATCCAACAACTACTCCCGACACTGGGAAAGACACACAACCGTCGATAAACGACATATTTCGCCTCTAAACCAAACATATTCAGGTGAATTAGACTCTGCGGTGGCTGACCGCTAAGGTTCTTAGTAGCTAATCATTTTATTTTAATATGCGAATCTTAGCTAATTAAAAACATATTAAATTTAGTTAATTTCTACAAAGTAACACATGATTCTATTAATGAAATAATAAGGATGGGTAACCGGTTAATTTAACAATTTAATATTTTAATCATTTAAAATTAAATTAAAGCAAAACCGACTGTTAAGCTGACTTAAAGCGCTTTTTAACTTCGGCTGCATTACTGTTTACCACAAGATGGGATATCAAACAAGCCCTGACATAATAGCAAGTGCTAAATCAGCATGTGCTCAGCGGTGAAATAAAACATTGTGGAGAAACTTATCTCGAAGACTTTTTGAGAATTTTTGAGTTTTGAGTCTGTACTATCAAATAATTTGAGTACACAAACTTAAAAAAAAGATGTTTACAACAAAAAAATACTTTTTAAAAACTCTTTACAAAAATAAATTGGGAATATATACTCCATCGCACCAAAAATGTAAATGAAAACTGCAATTTTTTATCATGAGCAAATTTAAAACATACTAAATAAATATATGATGACAGAAAAAGTGAATATAAAAACTAAATTCAATAAGAAGTGGCTTACAAAACGTATTTTCATTAAAGACGTTTACGAATAATATTAAATGAAACAAAAAGTTCGTTTTTTTACTCAAATTTAAATATTGTAGTGCGTAATAATTTACACAATGTCACAGACTGGTTACAAAGGCACATTGTAGAAATAAACTACTATAAAACCAAAATCACTCAGTTCCGATCTTATAATATACCTCCTAAAGATATTAATGTAAATTTTGTTAATATACAGACAGAGTGTTAATACGTTTAAATTATTAGGTATCAACATTGATATTCACCTTATTTATTTATTTATTTTTTTAATAAGGCACACAAACAGATTGAAGACAATACAAAACACATTTACAGTAACAAACATATTATAACTAGTCTATAACCCAAAAAAGTGTGCACAGCAAAACAAATTATGACATAAAAATAAACTAATAATATTTAGTACTAGCGACAGTTGAAAAAAAAAGAACTTATTTGATGATATTCGTGAAATTTATTAAATGCTTAATTGGAAATCTCATATCAAATACATAAAATCTAAATTATGCAATTTCACTTAAGCCCTTTTTAAATTGAAATGCAGAATGAATACAGAAACAGCATTATCTGCGTATTAGTCCTACGCTTACTCCTGGTTACCTTCAAGAAATATAATTTGCTAACTTTAATAGATATTAAATGTTTAATAGAGACATAGGTTCATACTGCATAGATCGGAACAAAAGTTAAATTTTAAGACATTTGTAGATTTACATTTAAAAATCGAAGTATTTTTACCCAAATTAAATAAATAAATAATATTAACACGCGGAATAAAGAACAACTGTTTTTACCTTCACGTAGAATTAAAATGCTAAATTGCAGCCCACATTATATGGCGGTAATTTTTTTTAAAATTAAAAAATTTTAGAATTAAAAATTTCCTTTATTTCCAAAAATCCTATTACAAAGATTTGTCGAGTCTTCCCTTTAAGTAGTCAGAGACACTTGTGTTGGGGAATTTTTTTTTTTGATAAATTATTTCCAAATATTAGAAATGAAAAAAATGCTTGCATGCTTAATAAAGAAATTAAAAATATATGTTTAATAGAAAGCTGTATTAAAAAAAAATGTAAATAACATATTATTTATTAAGTTTAATTATGTAAATCACAGAACTATTATCGAAATGACTGAAAGGGGTGGTTAAGTTGCAAGTTGTAAGATATTATAAACTAACGCCAAAATGTTACGCTTGACTTGCAACAAATATATTAAATTTGAATTTAAGTTGAATTTATATTTAAAGTAGTACAGAGTATTCTAATATAACGTGTAATGAAGAATTATAACCCTGACTTGAGAGGCCAATATATTTTTATAGTTTTGAAGTTGGTTCGCACATATTAGTTCAAAGTTAATTATTTCACCTTTTTTGAAAGTAAAGTAAAACTTTTGGTGTATGGAATTCTAAATAGTTAAATTAAAATTTTCATTCTATTTTTATACACTTAGAAGTATGGCCTATTTAATGATAAAAGAATAATTTTAATCGGTTCAGATGTTTACAAGAAATCGGTAAATACATTTGTATATAAAAATACGTGTCGTTGGAACATTTGGTTTTTCGAACTTGGTTAAATACGTGTTTCGATAGAGCTGTTATCATTGCCTTGTGCACGAAGGCCGCAAAATAAAATCAAATTAAAACCTATTCAAAAAAATATTTTCGTTTGCCCGCAAGGTAAATACCTGCAGAAACTTCAATATAAATCTTAAGAGTACCGTTGCTCTCAACTTTAGTTGGTGCAATTACTACTAACTAACACAATATTAAATCCCCTGCGGTTGTGTTGCTCACGGTGTCGGCGGCACGAATGGTCTTTGAAACGTGTCCACTTCTTTTGCAATTCATATTTTAAAATTTTTCGTAGTGAAAATTTGCGTTCTATTCTTGCTGCAATTTTCAACTTTAATCTGTTTCTTTTGTGTTTAAGGACAGCAATGATTTAAGTGTGATGTTAAGTATAATATTAAAATTATATGAAACGTTCAACGCATTTTGTTAATACTATTCTGATACGTAGTTTTATCTAAGGATAAGGATAAGGTTGCGTTTTTCGTATGATTAGAACCACAGATCTATTTCACGGACAACGATGGCCGAGCTCAAATATGATGACGGCTCTGTGGCGCAGCAGTTTGGCAACAGGCTGCAGCGCTGAGGGCCGCGGGTTGTAATCCCGCACGGAACAAATATTTATATGGCCTAATTAATATTTAAACTGCCTATAGGATACAGAAGAAAATCCTAGTGTAGAGTTAAATACTATTTAAAGTTTATTTAAATGAAAATGTGCGGTTTCGAGTCAAATTAAAAGTAAAGCCTATAAACATTGCACTGATTGTACTATTGAGCACGGGCTTCGTCTCATTTCTGAGAGAGTTTTAGGGCAATGAAATGCCCGTCGCGTTAATGTGTTGACAGACTTCACTTATCTTAGAAATATACATATTTTTTTTATTTTTAGACATGCTGGTTTTCTAACGATGTTTTCTTTCACCAACGAGTATGTGATATATCAGGCAAATTAGCATTGGATTACTCCTGTATGCGTCATTTGTAAAACTACAGTGTATGTTGACTCTGATGAATAACTTTAAATAAAACTACTAAAGACCTTTGTATTACTAACTGATTTAGGCTTACGGAAATGTACTCTGTGTAGCCGAAATCAAAAGTCTCATTAATTGCTCTATCTAACTGTGTTATTGTATGCATGTTACGTAAAGTGTCAAACTTGGACCTATTTAAATACATCCTTGTTACTAAGATTAATGACGAAAAATATTTTGTTTTTATGTTACCATGTAACGACATTTTATGTAGTACTTCTTAGATATTGTGATATTTCTTAGTACATCCCAAGTAAAAAAAAAATATTAAATACTAAAAAACAACATTTAAAAGCTAAAATAATGAAAATAATTTTCACAAAACAGTTTCTTAAGTCAAAACTTTAAGATTATGTCTTAGTGCTGAATTCAAGTGATCATCATCATTCTCTAGCCCATTTCCCATTATCTGGGGTCGGCGCAGTAAATCTTCTTGTTCCATTCCTCTCTATCAGCCGTCATTTCCATACTCACTATTTTCATTCTCATATCACTCTTCACACAATCGATCCATCTTTTATTCGGCCTTCCTCTGCCCGTGTGTCCCTCCACATTCATATTCAACACTCGTTTTGTGACATGACTTCCATCCCTCCGCATCACATGCCCGAACCATGCCAATCTGCTTCCTCTCACCTTTTCTACCACTGGCGCTACTTTCAGGCTTCCTCTTAAATACTCATTCCTTATCTTATCCATCCTTGTCACACCACACATCCATCGTAACATTCTCATTTCATTGGCATGCAATCTATTTTCACCCTTCTTCTTAACGGCCCAGCATTCACTTCCATACATGATAATTCAAGTGATATGATATGGAAATTATTTAATTTTTTATTTTTTTAAGTCATAGCTTACTTTTCTTAAAAGTTTAATGTTTTGTTAAATTAGTGTCATTTCCATCCATTAAAATTAAAATAAACAAGCATGAAGGTTTTCTTCTTTCTTTAAAATTAAAAGTGGATGCACTATTTTTATTAATAACGGTTATGTTTGAGTTTATTTTCGCGGCACGTTACATAACCTTGACGTAAACGTTAAAAGAGGTAATTATTTAGACAAATTGTGTGCCAAACGATCACACCGTCCACCAGACGGTAAGTGGATGCTGTGGCCCATAGACACCAACGAGTACATGTATTCTCGATTAAAATGAAAATGCAGATGCGTTGTTACGCCTAGTATAAGTATTAAAGAGAATCTAACAAGTTGAAATGCCTTTACTACTACTTTAATCGTTTAGTAACTGAAATGATTAAACTCTTGCTTTAGTAAAAATATCACAATAACTGTTAAATTGGTCCATTAAAAGAATGGAAAAACCAGATAAGGATTTTATTTGTTTCAAGTTGGTTGCAGGTGTCTATGAGCTGCAGTACAGCTGAGCGGCATATAACACCAGGGGACTGCAATTCTGTTTGTCACTTCAATATTATAATACCACACGTTATATTATAACATATCAGTATTTTGTATAGTAATATTTCAACACGAAAATTTTCACTGATTTTATTAAAAAGTTATTATAGCAGGCTAAGCGGCCCTCGTTACATGCAAGTTTATTTGGGACGATGAGAAAATAATCCGTCGGTCCCATTTCCAATTAAAATGACTTTTTAGTTATTTGTACCTTCTTTAATTTATTTATTATGTAGATATTTTTATTGAAAACATGTTGTTGTTTTTTTTTTGGCCAGCGGTGTGAGTGATCCATGCCGTTATGCAGTGATCTGGTAACTACTGTTTTATTAAAAACTTAAAGCAACTCACGTTACATTTATTATCGAAGTACCGACATATGTATATATATATATATATATATAATCGGGATCTCGGAAACGGCTCCAACGATTTTCATAAAATTTAGTGTCCAGGGGAGTGGAGGGGAGTTTCGGGGGCAATAAATCGATCTAACTAGGATTTATTTTTAGAAAATGTCTTTTTATCCGTGTTTTAGGCAATGAAAAACTGCTACAATATCGTTAGAATAACAAGGTAAATTTTGACAGTTTATTAATGATTGCAAATAGCTTAATTGGTATACTGGGCGGACAAAAAATCGTAATACCATGGTTCGAGCCCAGACCGACCGACCAACTTTTATTTAATTTTTTTTTAAGTTCCTTTCTTTTTTGAGAATATCTATTTTTTCGAGCCCTTTTTTTAGTACTTTTTAAAAACACGAAAATTTAAATTAAACTAATTGCACTCATGATAATTTATTCAAATAACCAGTTCAGTTTTTCTATTATGTCGCTAAGATCAAAAATATTATTCGTATTTCATCAGTATGTAATTTATATCTATATATAATTTTCAAAACACACGAATTAAAAAAACCGAGCGAAAAATACCGAGAAAAGCTCGGTCAACCGGGTACTTATAATAGATTTCCGCAAAGTAACGCCCGATTGTATCAATTACGTTAAAACTTATATTTAGAGACTACTTATATACTTGTAAGTTTTAATGGTTTAAAGAGCTGTGGGTTGGTGGGGTCGCATGCGACCGCTCGAGATTTGATGGGCGCATGTGACTGCATGGGAATTTTAAAGGGACTGAGTGGTTAATGGTGGTAAGTTCCCGTCACGCCTCGCTTAAAATAAATATATTGTATGCATTGCTTAAATTAATTGTTGTATATCTCTCGCCACCCTATATTTTTACAAAGACTTCCTCTATGCGTGGCATAGGATATTTGTCGATTAGTAGGTCTTTGTTCAATGTTAATGAGTAATCACCTGAGATCTTTATTTTACCGTTCTCCTTTAATACGGGTACAATAGGGGTCACATATTTAGAGTAATTTACCGAAATCAAAATGCCCGCACGTGTTAATCGGTCAATTTCTTCATTTACTTGTCCTTCAGAGCAAAATGCACAGTTCAACATTTTTAATAACAAAGAATATTTTACTGTTTCGTGAATCCGTTATATTTTTCCTTTGTACAAAAATAACTCAAAGGCGTAATTTTGTCACCGTTATAAACACACATTCTGATATAACATTTGTAATTTGATGTGACGGTAGGAAAATTTTGTAAAACAATTGCTCGGACATAACCGAAATGCCTCCAATCCCGATTCCAATTCCATATGGAACCGAGATACCCGTTACGAGATACACTCACTCTGCCACCGCCACCGCTTCCATTGTCATCGGTGGCACGTACATGCAATGAGATATGCATGTACGTGCTTCTCCAATGGCTCCCGTCGTTTCGACGAGTAGTTTTGCCAGCCTTGGCCTCTCTCGTATATTAAGCTGCCCGTTAAGCTATTTCCAAAGCCTTTGCAAAAGATAGAATAGATATATTTTGCTCAAATAATCTATCCCGCTTGGCGCCCGTCCCCAAGCCTAGGACAAAGGAGAAAGCCGATCTTCTAGGCTCTTTCTTTGCGTCTAACTCGACTCTCGATGGCGGGGGGAGTACGTCGCCGACCATCCCGCGGTGTGAGTGCTCCATGCCGGAAGTGCAGTTCACACAGCGCTCGGTTCGCAAAGCACTCCTCTCCCTGGACATCCACAAGTCGAGTGGCCCCGACGGAATCCCCCCAATTGTGCTGAGGACGTGTGCTCCAGAGTTGGCACCGGTTTTAACGCGTCTTTTCCGTTACTCCTACTACCTAGGCGTAGTACCAAAATCATGGAAGACGGCTTTCGTCCACCCGATCCCTAAAAAAGGCGACCGCTCAGACCCGTCCAACTACCGGCCAATCGCCATCACCTCCTTGTTCTCCAAAACAATGGAGTCCATTGTAAACTGCCAGCTCATGAGGTACCTTGAGGATCACCAGCTGATTAGTGACCGCCAATTCGGTTTTCGCCTTGGTCGGTCAGCTGGTGATCTTCTGGTCTACCTCACTCACAGATGGGCGGAGGCAGTAGAGTTCAAGGGGGAGGCATTGGCCGTTAGTTTGGACATTGCGAAGGCCTCCGATCGGGTTTGGCACAAAGCGCTTCTTTCGAAGCTCCCTTCCTATGGGCTTCCCGAGAAATTGTGCGATTGAATCACCAGCTTTCTTGCAGATCGGAGCATCAAGGTCGTTGTAGACGGTGCAAGCTCCGATTGCAAGCCTATTAATGCTGGTGTTCCACAGGGCTGCGTGCTATCGCCAACGCTGTTTCTTCTGCATATCAATGATATGTTGCATACCCGTAACATTCATTGCTATGCGGATGACAGCACTGGTGATGCTCTTTACACCGGCCGAGCCAATATTTCTCGGGAAAACGTCTCCGAGTGCCGGGACAAACTTGTGTCTGAAGTCGAGTCTTTGCTGAACAGAGTCTCGGATTGGGGACGACTAAACCCAGTCCAGTTAAACCCCAGAAGACACAAGTTTGCGCGTTAACCGCTAAAAAGAACCCCTTTGTCGTATCCCCTCAGTTTCAAGGCACTCCCCTTGTTGCCTCAGCCAGTATCGGAATCCTCGGCGTCGACATATCGAGTGACGTGCAGTTTCGTGATCACTTGGAAGGGAAGGCCAAATTGGCCTCTAAAAAGCTTGGCGTGCTCAGCAAAGCGGGACAGTATTTCATGCCGGCACACCGCCTGCAACTTTACAAGGCGCAGGTTCGGCCGCACATGGAAGACTGTTCCCATCTCTGGGCTGGGGCTCCCCAGTACCAGCTCGTTCCACTTGACCGCATTCAGTGCAGAGCGGCTCGAATCGTCGACGACCGAGTGCTTTCCGATCGGCTCGATTCCTGTCTATGGGCTCCTGTCTATGGATTTAAATTTGAATGGAAGTTCAGTGCGGTTTTAAAATCATGTTCAGAATAAACAACTAACGGACAATTAGCACACTACACGCCAAGTAGAGTTGATGTGTGGGAAACATGAAAGGACGGAAATTGGCTACCTTTAGGACTGCTCTCTGACCACGTTATAGTGGGAGAAATATTGTGTTAAAGGCACCAACCCAGGAAGTAATGCCATAAGTAAGTATGGATTGACACAAAGCTAAATAGACCTGTCTTATCAATTTAAAATCAGCGATGTTATGAAGATATTTAAGAATATATACTAATTTACGAACTTTAGCACAAAGTAAATCGATGTGCTCGTGGAAATTTAAATTTGTGTCAAGGGTGATACCTAGATATTTTATATTGTCTGTGGGCATGTAAATGCAGTGTCATATTATAAGTAGTACAGTTATGAGCGTAAATATTTAGGTGAGAAGGTATGTTATTTTTTTCTCATTAAAAATATCATATATTGTGTTTTATCTGCGTTTAAATTGTTAAGAAGCCAATTAAAATGTCTGAAATGTATTTATTTTAACATTATGCATATTAATGTATTTTAATGGTTCAAAATATTACTTCTCAGATAATTTTGTCGACTTCATATAGAAACAATTTATAATTATTAATATTATTAAGGGGAGTCACAAGGTTATGCATGTTTTCTGGGACTTCATTGTTAATGCGTGTACATTGCTGATATTAAAAGTTAATTAGCTAAGATCCTCGTTATAAAATTAAATGACTAGTAGACTAGCGTCTTAGTTTAACACCGTCACCATTAATCCAACAACTACTCCCGACACTGGGAAAGACACACAACCGTCGATAATACGACATATTTCGCCTCTAAACCAAACATATTCAGGTGAATTAGACTCTGCGGTGGCTGACCGCTAAGGTTCTTAGTAGCTAATCATTTTATTTTAATATGCGAATCTTAGCTAATTAAAAACATATTAAATTTAGTTAATTTCTACAAAGTAACACATGATTCTATTAATGAAATAATAAGGATGGGTAACCGGTTAATTTAACAATTTAATATTTTAATCATTTAAAATTAAATTAAAGCAAAACCGACTGTTAAGCTGACTTAAAGCGCTTTTTAACTTCGGCTGCATTACTGTTTACCACAAGATGGGATATCAAACAAGCCCTGACATAATAGCAAGTGCTAAATCAGCATGTGCTCAGCGGTGAAATAAAACATTGTGGAGAAACTTATCTCGAAGACTTTTTGAGAATTTTTGAGTTTTGAGTCTTTACTATCAAATAATTTGAGTACACAAACTTAAAAAAAAGATGTTTACAACAAAAAATTACTTTTTAAAAACTCTTTACAAAAATAAATTGGGAATATATACTCCATCGCACCAAAAATGTAAATGAAAACTGCAATTTTTTATCATGAGCAAATTTAAAACATACTAAATAAATATATGATGACAGAAAAAGTGAATATAAAAACTAAATTCAATAAGAAGTGGCTTACAAAACGTATTTTCATTAAAGACGTTTACGAATAATATTAAATGAAACAAAAAGTTCGTTTTTTTACTCAAATTTAAATATTGTAGTGCGTAATAATTTACACAATGTCACAGACTGGTTACAAAGGCACATTGTAGAAATAAACTACTATAAAACCAAAATCACTCAGTTCCGATCTTATAATATACCTCCTAAAGATATTAATGTAAATTTTGTTAATATACAGACAGAGTGTTAATACGTTTAAATTATTAGGTATCAACATTGATATTCACCTTATTTATTTATTTATTTTTTTAATAAGGCACACAAACAGATTGAAGACAATATAAAACACATTTACAGTAACAAACATATTATAACTAGTCTATAACCCAAAAAAGTGTGCACAGCAAAACAAATTATGACATAAAAATAAACTAATAATATTTAGTACTAGCGACAGTTGAAAAAAAAAGAACTTATTTAATGATATTCGTGAAATTTATTAAATGCTTAATTGGAAATCTTATATCAAATACATAAAATCTAAATTATGCAATTTCACTTAAGCCCTTTTTAAATTGAAATGCAGAATGAATACAGAAACAGCATTATCTGCGTATTAGTCCTACGCTTACTCCTGGTTACCTTCAAGAAATATAATTTGCTAACTTTAATAGATATTAAATGTTTATTAGAGACTTAGGTTCATACTGCATAGATCGGAACAAAAGTTAAATTTTAAGACATTTGTAGATTTACATTTAAAAATCGAAGTATTTTTACCCAAATTAAATAAATAAATAATATTAACACGCGGAATAAAGAACAACTGTTTTTACCTTCACGTAGAATTAAAATGCTAAATTGCAGCCCACATTATATGGCGGTATTTTTTTTTTAAATTAAAAAATTTTAGAATTAAAAATTTCCTTTATTTCCAAAAATCCTATTACAAAGATTTGTCGAGTCTTCCCTTTAAGTAGTCAGAGACACTTGTGTTGGGGAATTTTTTTTTTTGATAAATTATTTCCAAATATTAGAAATGAAAAAAATGCTTGCATGCTTAATAAAGAAATTAAAAATATATGTTTAATAGAAAGCTGTATTAAAAAAATGTAAATAACATATTATTTATTAAGTTTAATTATGTAAATCACAGAACTATTATCGAAATGACTGAAAGGGGTGGTTAAGTTGCAAGTTGTAAGATATTATAAACTAACGCCAAAATGTTACGCTTGACTTGCAACAAATATATTAAATTTGAATTTAAGTTGAATTTATATTTAAAGTAGTACAGAGTATTCTAATATAACGTGTAATGAAGAATTATAACCCTGACTTGAGAGGCCAATATATTTTTATAGTTTTGAAGTTGGTTCGCACATATTAGTTCAAAGTTAATTATTTCACCTTTTTTGAAAGTAAAGTAAAACTTTTGGTGTATGGAATTCTAAATAGTTAAATTAAAATTTTCATTCTATTTTTATACACTTAGAAGTATGGCCTATTTAATGATAAAAGAATAATTTTAATCGGTTCAGATGTTTACAAGAAATCGGTAAATACATTTGTATATAAAAATACGTGTCGTTGGAACATTTGGTTTTTCGAACTTGGTTAAATACGTGTTTCGATAGAGCTGTTATCATTGCCTTGTGCACGAAGGCCGCAAAATAAAATCAAATTAAAACCTATTCAAAAAAATATTTTCGTTTGCCCGCAAGGTAAATACCTGCAGAAACTTCAATATAAATCTTAAGAGTACCGTTGCTCTCAACTTTAGTTGGTGCAATTACTACTAACTAACACAATATTAAATCCCCTGCGGTTGTGTTGCTCACGGTGTCGGCGGCACGAATGGTCTTTGAAACGTGTCCACTTCTTTTGCAATTCATATTTTAAAATTTTTCGTAGTGAAAATTTGCGTTCTATTCTTGCTGCAATTTTCAACTTTAATCTGTTTCTTTTGTGTTTAAGGACAGCAATGATTTAAGTGTGATGTTAAGTATAATATTAAAATTATATGAAACGTTCAACGCATTTTGTTAATACTATTCTGATACGTAGTTTTATCTAAGGATAAGGATAAGGTTGCGTTTTTCGTATGATTAGAACCACAGATCTATTTCACGGACAACGATGGCCGAGCTCAAATATGATGACGGCTCTGTGGCGCAGCAGTTTGGCAACAGGCTGCAGCGCTGAGGGCCGCGGGTTGTAATCCCGCACGGAACAAATATTTATATGGCCTAATTAATATTTAAACTGCCTATAGGATACAGAAGAAAATCCTAGTGTAGAGTTAAATACTATTTAAAGTTTATTTAAATGAAAATGTGCGGTTTCGAGTCAAATTAAAAGTAAAGCCTATAAACATTGCACTGATTGTACTATTGAGCACGGGCTTCGTCTCATTTCTGAGAGAGTTTTAGGGCAATGAAATGCCCGTCGCGTTAATGTGTTGACAGACTTCACTTATCTTAGAAATATACATATTTTTTTTATTTTTAGACATGCTGGTTTTCTAACGATGTTTTCTTTCACCAACGAGTATGTGATATATCAGGCAAATTAGCATTGGATTACTCCTGTATGCGTCATTTGTAAAACTACAGTGTATGTTGACTCTGATGAATAACTTTAAATAAAACTACTAAAGACCTTTGTATTACTAACTGATTTAGGCTTACGGAAATGTACTCTGTGTAGCCGAAATCAAAAGTCTCATTAATTGCTCTATCTAACTGTGTTATTGTATGCATGTTACGTAAAGTGTCAAACTTGGACCTATTTAAATACATCCTTGTTACTAAGATTAATGACGAAAAATATTTTGTTTTTATGTTACCATGTAACGACATTTTATGTAGTACTTCTTAGATATTGTGATATTTCTTAGTACATCCCAAGTAAAAAAAAATATTAAATACTAAAAAACAACATTTAAAAGCTAAAATAATGAAAATAATTTTCACAAAACAGTTTCTTAAGTCAAAACTTTAAGATTATGTCTTAGTGCTGAATTCAAGTGATCATCATCATTCTCTAGCCCATTTCCCATTATCTGGGGTCGGCGCAGTAAATCTTCTTGTTCCATTCCTCTCTATCAGCCGTCGTTTCCATACTCACTATTTTCATTCTCATATCACTCTTCACACAATCGATCCATCTTTTATTCGGCCTTCCTCTGCCCGTGTGTCCCTCCACATTCATATTCAACACTCGTTTTGTGACATGACTTCCATCCCTCCGCATCACAT
Source organism: Parnassius smintheus behrii (assembly GCA_036936625.1). Classification (NCBI taxonomy): domain Eukaryota; kingdom Metazoa; phylum Arthropoda; class Insecta; order Lepidoptera; family Papilionidae; genus Parnassius; species Parnassius smintheus. The sequence goes on from JAUPFT010000005.1 coordinate 57,951,173, forward strand.
GCCCGAACCATGCCAATCTGCTTCCTCTCACCTTTTCTACCACTGGCGCTACTTTCAGGCTTCCTCTTAAATACTCATTCCTTATCTTATCCATCCTTGTCACACCACACATCCATCGTAACATTCTCATTTCATTGGCATGCAATCTATTTTCACCCTTCTTCTTAACGGCCCAGCATTCACTTCCATACATGATAATTCAAGTGATATGATATGGAAATTATTTAATTTTTTATTTTTTTAAGTCATAGCTTACTTTTCTTAAAAGTTTAATGTTTTGTTAAATTAGTGTCATTTCCATCCATTAAAATTAAAATAAACAAGCATGAAGGTTTTCTTCTTTCTTTAAAATTAAAAGTGGATGCACTATTTTTATTAATAACGGTTATGTTTGAGTTTATTTTCGCGGCACGTTACATAACCTTGACGTAAACGTTAAAAGAGGTAATTATTTAGACAAATTGTGTGCCAAACGATCACACCGTCCACCAGACGGTAAGTGGATGCTGTGGCCCATAGACACCAACGAGTACATGTATTCTCGATTAAAATGAAAATGCAGATGCGTTGTTACGCCTAGTATAAGTATTAAAGAGAATCTAACAAGTTGAAATGCCTTTACTACTACTTTAATCGTTTAGTAACTGAAATGATTAAACTCTTGCTTTAGTAAAAATATCACAATAACTGTTAAATTGGTCCATTAAAAGAATGGAAAAACCAGATAAGGATTTTATTTGTTTCAAGTTGGTTGCAGGTGTCTATGAGCTGCAGTACAGCTGAGCGGCACATAACACCAGGGGACTGCAATTTTGTTTGTCACTTCAATATTATAGTACCACACGTTATATTATAACATATCAGTATTTTGTATAGTAATATTTCAACACGAAAATTTTCACTGATTTTATTAAAAAGTTATTATAGCAGGCTAAGCGGCCCTCGTTACATGCAAGTTTATTTGGGACGATGAGAAAATAATCCGTCGGTCCCATTTCCAATTAAAATGACTTTTTAGTTATTTGTACCTTCTTTAATTTATTTATTATGTAGATATTTTTATTGAAAACATGTTGTTGTTTTTTTTTTTGGCCAGCGGTGTGAGTGATCCATGCCGTTATGCAGTGATCTGGTAACTACTGTTTTATTAAAAACTTAAAGCAACTCACGTTACATTTATTATCGAAGTACCGACATATATATATATATATATATATATATATATATATATATATATATATATATATATATATATATATATATATATATATATATATATATAATCGGGATCTCGGAAACGGCTCCAACGATTTTCATAAAATTTAGTGTCCAGGGGAGTGGAGGGGAGTTTCGGGGGCAATAAATCGATCTAACTAGGATTTATTTTTAGAAAATGTCTTTTTATCCGTGTTTTAGGCAATGAAAAACTGCTACAATATCGTTAGAATAAGAAGGTAAATTTTGACAGTTTATTAATGATTGCAAATAGCTTAATTGGTATACTGGGCGGACAAAAAATCGTAATACCATGGTTCGAGCCCAGACCGACCGACCAACTTTTATTTAATTTTTTTTTAAGTTCCTTTCTTTTTTGAGAATATCTATTTTTTCGAGCCCTTTTTTTAGTACTTTTTAAAAACACGAAAATTTAAATTAAACTAATTGCACTCATGATAATTTATTCAAATAACCAGTTCAGTTTTTCTATTATGTCGCTAAGATCAAAAATATTATTCGTATTTCATCAGTATGTAATTTATATCTATATATAATTTTCAAAACACACGAATTAAAAAAAACCGAGCGAAAAATACCGAGAAAAGCTCGGTCAACCGGGTACTTATAATAGATTTCCGCAAAGTAACGCCCGATTGTATCAATTACGTTAAAACTTATATTTAGAGACTACTTATATACTTGTAAGTTTTAATGGTTTAAAGAGCTGTGGGTTGGTGGGGTCGCATGCGACCGCTCGGGATTTGATGGGCGCATGTGACTGCATGGGAATTTTAAAGCGACTGAGTGGTTAATGGTGGTAAGTTCCCGTCACGCCTCGCTTAAAATAAATATATTGTATGCATTGCTTAAATTAATTGTTGTATATCTCTCGCCACCCTATATTTTTACAAAGACTTCCTCTATGCGTGGCATAGGATATTTGTCGATTAGTAGGTCTTTGTTCAATGTTAATGAGTAATCACCTGAGATCTTTATTTTACCGTTCTCCTTTAATACGGGTACAATAGGGGTCACATATTTAGAGTAATTTACCGAAATCAAAATGCCCGCACGTGTTAATCATAAATAAACAAAGAATATTTTACTGTTTCGTGAATCCGTTATATTTTTCCTTTGTACAAAAATAACTCAAAGGCGTAATTTTGTCACCGTTATAAACACACATTCTGATATAACATTTGTAATTTGATGTGACGGTAGGAAAATGTTGTAAAACAATTGCTCGGACATAACCGAAATGCCTCCAATCCCGATTCCAATTCCATATGGAACCGAGATACCCGTTACGAGATACACTCACTCTGCCACCGCCACCGCTTCCATTGTCATCGGTGGCACGTACATGCAATGAGATATGCATGTACGTGCTTCTCCAATGGCTCCCGTCGTTTCGACGAGTAGTTTTGCCAGCCTTGGCCTCTCTCGTATATTAAGCTGCCCGTTAAGCTATTTCCAAAGCCTTTGCAAAAGATAGAATAGATATATTTTGCTCAAATAATCTATCCCGCTTGGCGCCCGTCCCCAAGCCTAGGACAAAGGAGAAAGCCGATCTTCTAGGCTCTTTCTTTGCGTCTAACTCGACTCTCGATGGCGGGGGGAGTACGTCGCCGACCATCCCGCGGTGTGAGTGCTCCATGCCGGAAGTGCAGTTCACACAGCGCTCGGTTCGCAAAGCACTCCTCTCCCTGGACATCCACAAGTCGAGTGGCCCCGACGGAATCCCCCCAATTGTGCTGAGGACGTGTGCTCCAGAGTTGGCACCGGTTTTAACGCGTCTTTTCCGTTACTCCTACTACCTAGGCGTAGTACCAAAATCATGGAAGACGGCTTTCGTCCACCCGATCCCTAAAAAAGGCGACCGCTCAGACCCGTCCAACTACCGGCCAATCGCCATCACCTCCTTGTTCTCCAAAACAATGGAGTCCATTGTAAACTGCCAGCTCATGAGGTACCTTGAGGATCACCAGCTGATTAGTGACCGCCAATTCGGTTTTCGCCTTGGTCGGTCAGCTGGTGATCTTCCGGTCTACCTCACTCACAGATGGGCGGAGGCAGTAGAGTTCAAGGGGGAGGCATTGGCCGTTAGTTTGGACATTGCGAAGGCCTCCGATCGGGTTTGGCACAAAGCGCTTCTTTCGAAGCTCCCTTCCTATGGGCTTCCCGAGAAATTGTGCGATTGAATCACCAGCTTTCTTGCAGATCGGAGCATCAAGGTCGTTGTAGACGGTGCAAGCTCCGATTGCAAGCCTATTAATGCTGGTGTTCCACAGGGCTGCGTGCTATCGCCAACGCTGTTTCTTCTGCATATCAATGATATGTTGCATACCCGTAACATTCATTGCTATGCGGATGACAGCACTGGTGATGCTCTTTACACCGGCCGAGCCAATATTTCTCGGGAAAACGTCTCCGAGTGCCGGGACAAACTTGTGTCTGAAGTCGAGTCTTTGCTGAACAGAGTCTCGGATTGGGGACGACTAAACCCAGTCCAGTTAAACCCCAGAAGACACAAGTTTGCGCGTTAACCGCTAAAAAGAACCCCTTTGTCGTATCCCCTCAGTTTCAAGGCACTCCCCTTGTTGCCTCAGCCAGTATCGGAATCCTCGGCGTCGACATATCGAGTGACGTGCAGTTTCGTGATCACTTGGAAGGGAAGGCCAAATTGGCCTCTAAAAAGCTTGGCGTGCTCAGCAAAGCGGGACAGTATTTCATGCCGGCACACCGCCTGCAACTTTACAAGGCGCAGGTTCGGCCGCACATGGAAGACTGTTCCCATCTCTGGGCTGGAGCTCCCCAGTACCAGCTCGTTCCACTTGACCGCATTCAGTGCAGAGCGGCTCGAATCGTCGACGACCGAGTGCTTTCCGATCGGCTCGATTCCTGTCTATGGGCTCCTGTCTATGGATTTAAATTTAAATGGAAGTTCAGTGCGGTTTTAAAATCATGTTCAGAATAAACAACTAACGGACAGTTAGCACACTACACGCCAAGTAGAGTTGATGTGTGGGAAACATGAAAGGACGGAAATTGGCTACCTTTAGGACTGCTCTCTGACCACGTTATAGTGGGAGAAATATTGTGTTAAAGGCACCAACCCAGGAAGTAATGCCATAAGTAAGTATGGATTGACACAAAGCTAAATAGACCTGTCTTATCAATTTAAAATCAGCGATGTTATGAAGATATTTAAGAATATATACTAATTTACGAACTTTAGCACAAAGTAAATCGATGTGCTCGTGGAAATTTAAATTTGTGTCAAGGGTGATACCTAGATATTTTATATTGTCTGTGGGCATGTAAATGCAGTGTCATATTATAAGTAGTACAGTTATGAGCGTAAATATTTAGGTGAGAAGGTATGTTATTTTTTTCTCATTAAAAATATCATATATTGTGTTTTATCTGCGTTTAAATTGTTAAGAAGCCAATTAAAATGTCTGAAATGTATTTATTTTAACATTATGCATATTAATGTATTTTAATGGTTCAAAATATTACTTCTCAGATAATTTTGTCGACTTCATATAGAAACAATTTATAATTATTAATATTATTAAGGGGAGTCACAAGGTTATGCATGTTTTCTGGGACTTCATTGTTAATGCGTGTACATTGCTGATATTAAAAGTTAATTAGCTAAGATCCTCGTTATAAAATTAAATGACTAGTAGACTAGCGTCTTAGTTTAACACCGTCACCATTAATCCAACAACTACTCCCGACACTGGGAAAGACACACAACTGTCGATAATACGACATATTTCGCCTCTAAACCAAACATATTCAGGTGAATTAGACTCTGCGGTGGCTGACCGCTAAGGTTCTTAGTAGCTAATCATTTTATTTTAATATGCAAATCTTAGCTAATTAAAAACATATTAAATTTAGTTAATTTCTACAAAGTAACACATGATTCTATTAATGAAATAATAAGGATGGGTAACCGGTTAATTTAACAATTTAATATTTTAATCATTTAAAATTAAATTAAAGCAAAACCGACTGTTAAGCTGACTTAAAGCGCTTTTTAACTTCGGCTGCATTACTGTTTACCACAAGATGGGATATCAAACAAGCCCTGACATAATAGCAAGTGCTAAATCAGCATGTGCTCAGCGGTGAAATAAAACATTGTGGAGAAACTTATCTCGAAGACTTTTTGAGAATTTTTGAGTTTTGAGTCTTTACTATCAAATAATTTGAGTACACAAACTTAAAAAAAAGATGTTTACAACAAAAAATTACTTTTTAAAAACTCTTTACAAAAATAAATTGGGAATATATACTCCATCGCACCAAAAATGTAAATGAAAACTGCAATTTTTTATCATGAGCAAATTTAAAACATACTAAATAAATATATGATGACAGAAAAAGTGAATATAAAAACTAAATTCAATAAGAAGTGGCTTACAAAACGTATTTTCATTAAAGACGTTTACGAATAATATTAAATGAAACAAAAAGTTCGTTTTTTTACTCAAATTTAAATATTGTAGTGCGTAATAATTTACACAATGTCACAGACTGGTTACAAAGGCACATTGTAGAAATAAACTACTATAAAACCAAAATCACTCAGTTCCGATCTTATAATATACCTCCTAAAGATATTAATGTAAATTTTGTTAATATACAGACAGAGTGTTAATACGTTTAAATTATTAGGTATCAACATTGATATTCACCTTATTTATTTATTTATTTTTTTAATAAGGCACACAAACAGATTGAAGACAATACAAAACACATTTACAGTAACAAACATATTATAACTAGTCTATAACCCAAAAAAGTGTGCACAGCAAAACAAATTATGACATAAAAATAAACTAATAATATTTAGTACTAGCGACAGTTGAAAAAAAAAAGAACTTATTTGATGATATTCGTGAAATTTATTAAATGCTTAATTGGAAATCTCATATCAAATACATAAAATCTAAATTATGCAATTTCACTTAAGCCCTTTTTAAATTGAAATGCAGAATGAATACAGAAACAGCATTATCTGCGTATTAGTCCTACGCTTACTCCTGGTTACCTTCAAGAAATATAATTTGCTAACTTTAATAGATATTAAATGTTTAATAGAGACATAGGTTCATACTGCATAGATCGGAACAAAAGTTAAATTTTAAGACATTTGTAGATTTACATTTAAAAATCGAAGTATTTTTACCCAAATTAAATAAATAAATAATATTAACACGCGGAATAAAGAACAACTGTTTTTACCTTCACGTAGAATTAAAATGCTAAATTGCAGCCCACATTATATGGCGGTAATTTTTTTTAAAATTAAAAAATTTTAGAATTAAAAATTTCCTTTATTTCCAAAAATCCTATTACAAAGATTTGTCGAGTCTTCCCTTTAAGTAGTCAGAGACACTTGTGTTGGGGAATTTTTTTTTTGATAAATTATTTCCAAATATTAGAAATGAAAAAAATGCTTGCATTTAATAAAGAAATTAAAAATATATGTTTAATAGAAAGCTGTATTAAAAAAATGTAAATAACATATTATTTATTAAGTTTAATTATGTAAATCACAGAACTATTATCGAAATGACTGAAAGGGGTGGTTAAGTTGCAAGTTGTAAGATATTATAAACTAACGCCAAAATGTTACGCTTGACTTGCAACAAATATATTAAATTTGAATTTAAGTTGAATTTATATTTAAAGTAGTACAGAGTATTCTAATATAACGTGTAATGAAGAATTATAACCCTGACTTGAGAGGCCAATATATTTTTATAGTTTTGAAGTTGGTTCGCACATATTAGTTCAAAGTTAATTATTTCACCTTTTTTGAAAGTAAAGTAAAACTTTTGGTGTATGGAATTCTAAATAGTTAAATTAAAATTTTCATTCTATTTTTATACACTTAGAAGTATGGCCTATTTAATGATAAAAGAATAATTTTAATCGGTTCAGATGTTTACAAGAAATCGGTAAATACATTTGTATATAAAAATACGTGTCGTTGGAACATTTGGTTTTTCGAACTTGGTTAAATACGTGTTTCGATAGAGCTGTTATCATTGCCTTGTGCACGAAGGCCGCAAAATAAAATCAAATTAAAACCTATTCAAAAAAATATTTTCGTTTGCCCGCAAGGTAAATACCTGCAGAAACTTCAATATAAATCTTAAGAGTACCGTTGCTCTCAACTTTAGTTGGTGCAATTACTACTAACTAACACAATATTAAATCCCCTGCGGTTGTGTTGCTCACGGTGTCGGCGGCACGAATGGTCTTTGAAACGTGTCCACTTCTTTTGCAATTCATATTTTAAAATTTTTCGTAGTGAAAATTTGCGTTCTATTCTTGCTGCAATTTTCAACTTTAATCTGTTTCTTTTGTGTTTAAGGACAGCAATGATTTAAGTGTGATGTTAAGTATAATATTAAAATTATATGAAACGTTCAACGCATTTTGTTAATACTATTCTGATACGTAGTTTTATCTAAGGATAAGGATAAGGTTGCGTTTTTCGTATGATTAGAACCACAGATCTATTTCACGGACAACGATGGCCGTGCTCAAATATGATGACGGCTCTGTGGCGCAGCAGTTTGGCAACAGGCTGCAGCGCTGAGGGCCGCGGGTTGTAATCCCGCACGGAACAAATATTTATATGGCCTAATTAATATTTAAACTGCCTATAGGATACAGAAGAAAATCCTAGTGTAGAGTTAAATACTATTTAAAGTTTATTTAAATGAAAATGTGCGGTTTCGAGTCCAATTAAAAGTAAAGCCTATAAACATTGCACTGATTGTACTATTGAGCACGGGCTTCGTCTCATTTCTGAGAGAGTTTTAGGGCAATGAAATGCCCGTCGCGTTAATGTGTTGACAGACTTCACTTATCTTAGAAATATACATATTTTTTTTATTTTTAGACATGCTGGTTTTCTAACGATGTTTTCTTTCACCAACGAGTATGTGATATATCAGGCAAATTAGCATTGGATTACTCCTGTATGCGTCATTTGTAAAACTACAGTGTATGTTGACTCTGATGAATAACTTTAAATAAAACTACTAAAGACCTTTGTATTACTAACTGATTTAGGCTTACGGAAATGTACTCTGTGTAGCCGAAATCAAAAGTCTCATTAATTGCTCTATCTAACTGTGTTATTGTATGCATGTTACGTAAAGTGTCAAACTTGGACCTATTTAAATACATCCTTGTTACTAAGATTAATGACGAAAAATATTTTGTTTTTATGTTACCATGTAACGACATTTTATGTAGTACTTCTTAGATATTGTGATATTTCTTAGTACATCCCAAGTAAAAAAAAAATATTAAATACTAAAAAACAACATTTAAAAGCTAAAATAATGAAAATAATTTTCACAAAACAGTTTCTTAAGTCAAAACTTTAAGATTATGTCTTAGTGCTGAATTCAAGTGATCATCATCATTCTCTAGCCCATTTCCCATTATCTGGGGTCGGCGCAGTAAATCTTCTTGTTCCATTCCTCTCTATCAGCCGTCATTTCCATACTCACTATTTTCATTCTCATATCACTCTTCACACAATCGATCCATCTTTTATTCGGCCTTCCTCTGCCCGTGTGTCCCTCCACATTCATATTCAACACTCGTTTTGTGACATGACTTCCATCCCTCCGCATCACATGCCCGAACCATGCCAATCTGCTTCCTCTCACCTTTTCTACCACTGGCGCTACTTTCAGGCTTCCTCTTAAATACTCATTCCTTATCTTATCCATCCTTGTCACACCACACATCCATCGTAACATTCTCATTTCATTGGCATGCAATCTATTTTCACCCTTCTTCTTAACGGCCCAGCATTCACTTCCATACATGATAATTCAAGTGATATGATATGGAAATTATTTAATTTTTTATTTTTTTAAGTCATAGCTTACTTTTCTTAAAAGTTTAATGTTTTGTTAAATTAGTGTCATTTCCATCCATTAAAATTAAAATAAACAAGCATGAAGGTTTTCTTCTTTCTTTAAAATTAAAAGTGGATGCACTATTTTTATTAATAACGGTTATGTTTGAGTTTATTTTCGCGGCACGTTACATAACCTTGACGTAAACGTTAAAAGAGGTAATTATTTAGACAAATTGTGTGCCAAACGATCACACCGTCCACCAGACGGTAAGTGGATGCTGTGGCCCATAGACACCAACGAGTACATGTATTCTCGATTAAAATGAAAATGCAGATGCGTTGTTACGCCTAGTATAAGTATTAAAGAGAATCTAACAAGTTGAAATGCCTTTACTACTACTTTAATCGTTTGGTAACTGAAATGCTTAAACTCTTGCTTTAGTAAAAATATCACAATAACTGTTAAATTGGTCCATTAAAAGAATGGAAAAACCAGATAAGGATTTTATTTGTTTCAAGTTGGTTGCAGGTGTCTATGAGCTGCAGTACAGCTGAGCGGCACATAACACCAGGGGACTGCAATTCTGTTTGTCACTTCAATATTATAATACCACACGTTATATTATAACATATCAGTATTTTGTATAGTAATATTTCAACACGAAAATTTTCACTGATTTTATTAAAAAGTTATTATAGCAGGCTAAGCGGCCCTCGTTACATGCAAGTTTATTTGGGACGATGAGAAAATAATCCGTCGGTCCCATTTCCAATTAAAATGACTTTTTAGTTATTTGTACCTTCTTTAATTTATTTATTATGTAGATATTTTTATTGAAAACATGTTGTTGTTTTTTTTTTGGCCAGCGGTGTGAGTGATCCATGCCGTTATGCAGTGATCTGGTAACTACTGTTTTATTAAAAACTTAAAGCAACTCACGTTACATTTATTATCGAAGTACCGACATATATATATATATATATATATATATATATATATATATATATATATATATATATATATATATATATATATATATATATATATATATATATATATATTATATATATATATATATATATATATATATAATCGGGATCTCGGAAACGGCTCCAACGATTTTCATAAAATTTAGTGTCCAGGGGAGTGGAGGGGAGTTTCGGGGGCAATAAATCGATCTAACTAGGATTTATTTTTAGAAAATGTCTTTTTATCCGTGTTTTAGGCAATGAAAAACTGCTACAATATCGTTAGAATAACAAGGTAAATTTTGACAGTTTATTAATGATTGCAAATAGCTTAATTGGTATACTGGGCGGACAAAAAATCGTAATACCATGGTTCGAGCCCAGACCGACCGACCAACTTTTATTTAATTTTTTTTTAAGTTCCTTTCTTTTTTGAGAATATCTATTTTTTCGAGCCCTTTTTTTAGTACTTTTTAAAAACACGAAAATTTAAATTAAACTAATTGCACTCATGATAATTTATTCAAATAACCAGTTCAGTTTTTTATATTATGTCGCTAAGATCAAAAATATTATTCGTATTTCATCAGTATGTAATTTATATCTATATATAATTTTCAAAACACACGAATTAAAAAAAACCGAGCGAAAAATACCGAGAAAAGCTCGGTCAACCGGGTACTTATAATAGATTTCCGCAAAGTAACGCCCGATTGTATCAATTACGTTAAAACTTATATTTAGAGACTACTTATATACTTGTAAGTTTTAATGGTTTAAAGAGCTGTGGGTTGGTGGGGTCGCATGCGACCGCTCGGGATTTGATGGGCGCATGTGACTGCATGGGAATTTTAAAGGGACTGAGTGGTTAATGGTGGTAAGTTCCCGTCACGCCTCGCTTAAAATAAATATATTGTATGCATTGCTTAAATTAATTGTTGTATATCTCTCGCCACCCTATATTTTTACAAAGACTTCCTCTATGCGTGGCATAGGATATTTGTCGATTAGTAGGTCTTTGTTCAATGTTAATGAGTAATCACCTGAGATCTTTATTTTACCGTTCTCCTTTAATACGGGTACAATAGGGGTCACATATTTAGAGTAATTTACCGAAATCAAAATGCCCGCACGTGTTAATCGGTCAATTTCTTCATTTACTTGTCCTTCAGAGCAAAATGCACAGTTCAACATTTTTAATAACAAAGAATATTTTACTGTTTCGTGAATCCGTTATATTTTTCCTTTGTACAAAAATAACTCAAAGGCGTAATTTTGTCACCGTTATAAACACACATTCTGATATAACATTTGTAATTTGATGTGACGGTAGGAAAATGTTGTAAAACAATTGCTCGGACATAACCGAAATGCCTCCAATCCCGATTCCAATTCCATATGGAACCGAGATACCCGTTACGAGATACACTCACTCTGCCACCGCCACCGCTTCCATTGTCATCGGTGGCACGTACATGCAATGAGATATGCATGTACGTGCTTCTCCAATGGCTCCCGTCGTTTCGACGAGTAGTTTTGCCAGCCTTGGCCTCTCTCGTATATTAAGCTGCCCGTTAAGCTATTTCCAAAGCCTTTGCAAAAGATAGAATAGATATATTTTGCTCAAATAATCTATCCCGCTTGGCGCCCGTCCCCAAGCCTAGGACAAAGGAGAAAGCCGATCTTCTAGGCTCTTTCTTTGCGTCTAACTCGACTCTCGATGGCGGGGGGAGTACGTCGCCGACCATCCCGCGGTGTGAGTGCTCCATGCCGGAAGTGCAGTTCACACAGCGCTCGGTTCGCAAAGCACTCTTCTCCCTGGACATCCACAAGTCGAGTGGCCCCGACGGAATCCCCCCAATTGTGCTGAGGACGTGTGCTCCAGAGTTGGCACCGGTTTTAACGCGTCTTTTCCGTTACTCCTACTACCTAGGCGTAGTACCAAAATCATGGAAGACGGCTTTCGTCCACCCGATCCCTAAAAAAGGCGACCGCTCAGACCCGTCCAACTACCGGCCAATCGCCATCACCTCCTTGTTCTCCAAAACAATGGAGTCCATTGTAAACTGCCAGCTCATGAGGTACCTTGAGGATCACCAGCTGATTAGTGACCGCCAATTCGGTTTTCGCCTTGGTCGGTCAGCTGGTGATCTTCTGGTCTACCTCACTCACAGATGGGCGGAGGCAGTAGAGTTCAAGGGGGAGGCATTGGCCGTTAGTTTGGACATTGCGAAGGCCTCCGATCGGGTTTGGCACAAAGCGCTTCTTTCGAAGCTCCCTTCCTATGGGCTTCCCGAGAAATTGTGCGATTGAATCACCAGCTTTCTTGCAGATCGGAGCATCAAGGTCGTTGTAGACGGTGCAAGCTCCGATTGCAAGCCTATTAATGCTGGTGTTCCACAGGGCTGCGTGCTATCGCCAACGCTGTTTCTTCTGCATATCAATGATATGTTGCATACCCGTAACATTCATTGCTATGCGGATGACAGCACTGGTGATGCTCTTTACACCGGCCGAGCCAATATTTCTCGGGAAAACGTCTCCGAGTGCCGGGACAAACTTGTGTCTGAAGTCGAGTCTTTGCTGAACAGAGTCTCGGATTGGGGACGACTAAACCCAGTCCAGTTAAACCCCAGAAGACACAAGTTTGCGCGTTAACCGCTAAAAAGAACCCCTTTGTCGTATCCCCTCAGTTTCAAGGCACTCCCCTTGTTGCCTCAGCCAGTATCGGAATCCTCAGCGTCGACATATCGAGTGACGTGCAGTTTCGTGATCACTTGGAAGGGAAGGCCAAATTGGCCTCTAAAAAGCTTGGCGTGCTCAGCAAAGCGGGACAGTATTTCATGCCGGCACACCGCCTGCAACTTTACAAGGCGCAGGTTCGGCCGCACATGGAAGACTGTTCCCATCTCTGGGCTGGGGCTCCCCAGTACCAGCTCGTTCCACTTGACCGCATTCAGTGCAGAGCGGCTCGAATCGTCGACGACCGAGTGCTTTCCGATCGGCTTGATTCCTGTCTATGGGCTCCTGTCTATGGATTTAAACTTAAATGGAAGTTCAGTGCGGTTTTAAAATCATGTTCAGAATAAACAACTAACGGACAGTTAGCACACTACACGCCAAGTAGAGTTGATGTGTGGGAAACATGAAAGGACGGAAATTGGCTACCTTTAGGACTGCTCTCTGACCACGTTATAGTGGGAGAAATATTGTGTTAAAGGCACCAACCCAGGAAGTAATGCCATAAGTAAGTATGGATTGACACAAAGCTAAATAGACCTGTCTTATCAATTTAAAATCAGCGATGTTATGAAGATATTTAAGAATATATACTAATTTACGAACTTTAGCACAAAGTAAATCGATGTGCTCGTGGAAATTTAAATTTGTGTCAAGGGTGATACCTAGATATTTTATATTGTCTGTGGGCATGTAAATGCAGTGTCATATTATAAGTAGTACAGTTATGAGCGTAAATATTTAGGTGAGAAGGTATGTTATTTTTTTCTCATTAAAAATATCATATATTGTGTTTTATCTGCGTTTAAATTGTTAAGAAGCCAATTAAAATGTCTGAAATGTATTTATTTTAACATTATGCATATTAATGTATTTTAATGGTTCAAAATATTACTTCTCAGATAATTTTGTCGACTTCATATAGAAACAATTTATAATTATTAATATTATTAAGGGGAGTCACAAGGTTATGCATGTTTTCTGGGACTTCATTGTTAATGCGTGTACATTGCTGATATTAAAAGTTAATTAGCTAAGATCCTCGTTATAAAATTAAATGACTAGTAGACTAGCGTCTTAGTTTAACACCGTCACCATTAATCCAACAACTACTCCCGACACTGGGAAAGACACACAACCGTCGATAAACGACATATTTCGCCTCTAAACCAAACATATTCAGGTGAATTAGACTCTGCGGTGGCTGACCGCTAAGGTTCTTAGTAGCTAATCATTTTATTTTAATATGCGAATCTTAGCTAATTAAAAACATATTAAATTTAGTTAATTTCTACAAAGTAACACATGATTCTATTAATGAAATAATAAGGATGGGTAACCGGTTAATTTAACAATTTAATATTTTAATCATTTAAAATTAAATTAAAGCAAAACCGACTGTTAAGCTGACTTAAAGCGCTTTTTAACTTCGGCTGCATTACTGTTTACCACAAGATGGGATATCAAACAAGCCCTGACATAATAGCAAGTGCTAAATCAGCATGTGCTCAGCGGTGAAATAAAACATTGTGGAGAAACTTATCTCGAAGACTTTTTGAGAATTTTTGAGTTTTGAGTCTGTACTATCAAATAATTTGAGTACACAAACTTAAAAAAAAGATGTTTACAACAAAAAAATACTTTTTAAAAACTCTTTACAAAAATAAATTGGGAATATATACTCCATCGCACCAAAAATGTAAATGAAAACTGCAATTTTTTATCATGAGCAAATTTAAAACATACTAAATAAATATATGAGTCGTCTAGTTTCAAATCCCGCTAAAACACTTTTTTTGAAAATTTTAGTGTAGTATGACATTTGAAAGTACTCTTAGAGTAGTACAAATTCATAAATTTATTTCCTATCAAACTCCGCCATAAGCGGGTGCAAAATACATTTTAATAATAGTGTTCGGTGCAAAGTACTCTAAAACAAAGTGTGTGAGTTTCAAATTCCTCCATAACAAATCCAACCAATGGCAGTCCAATATTAGATCACGTGACACAGTAAATTAGTATGGCCGATTCCGTTACCTGCGTGTGTTGTTGCTGTGGTTTTTTATTGTTTTTGTGTGGAAAAAATGGAGAATTTACAACAGTTTATAAAAAAATCGGAGCCCAGTAAAGCACGCAAGAGATTAGTCAATAAATCAAAGTGGAAACGTGAAGTATTGCGTGAAAAAAGGTGAGTTTCTTTCTTCCACTAAACAGTCAACTGCCATTTGGAAAGTTGTTAAGCAAAACAGAACCATGAAAATTGTTCAACATGCTTTGGCGCCAAAATTAAAATTTTAATTTTTTTTTCTTGCTAAACTGAGTACCTAACTAATATAAATTTCCCTAAAATAATACATTGTTGTTTACATTATCCCTTAACAGTCTGCTGATTTAATACGAATGTGTTGTGTGTAATTATACCTACTCGTATGAAATAGACGGCATTTACATTAATGATTGTTACAAGCGATATAAAAATACTGCTTTATTTTCGAGAAATCATAAGGTTATATGATAAGTTACTCGACTTAACTACAAAAAGCCTGTTCAAAAACGTAATACTGATATTATATAATATACTAATAATAAGTATGCTTATGTAGGTACAGAAAAATGAATTTTGATTTGATTGTTTGCTCGTTACCGATGCATGGAATTGGACGAATTTTGGCACACAGGTAGACCATGACCTGTAAAAGGACATAGATAGGGTATGGTAGGGTAGGGTAGGGAGGTAGTGTAGGTACGTCAAGTGGTGCAAAGTTCTTGGTCAGCTAGTGTTTTATAAAACAAGTATTACTATTGTTTTCTACTGATGATAAAATTTGTACTAACAGTGAAAATTCAAATGAGATTTATTTTTGTTGTAGATACAAGCCAAATACGCTTCCAGCATTCCCATCATGTGGACACAGTCGCAAGGCATTTCAGTGCGCTACTTTAGCATGCACAGAAATAAGAAAATTCCACCAATCATTTTACAAACATCCGACAAAAATTTTGCAGGATAATTTTATAATAAAACACTGTACTATCACAACATCTAAAACTACAAAAGTTGGTAGCAAGCGAAATCATTCGTTAAAATATTTCATTCGTAACAAGAGCGGCAAAATGATCCCTGTTTGTCAAAAAACATTTACTAAGGTATTGTGTGTAACCAAAGACCGTATACAGGGAGTGATGCGAAGATTTTATGAAAAGGAGGAGATGGCAAAAGAGCGTAGGGGTGGGGACCGAAAAAGTCAGAGGTTTGAAGAGAAAAGAAAAGCGGTACAAGCCTTTATAGAGTCATTAAAAGCAAATGAAAGCCACTACTGCAGATCAAAAAATTTAAAAAGATTGTATTTGTCCCCTGAACTAAACATAAAAAAACTTTGGCGTATGTATAACAACGACCATCCTCGCTTAGAAGTAAAACAGCATTTTTTTAGAAATATATTTAATTGTTACTATAACATTGGTTTTGGCACACCTAGGTCTGATGTTTGTTCGACATGTCTTCTGTTAGATGAGAACATTAAAAAAGAAACAAATACTGAGATCATAAATAAATTGATAATTGAAAAAAGAGTCCACCGTTTGAGGTTCAAAGCATTCTATGAGATCTTGCAGGAGCAAAGAAGTGATCTTCTAACAATAAGTTTCGACTGTCAAAAAAATTTAGGGCTACCTAAAGTGCCAGATCAGTCCGCCTACTATAGCCGCCAATACAATTTTTACAACTTCACTATAGTAGTTGGTAGCTCTAAGGCAAAATTGACCAAGGAAAACATATTTGCATATACCTGGAATGAAACCATACACAATAAAGGTAGTAATGAAATCATTTCAGCAGTTCATCACTTTTTCACTAATTTAGGTATCAAAGAAGAAATCAAAGTTTTAAGAATAGTAGCAGATGGCTGTTCTGGGCAAAATAAAAATTCCGGCATGGTAGCCATGCTTGGAAAGTGGTTGACAACAGAAGCACCCAGACACATCAAAAGGATAGAAATAGTTTTTCCTGTTGTAGGACACTCCTTTATTCCACCCGACCGCGTATTTGCTCAAATAGAGAAAGATTTGAAAAAGCGTGAAGTCATTTCGTCACCTGAACAATATCAAGAACTTATAACTCAATATTGTACATTGACTGTTTTAGATACGATTGCTGTACGAGATTGGAAATCGGCCTATGCGCCAATTATCAAACCAACGACTAGCTGGCACGTACAGTTCCAAAAGTGCAAAAGGTTTTTCTTGACACGTTCCAAAACAAATAATTTATTGCTGCAAGGAGAACAGTCATATAAAATTGAAATTAATGTAAAGAAGCCCATAACAAAGAAAAATAAAAGCATCACTATGTTGACTCCAGTTGTTATTCCAGCAAACCAGTTAATTCCAAAAAAAGCAAAGATCACCGATGTTTCAAATCTATTAAAAAAACATTATGGAGAGCAATGGAGAGACATTGAAACATTAGCGTTTTATAAAACAGTGGAAGGCAGAAGGTCTTATGAGCAAGGAGATATTGACGAAAATACAGCAGAGATACCAAGCGACCTTTGTGAAGACGGCTTTGAGGATGTCAACCTAATAGTATAATTTAACTTTTTGTCTTTACCTGATTTCTAATGTAGAACAACTAACTAGTTTATTATCATATTACATTATTAAGTAAAATTGTTCTTCTGTATTTTTATTTACTTACTGACCAGTTGTTGTTGCATAACATCGACCATCACCATAGATTGACATAAGTTTCAAATCCCGCTATTTCACAAAGCTCAGTTGCAAATAACACCATAACAATTAGTAAGTTTCAAAATCCCCCATATTTAAAATCAAAACCTGTTTTTAGCTAGTTTTTGGTAGTAATGGCAGCTTTTTTTCATTTTGTTGTATAGGTATCTTTTATTGCCGTGGAAGTAAAAGAAAATCGTCTAATAAAGTAAAGTTGTTTCTGTTTCAAACGTTTTTTATCATTTCTGCAAAATTTTGTTGAATCGTTTTAGCGGGATTTGCAACTAGACGACTGATATGATGACAGAAAAAGTGAATATAAAAACTAAATTCAATAAGAAGTGGCTTACAAAACGTATTTTCATTAAAGACGTTTACGAATAATATTAAATGAAACAAAAAGTTCGTTTTTTTACTCAAATTTAAATATTGTAGTGCGTAATAATTTACACAATGTCACAGACTGGTTACAAAGGCACATTGTAGAAATAAACTACTATAAAACCAAAATCACTCAGTTCCGATCTTATAATATACCTCCTAAAGATATTAATGTAAATTTTGTTAATATA
Source organism: Parnassius smintheus behrii (assembly GCA_036936625.1). NCBI lineage: Eukaryota > Metazoa > Arthropoda > Insecta > Lepidoptera > Papilionidae > Parnassius > Parnassius smintheus. The sequence goes on from JAUPFT010000005.1 coordinate 57,969,311, forward strand.
CAGACAGAGTGTTAATACGTTTAAATTATTAGGTATCAACATTGATATTCACCTTATTTATTTATTTATTTTTTTAATAAGGCACACAAACAGATTGAAGACAATACAAAACACATTTACAGTAACAAACATATTATAACTAGTCTATAACCCAAAAAAGTGTGCACAGCAAAACAAATTATGACATAAAAATAAACTAATAATATTTAGTACTAGCGACAGTTGAAAAAAAAAGAACTTATTTGATGATATTCGTGAAATTTATTAAATGCTTAATTGGAAATCTCATATCAAATACATAAAATCTAAATTATGCAATTTCACTTAAGCCCTTTTTAAATTGAAATGCAGAATGAATACAGAAACAGCATTATCTGCGTATTAGTCCTACGCTTACTCCTGGTTACCTTCAAGAAATATAATTTGCTAACTTTAATAGATATTAAATGTTTAATAGAGACATAGGTTCATACTGCATAGATCGGAACAAAAGTTAAATTTTAAGACATTTGTAGATTTACATTTAAAAATCGAAGTATTTTTACCCAAATTAAATAAATAAATAATATTAACACGCGGAATAAAGAACAACTGTTTTTACCTTCACGTAGAATTAAAATGCTAAATTGCAGCCCACATTATATGGCGGTAATTTTTTTTAAAATTAAAAAATTTTAGAATTAAAAATTTCCTTTATTTCCAAAAATCCTATTACAAAGATTTGTCGAGTCTTCCCTTTAAGTAGTCAGAGACACTTGTGTTGGGGAATTTTTTTTTTTGATAAATTATTTCCAAATATTAGAAATGAAAAAAATGCTTGCATTTAATAAAGAAATTAAAAATATATGTTTAATAGAAAGCTGTATTAAAAAAAAATGTAAATAACATATTATTTATTAAGTTTAATTATGTAAATCACAGAACTATTATCGAAATGACTGAAAGGGGTGGTTAAGTTGCAAGTTGTAAGATATTATAAACTAACGCCAAAATGTTACGCTTGACTTGCAACAAATATATTAAATTTGAATTTAAGTTGAATTTATATTTAAAGTAGTACAGAGTATTCTAATATAACGTGTAATGAAGAATTATAACCCTGACTTGAGAGGCCAATATATTTTTATAGTTTTGAAGTTGGTTCGCACATATTAGTTCAAAGTTAATTATTTCACCTTTTTTGAAAGTAAAGTAAAACTTTTGGTGTATGGAATTCTAAATAGTTAAATTAAAATTTTCATTCTATTTTTATACACTTAGAAGTATGGCCTATTTAATGATAAAAGAATAATTTTAATCGGTTCAGATGTTTACAAGAAATCGGTAAATACATTTGTATATAAAAATACGTGTCGTTGGAACATTTGGTTTTTCGAACTTGGTTAAATACGTGTTTCGATAGAGCTGTTATCATTGCCTTGTGCACGAAGGCCGCAAAATAAAATCAAATTAAAACCTATTCAAAAAAATATTTTCGTTTGCCCGCAAGGTAAATACCTGCAGAAACTTCAATATAAATCTTAAGAGTACCGTTGCTCTCAACTTTAGTTGGTGCAATTACTACTAACTAACACAATATTAAATCCCCTGCGGTTGTGTTGCTCACGGTGTCGGCGGCACGAATGGTCTTTGAAACGTGTCCACTTCTTTTGCAATTCATATTTTAAAATTTTTCGTAGTGAAAATTTGCGTTCTATTCTTGCTGCAATTTTCAACTTTAATCTGTTTCTTTTGTGTTTAAGGACAGCAATGATTTAAGTGTGATGTTAAGTATAATATTAAAATTATATGAAACGTTCAACGCATTTTGTTAATACTATTCTGATACGTAGTTTTATCTAAGGATAAGGATAAGGTTGCGTTTTTCGTATGATTAGAACCACAGATCTATTTCACGGACAACGATGGCCGAGCTCAAATATGATGACGGCTCTGTGGCGCAGCAGTTTGGCAACAGGCTGCAGCGCTGAGGGCCGCGGGTTGTAATCCCGCACGGAACAAATATTTATATGGCCTAATTAATATTTAAACTGCCTATAGGATACAGAAGAAAATCCTAGTGTAGAGTTAAATACTATTTAAAGTTTATTTAAATGAAAATGTGCGGTTTCGAGTCAAATTAAAAGTAAAGCCTATAAACATTGCACTGATTGTACTATTGAGCACGGGCTTCGTCTCATTTCTGAGAGAGTTTTAGGGCAATGAAATGCCCGTCGCGTTAATGTGTTGACAGACTTCACTTATCTTAGAAATATACATATTTTTTTTATTTTTAGACATGCTGGTTTTCTAACGATGTTTTCTTTCACCAACGAGTATGTGATATATCAGGCAAATTAGCATTGGATTACTCCTGTATGCGTCATTTGTAAAACTACAGTGTATGTTGACTCTGATGAATAACTTTAAATAAAACTACTAAAGACCTTTGTATTACTAACTGATTTAGGCTTACGGAAATGTACTCTGTGTAGCCGAAATCAAAAGTCTCATTAATTGCTCTATCTAACTGTGTTATTGTATGCATGTTACGTAAAGTGTCAAACTTGGACCTATTTAAATACATCCTTGTTACTAAGATTAATGACGAAAAATATTTTGTTTTTATGTTACCATGTAACGACATTTTATGTAGTACTTCTTAGATATTGTGATATTTCTTAGTACATCCCAAGTAAAAAAAAAATATTAAATACTAAAAAACAACATTTAAAAGCTAAAATAATGAAAATAATTTTCACAAAACAGTTTCTTAAGTCAAAACTTTAAGATTATGTCTTAGTGCTGAATTCAAGTGATCATCATCATTCTCTAGCCCATTTCCCATTATCTGGGGTCGGCGCAGTAAATCTTCTTGTTCCATTCCTCTCTATCAGCCGTCATTTCCATACTCACTATTTTCATTCTCATATCACTCTTCACACAATCGATCCATCTTTTATTCGGCCTTCCTCTGCCCGTGTGTCCCTCCACATTCATATTCAACACTCGTTTTGTGACATGACTTCCATCCCTCCGCATCACATGCCCGAACCATGCCAATCTGCTTCCTCTCACCTTTTCTACCACTGGCACTACTTTCAGGCTTCCTCTTAAATACTCATTCCTTATCTTATCCATCCTTGTCACACCACACATCCATCGTAACATTCTCATTTCATTGGCATGCAATCTATTTTCACCCTTCTTCTTAACGGCCCAGCATTCACTTCCATACATGATAATTCAAGTGATATGATATGGAAATTATTTAATTTTTTATTTTTTTAAGTCATAGCTTACTTTCCTTAAAAGTTTAATGTTTTGTTAAATTAGTGTCATTTCCATCCATTAAAATTAAAATAAACAAGCATGAAGGTTTTCTTCTTTCTTTAAAATTAAAAGTGGATGCACTATTTTTATTAATAACGGTTATGTTTGAGTTTATTTTCGCGGCACGTTACATAACCTTGACGTAAACGTTAAAAGAGGTAATTATTTAGACAAATTGTGTGCCAAACGATCACACCGTCCACCAGACGGTAAGTGGATGCTGTGGCCCATAGACACCAACGAGTACATGTATTCTCGATTAAAATGAAAATGCAGATGCGTTGTTACGCCTAGTATAAGTATTAAAGAGAATCTAACAAGTTGAAATGCCTTTACTACTACTTTAATCGTTTAGTAACTGAAATGATTAAACTCTTGCTTTAGTAAAAATATCACAATAACTGTTAAATTGGTCCATTAAAAGAATGGAAAAACCAGATAAGGATTTTATTTGTTTCAAGTTGGTTGCAGGTGTCTATGAGCTGCAGTACAGCTGAGCGGCACATAACACCAGGGGACTGCAATTCTGTTTGTCACTTCAATATTATAATACCACACGTTATATTATAACATATCAGTATTTTGTATAGTAATATTTCAACACGAAAATTTTCACTGATTTTATTAAAAAGTTATTATAGCAGGCTAAGCGGCCCTCGTTACATGCAAGTTTATTTGGGACGATGAGAAAATAATCCGTCGGTCCCATTTCCAATTAAAATGACTTTTTAGTTATTTGTACCTTCTTTAATTTATTTATTATGTAGATATTTTTATTGAAAACATGTTGTTGTTTTTTTTTTGGCCAGCGGTGTGAGTGATCCATGCCGTTATGCAGTGATCTGGTAACTACTGTTTTATTAAAAACTTAAAGCAACTCACGTTACATTTATTATCGAAGTACCGACATATATATATATATATATATATATATATATATATATATATATATATATATATATATATATATATATAATCGGGATCTCGGAAACGGCTCCAACGATTTTCATAAAATTTAGTGTCCAGGGGAGTGGAGGGGAGTTTCGGGGGCAATAAATCGATCTAACTAGGATTTATTTTTAGAAAATGTCTTTTTATCCGTGTTTTAGGCAATGAAAAACTGCTACAATATCGTTAGAATAACAAGGTAAATTTTGACAGTTTATTAATGATTGCAAATAGCTTAATTTAATTTATTGGTATACTGGGCGGACAAAAAATCGTAATACCATGGTTCGAGCCCAGACCGACCGACCAACTTTTATTTAATTTTTTTTTAAGTTCCTTTCTTTTTTGAGAATATCTATTTTTTCGAGCCCTTTTTTTAGTACTTTTTAAAAACACGAAAATTTAAATTAAACTAATTGCACTCATGATAATTTATTCAAATAACCAGTTCAGTTTTTCTATTATGTCGCTAAGATCAAAAATATTATTCGTATTTCATCAGTATGTAATTTATATCTATATATAATTTTCAAAACACACGAATTAAAAAAAACCGAGCGAAAAATACCGAGAAAAGCTCGGTCAACCGGGTACTTATAATAGATTTCCGCAAAGTAACGCCCGATTGTATCAATTACGTTAAAACTTATATTTAGAGACTACTTATATACTTGTAAGTTTTAATGGTTTAAAGAGCTGTGGGTTGGTGGGGTCGCATGCGACCGCTCGGGATTTGATGGGCGCATGTGACTGCATGGGAATTTTAAAGGGACTGAGTGGTTAATGGTGGTAAGTTCCCGTCACGCCTCGCTTAAAATAAATATATTGTATGCATTGCTTAAATTAATTGTTGTATATCTCTCGCCACCCTATATTTTTACAAAGACTTCCTCTATGCGTGGCATAGGATATTTGTCGATTAGTAGGTCTTTGTTCAATATTAATGAGTAATCACCTGAGATCTTTATTTTACCGTTCTCCTTTAATACGGGTACAATAGGGGTCACATATTTAGAGTAATTTACCGAAATCAAAATGCCCGCACGTGTTAATCGGTCAATTTCTTCATTTACTTGTCCTTCAGAGCAAAATGCACAGTTCAACATTTTTAATAACAAAGAATATTTTACTGTTTCGTGAATCCGTTATATTTTTCCTTTGTACAAAAATAACTCAAAGTCGTAATTTTGTCACCGTTATAAACACACATTCTGATATAACATTTGTAATTTGATGTGACGGTAGGAAAATGTTGTAAAACAATTGCTCGGACATAACCGAAATGCCTCCAATCCCGATTCCAATTCCATATGGAACCGAGATACCCGTTACGAGATACACTCACTCTGCCACCGCCACCGCTTCCATTGTCATCGGTGGCACGTACATGCAATGAGATATGCATGTACGTGCTTCTCCAATGGCTCCCGTCGTTTCGACGAGTAGCTTTGCCAGCCTTGGCCTCTCTCGTATATTAAGCTGCCCGTTAAGCTATTTCCAAAGCCTTTGCAAAAGATAGAATAGATATATTTTGCTCAAATAATCTATCCCGCTTGGCGCCCGTCCCCAAGCCTAGGACAAAGGAGAAAGCCGATCTTCTAGGCTCTTTCTTTGCGTCTAACTCGACTCTCGATGGCGGGGGGAGTACGTCGCCGACCATCCCGCGGTGTGAGTGCTCCATGCCGGAAGTGCAGTTCACACAGCGCTCGGTTCGCAAAGCACTCCTCTCCCTGGACATCCACAAGTCGAGTGGCCCCGACGGAATCCCCCCAATTGTGCTGAGGACGTGTGCTCCAGAGTTGGCACCGGTTTTAACGCGTCTTTTCCGTTACTCCTACTACCTAGGCGTAGTACCAAAATCATGGAAGACGGCTTTCGTTCACCCGATCCCTAAAAAAGGCGACCGCTCAGACCCGTCCAACTACCGGCCAATCGCCATCACCTCCTTGTTCTCCAAAACAATGGAGTCCATTGTAAACTGCCAGCTCATGAGGTACCTTGAGGATCACCAGCTGATTAGTGACCGCCAATTCGGTTTTCGCCTTGGTCGGTCAGCTGGTGATCTTCTGGTCTACCTCACTCACAGATGGGCGGAGGCAGTAGAGTTCAAGGGGGAGGCATTGGCCGTTAGTTTGGACATTGCGAAGGCCTCCGATCGGGTTTGGCACAAAGCGCTTCTTTCGAAGCTCCCTTCCTATGGGCTTCCCGAGAAATTGTGCGATTGAATCACCAGCTTTCTTGCAGATCGGAGCATCAAGGTCGTTGTAGACGGTGCAAGCTCCGATTGCAAGCCTATTAATGCTGGTGTTCCACAGGGCTGCGTGCTATCGCCAACGCTGTTTCTTCTGCATATCAATGATATGTTGCATACCCGTAACATTCATTGCTATGCGGATGACAGCACTGGTGATGCTCTTTACACCGGCCGAGCCAATATTTCTCGGGAAAACGTCTCCGAGTGCCGGGACAAACTTGTGTCTGAAGTCGAGTCTTTGCTGAACAGAGTCTCGGATTGGGGACGACTAAACCCAGTCCAGTTAAACCCCAGAAGACACAAGTTTGCGCGTTAACCGCTAAAAAGAACCCCTTTGTCGTATCCCCTCAGTTTCAAGGCACTCCCCTTGTTGCCTCAGCCAGTATCGGAATCCTCGGCGTCGACATATCGAGTGACGTGCAGTTTCGTGATCACTTGGAAGGGAAGGCCAAATTGGCCTCTAAAAAGCTTGGCGTGCTCAGCAAAGCGGGACAGTATTTCATGCCGGCACACCGCCTGCAACTTTACAAGGCGCAGGTTCGGCCGCACATGGAAGACTGTTCCCATCTCTGGGCTGGGGCTCCCCAGTACCAGCTCGTTCCACTTGACCGCATTCAGTGCAGAGCGGCTCGAATCGTCGATGACCGAGTGCTTTCCGATCGGCTCGATTCACTGGCGCTGCGAAGAGATGTTGCATCTCTTTGCGTATTTTATCGCATCTATCACGGGGAGTGCTCTGAGGAATTGTTCGGATTAATCCCAGCCGCCAAATTTCGTGAACGCACTACACGGCAAACGTCCCGATACCATCCACACCATCTGGATGCTTGGCGGTCCACCACTGTACGTTTCACAAGGAGTTTTCTTCCACGTACAACCTCTCTGTGGAATAGTTTACCACCGGCGATTTTTCCGGACCGATACGACCTGGGGACCTTCAAGAAAAGAGCTTACTCCTTTCTAAAGGGCCGGCAACGCACCCGCAATTCTCCTGGTGTTGCGGTTGATCATGGGCGGCGGTCACTTATCATCAGGTGAGCCGCATGCTCGTTTGCCCCCTCTTCTATAAAAAAAAGGACGAAACGATCCAGTAGAACCGTTTCTAAGGCGGTACCAAAGTTGCAATAACTTGCAAGACCGTGTAGTCGCGCTGCCCATTCTTCTAATGGCTCGCCCGGGTTTCTTGTCGCTCCGTAGAATCTCGCTTTGTCTACGAAAGAAGAAGTGTGTTTTGGCTCCAAGTGCTTATCGAGTAACTCCACCAGTTCTCTGTAACTTAGCGTTGTTATCTCGTGCGGGTACGCTAAGTTACGTACGAGTCGACAGGTTTCATCTGCGAAGTTTGCTATAATTATTGCACTTTTATTGTATTCACTGATGTTATTGATTTTGAAAAATTGCGTCAATTTCCTTTTTAAGATCGGCCACTCACTATTTTTATAGTCAAAGTTCGGTGTACACACCTTGTATACACTTCGTCGCCAAATGTGGTGTATGCAATCTAACTAAAACGACCGTACTGCCAGAGAATTGGTTTATTACTGTCTCATTATTTCGAAGTACCTGTGCGCATATCTCTTTTTTTTAAAACGTTACCCCTATACTAGGATTTTCTTCTGTATCGTGGGGGCAGTTTATAAATTGCACAAGAACAAACATCCAGACCCGAAACAATTAGTTGTAGGCCATACAAATACTTGTTCCGTGCGGGATTTAAACCCGCGATCCCCAGCGCAGCCACTCATTGCTGAGCCACACATCAAAAATGCAGTGGAAATTTTACAGGCTGGTGCTTTTCAACGTGAGGTCTTTGTAGTAATACGCACCAGGTAAAATGTGATATCGAGGTTGGGGTAGCGCTATCGTACCACAGAATATGTGGCAAAAAGACATCCAGGACGAAGCTGAATTACTTAATCCCGACAAAACATTTTTTGTTACTAATTGAAGACAGAAGACAATCGAATATAATAGGAGAAAACCGAATATAACGGCAATGTAATTGCTAGGACCAATTGCATCGCCGTAGTAGTTGGTTGCGAGTAAAAAGACTGTGAATAGGAACAGGCATCAAGCCAATCTATATGCTCATAGGCCACTTGAGGTTCCAGGTCTAATAAGAGGAAATCGTTGACGAAAACTGTAACGAGCTAGAGAACATGCCAACTTGGAACCTTATCAATCGGCGTTAACGTTTTTCACCGATGAATCCCGATTTGGTTTTTATTCCGATTCAAGTATAGTAAAATAAATGAATATAATTTTACGCTATGATCCTCGTTAATTGAAATAAAAAATAAATAAAAATAGTACCTATATAGAAAGTTTCTGCATGCTCAAGCCGACTTAAACACCCTCAAGAAGTTCGCCCATACCAAGGTGGTACGGTTATGATGTGTACAGGAATTCGTTTTGGTGGAATAACGGACCTCGATTGAATGAAGATCTCGATCGATTGAATGAAAAATGCTATAATGAGGTGCAAGAAACTATAGTATTGCCATATAGAACAAAAATGTTTTAAAATATTCTGTTTATGCATGACCATTTCCGTTCATATACGGCCACGGTGATAGCAGCCTGGTTGCACCAACATGATGTCACGGGCCTGGAGGGGCTAATGCAATCCTCAAATTTAAATCTCATTGAGAAAGCTTGGGATATGTTTCAAAAAAGAGCTCTAAGCTCAGTTGACCGGAAGAGAATTGCCTATGGCGTTAAGTCCGTAATATATACTACCGTTTACATTAAAATATAAATAAATAAATGATTAAATAAAATACTTTATACTGGAAAAATAATTAAGTAATCGTATTTTATCGTAAAAATTAATCGGTTTGATACGTATCGAAATATTTACCAAACATTTTTTTTGTAAACACAACTCATTGCTATGTTATAAAAACAAATGTACTTTTAATTCATTGGTTGGGATTTTAAAAAACATGTACAAACAATGTTGTTAAAGAAAAATTTTCCAGTCACAAGTCTTGACCTCGTTAGTGGAGTTGGTTCTTTGTTGAAACAAAAACTCATTAGCGCAAGCGGCGAAGCAAGACGGAAGGATTCTTTTATTAACTGTGTAGAATTTAATGCCTCGCTACGACCTCACTGAAATTAGTGAAAGTAAACGTTAAAATATTATACACGTTCTAACGATACCTAACTTCAAATGCGATACATAGATATTGTTTTATTATTTTTCAAAATACTAGCAATGCTATTTCAAGCTCACGTCCTTTTGAGTTCACCGTCAGCACTCTCCCATTAGGCTTCTAATTGCAGTCTTATCACTAAAACCATTTTTTTCCCTGAAAATTCTTAATATGAATCATATTTTGCTTAACTGCGACATTGAACGAAAGTTCGTACAGTGTAAAAGTGCCACAACTAGACGGCTACATCACCCAGTGGCTTAAAATAAGTTGCAGTGTTAAAGGCCATGGGTTCAAATTCGGTACGAAACAAGCATTTTTATAGCCTAAAATATTTGTTCCGGGTCTGGACGTTTCTTCTTGTAAAATTGGATTCATTCGTGACGTGCGCGTCTAAACATACCTGTTACTCGTTGCTCTGTAAACTTAATCTTAAAACAGTGGTAAAAAGTGATCGTTCGTTTCGTTGATAAAAAACATTCTTAATAAGTTTAGAAGAAAATCTACATTTTGGCCAAATTTGTTTTCAAAAACTCGAGTAGAATAAAGATATATCAGTGTTTATAATTTAAAATAATTCGTTAACGTATAGTTAAGTGAAGCGAGCTCGCCAACGTACATGAGTCATCGTTGCTCTACAGTACCGCATTCAAACGTGCAAGTGAACTTGCTTCGTGCTACGTTTAATAACAAGTATAGTACAACTTATACCAAATAAAAACATTATTTCGCAAACTAAATCTAAGTTTGGGTGTTGTGACCGACTGGGACCTGCACCGCACAGCTTAGTACGTAAATTATGCAAGTAAAAATATCACTTGAGCTGCGTTAATATACAAAAATCATTCAAGGAGTTAACGGAAGAATATAAGTCAAATTGGCTGTGTCCATGCTGTTATAGTAAGATCCCCAAAACTGATAATACTAACACCCCAATTAGAGCGGTTCACCAGCAAACGACAGTTAGTGAACAAGAAAAATTATCGCAAAATGTAAACACTAGGAGAGGAGGGCGAATAGAAAAAATATCTTCGTTGGAATCAGAATCGATAATATCTATACGTAGCATAGTTAGGGAAGAGTAAGAAAATACACTAGATAATTTTAAAATTAATATTTTAAATCAGTTTGATCTCAAGTTAAAGGAGTTAGTAGATAGTTTTAAACGAGTGTCTGATTCCTTGTCAGCAATTAAGAAACAGCAAGAAATTAATAAACAAGAAGTGCAATCCAACACCTCACAAATCAGAAAAAGCTCTTAAAGTCTGAGAACGCATCCTTACGATCTTCGATTGCAGAACTCAATTCCAGACTCACGCTAACAGAACAGCATTCTCGAGCTACTAATTTAGAAATACAAAACATTCCAGAGCATAAATCTGAGAATTTAATAACGATTCCTAAACAAATTGCTGCCACCGTGAACTACAAATTAAATGAGTCAGACATTCACGTATGCACAAGAGTCACACCAGCGATCAGTTATTGTGAAATTTAGCTCGCCCAGAATCAGGGATAAATTTCTAGCAGCTTCGTTAAGATTCAATAAAAGAGCTAATAGTGTTTCTGAAAAGTTAAACTCATCTCATCTTGGACTTGGTGGAGAAAGAAAACCAGTATACATTCTTGAACATCTCCCACCTACGCAAAAAGCATTACACGCAGCTGCACGTCTCAAGGGTAAGGAATTAGGATTCAAATTCGTCTGGGTTAAGGGAGTAAGAATTTTTATGCGTAAGACTGAAACATCCGATTATGAATTAATTAAGAGCATCCAGGAATTATCTCAACTACAATAATTAATTATCTTCGTTTTTAATATTTTGTAGTTAAATATTTTTTTCTTTTTCTCTTTGGTTAATTTTGTATGTTAACAGATCACATAAAAATCTACTATCAAAATGTGAGAGGGTTAAATACGAATTTCATAGAGGTACGTCAACAAATACTTAATAACGATTACGATATCTACATATTTACAGAAACATGGCTTAGTAGTGGATGCTTCGATTCCGTAATTTTTGTAAACGGCTATGCTGTGTATAGGCGGAATCGCGAGATGTGTTCGATTTCAAATGCAGGAAGAGGAGGGGGTGTACTGATAGCCGTATCGAAACAGCTAATATCAAAGCGAATCACTGAATGGGAAAGTGATTGCGCAGTGGGTAGTAATTACAGTGCCAGACCTTTCGGATAAAAATAGGATCTCGATAAGATTGTGTGCCGTATATCTACCACCTACAGTTACAGATAACACTATGAATATTTTTACTGATAAGGTACGTTTTATCCTAGAATCGAGTGATGAATTCAAATACACATTAATTGCAGGGGACTTTAATATGAGCGGCATATCTTGGGAACCTTATGCCAGCAAAGACCAGGACAACTGTCTTGTGCCATCTAGGTATGGAAGCCGTGAACTCTTATGCAAATTTTTAGATTTTATAACACTAAACGATATGAAACAACACAATTGTGTGACAAAAATTCAAAATAAATTACTTGATTTAATTCTTTGCAATGAAGGAATATTAAATATTTCTGAATGCTTACACCCAGTAAGAAACATAGATAAATATCATCCAGATCTTGACATCACAATGAAAATGGTTAAAATAAATAAAAAAATTTTGCTCCCCTCTAGACCTAATTTTATAAAGGTGATTACGAGTCTATAAAAAAATATCCTAACTCGATTTCATGGGAAGATGAATTAAATTTCTGTAACGATATTAATAACATAAAGCTGATATCGCGCGGGTAGTCGTGATGTCTACACGCATATTCGGTGTGTGGTTATTATTTATATGTTTTCATCTTTTATTTTCACACTGTATTTTTCACTATTTAAATGCGATAAGTACTAACTAAACTCACTTCACTCATTGGTGACTACTTCTCTTCTCCAAAAGCTTGAATTAAGGAAGATTTTCTTCACGCGCTAATAATGGATGTTCAGCTAACTAACAACTTGAAGGAGAAACAACTTGAGAACATGTTCGGGTCCCGGATGCTTGATTATGAAGAAAAACTGAAGAAAGCCAGCACGGAGACTAATTCTTCACATCCTGATCTTTCGTCTCTTTCGCGTGAGTTCTCCGAATTTAAATGTTTTGTTTGGCAGAAATTATCGAGGCTGAAAACCCAAATTGAATTGCTTTGCCTCGGCTTAGATAGACACCAAACCGCTATGCGAAACAAAGTGTTGCTATTCCATGGGATACCCGAAAAGCCTAATGAAAATCTTAATGATGTCCTTTACGCTTTAATATCCAATCAGTTAAAGTTAACAGACTTGAGCAAGGACAGTTTAAAAGTCTGTCATAGGCTTGGATCAGCACAAGGGAAAACTCGGCCTGTCTTAGTTCGGTTTTATGAAACTGAGCAGCGACAACTCGTTTGGGATAGTAAAACCAATCTGAAAAGCTCTGGCATCACTATTTCGGAGTTCTTAACTAAAACAAGACATCGGGTATTTACTGCAGCGCGCAAATACTTCGGAATTAAACACTGTTGGTCATCCAATGGCAAAATTTTAATCATCCTTCCTGACAAATCGAGACAAAAAATTGAAACTATGACTGAATTCGGACAATTAACCGTTAAATATCCGTGTATAATTGCCGATTCAAATAAAACATCACTTTCACAAGAAATATCGTCATCGAAAAATAGCGTAAATGTTCCAAAGAAAACACGCCGACGTCAATAATTTTCAAGTTTACCATTCACATAAACTATCTTGCAAAAACAGCAGCATTTTAAACTTTGTTTTGTTTATTTTTTTCTCTTGGGCGGGTATGCATATTTTTTATTTTTTTTTTAAATAACAACTATTTGTTTACATCAAGTTGTTGTGATTAATGTATCATATCTACGATCTGTTCTACATTTTCGTATATTGTTGAATGTAATATAGGATAATTAAGTACTTCAATTGACTTGATTTGTACTGTCCGTAATCAAAAATTTTAATCTTTTTTTTTTCTTTACACTTGATTTTACTTTGAATTTCTTCCATCACGCCAGAGAGTGAGTTGAGTTACAAAGTTTTGATTTTTATTTTATTTTTGTACTTTTATTTTTATGATATTTGTTTTATTGTTTTTTTAATATTATTTTTTTATTATTATTTTTTTACTTTTTAGTTAAATATTATTTATATGTTTTCTATATATTTATATATATTATTTATATTTATATATTATTTATATATATTTAACTAAAAAGTAAAAAAATAATTATTTTACTTTATTATATTCGTTATTATCAACATAAACTATGAATAATCTGTCAGACCTCAATGAAAGCTTTTTCTCTTGCTCTTCGTCTACTAACAGTTTTGTAAGCGTAGACACCGAATCTTCAACTGAACCTATTACTCTGCTCGATCACATTTCTTCTGTATTTTCTCAATACCCTGTAAACTTAAATATTGCCCACATCAATGCGCAAAGTGTTCCTGGCCACTACTCTGACTTTCTGGCATCCATTAGCAGTACTCATCTCGATGCTCTTTTGATTTCTGAAACTTTCCTTAAACCTACTCTTCCTTCCACTCTATACTCACTTCGTGGTTATGTATTAATACGCAATGACCGAGTGGGCGAGGGCGGTGGAGGTGTTTCTATTTATCTGCGTGCTGAAATACCTTTTAAGGTGATCAGTACATCTCCACATATATATTCTAACTCTGCAGAACACCTGTTTTTGGAAATTACTCTTAATCACACACAAATATTACTAGGAGATCTTTATAGTCCTAACCTTCATGTTAATTATTTTGACGCATTTGAAAAATTACTTAATGAGTTCAATCTCTTATATAATCACGTTATCTTGATGGGTGATTTCAATACGTGCCTTATCAGAAATAACCACCGTGCGAATAAGCTGCAATCACTATTGCCCGCTTTTAATCTTCAGATCCTATCTCTTTCAGCCACTCACCACTTCCCAAACTGCACTCTATCTCTTCTCGACCTAATTATAGTCTCTTCTTCAATTAATGTTGCCAGTCATGGACAACTGACCGCTTCTTTCTCATACCATGACCTTATCTATTTGTCTTATCGTGTTCGACCTCCTAAACGTAAGTCAAACTTTCGACTACTTCGAAGTTTCAGGAGCATTAACTTGGAGGCTTTAAGACGTGACGCTAGTTTAATAAATTGGACGCCGGTATTTGTTAGCCAAACAGTAGATGACAAAGTAAACAGCTTTAACAATGTCATTCTTAACTTATATTATATTCATGCACCGGTTAAACGTGTTAAAATAAAACATAATCCTGCCCCTTGGATAACTTCGGCTTTAAAGGCGCTCATGGCACGTAGAGACAAGTCTAATAGAAGATACAAGCGATTTCCGCTGGAGAGTAATTTAACAAATTATAAGAACCTACGCAATCGGAGCAACCGTTTGTGCAGAGATGCAAAAAGACGCTACTTTTATGATTCTCCAACTAAAAGTGATCCCGCAAAAGCATGGAGATTTCTTAAAACTGTTGGTGTTGGTAAGTCACGAACACTTTCAAGTAGAGATATAGACTTAAATATTCTTAACCAACATTTTTCTTGCCCTCCTGTCTCTATCTATATATATCTCTACGCGTGATAAAGCTGCGTTAATTTTGGAATTGGATAAGCACCCAGTTCTGCAGTGTGATACATTTGATTTTGCTGTAGTCACTGAAGACGATATCAACCGATCAATTTTAGCTATATCATCAATGGCCACTGGAAATGACGGCATATGCTCAATTATGATGATGCCTATCCTCGCTTTTCTTCTTCCTGTTCTTACACACATTTTTAATTTCTCTTTATCTTCTTGTTGTTTTCCATCGTCATGGAAATTAGCACACATTATCCCTATCCCTAAGATATCCAATCCTTCATCTCCCTCTCACTTTCGTCCTATTTCAATCTTGCCATTTCTTTCTAAAGTTCTTGAACACATTGTCCACAAGCAATTTTCAGCATTTCTCAACAGAAATAATATCTTATGTCCATATCAATCTGGTTTCCGATCCGGACATAGTACTACAACTGCCATTCTTAAAGTTACTGACGATATCCGTTTGAATATGGACCATGGATACTAAACAGTTCTGGTTTTACTAGATTTCAGCAGTGCATTCAACTCTGTTGATTTTGATATCCTTATAAGTATCCTTAAGATGATTAATGTGTCCAAATCTGTTATTCAGTGGTTTGACTCTTATCTTCGTGATCAGTCACAATGTGTTCGTTCAGGTAAAATACACTCCCAATGGTATAATGTAACTGCGGGTGTACCTCAAGGTGGAGTCCTCTCTCCTCTGCTTTTCGCCATTTTTATTAATTGTATCACCAAAGTCATATCAGCTAATTACCACCTTTATGCTGACGATTTGCAGTTATATCGTAATTTTGTGGCATCTGAAGCCAACATGGCGATTGAAGCTATGAATGACGACTTAAATAAGATTAGCAAATGGTCGAGATCATTTGGTCTCACATTAAACCCAACTAAATCCCAAGCCTTGATAATAGGTAAAAGACATGCGCGTGGCACGCTTGATTTCTCCTCCCTCCAAACTCTACGAATCGATGGTGCCACTATTCCCTACTCAGATACTGCCAAGAACCTAGGTGTTATTTTCGACTGCAATTTGACTTGGGGCGCACATGTTACGGATGTAAGCAGGAAAATATTTCACGCCTTTCGTTCTCTAAAACGCCTGCAAAGTTTTCTACCTTTGTCTATTAAGATATCTATAGTCCAGACACTTATATTGCCAATTTTAGATTACGCTGATGTCTGCTATTTGGATGCTACCGAGGAGCAAATTAATAAACTCGAGCGCTTGCAAAATTTATGTATTCGATAAATTTTTGGCTTAAAGAAGTTCAATCACGTCTCTGTTTATGGCAAGCAGCTTAAATGGCTCCCCATCCACCTTCGACGGAACACTCGAATCCTCTGTCTTCTTTTCAATATTCTTCATAACCCTGATACTCCGCTATATCTAAAAAATCGCTTTACTTTTGTTCATCCTCCAGATGTTCCATGTAGATCAAATACTAGAACACTGTTAAGATTTCTGTCTTTCAATACAGTGGTCTATTCTCATTCTTTTACTGTAAATGCAGTACAATTGTGGAATACACTTCCCTTTAGGATTCGTGACGCTAAGTCGGAGTCTATGTTTAAAAGACTTGTTAAAGAGCATTATCATTCACACCATAATGATTAATTCGTGATGTGATATTCATATATGTAATATTAAAAATATAATAAATTGAATTATATTATCTTTTTTCTTATAATATATTATATTTGTATTTTATATTTATGTATATATATGTGTATATATATGTATATATATGTATGTGTATGTATGTACGTATGTGTATAATATATATGAAGGTTTGTAAATTTGTATTTTATTGTATATGTTAATAAAGTGCACACTTTGACTACTTCTATTTCCTTCAACTATCCTTCAATAGGCCTGCTGGAAGAAATTTCTGTATGGAATAAGCAGTGCCTTTGTACATAATTTTGTTTTTACCATTTTCCTATCAAAGTATGTGTGTACATAAACTGTTAAATAAATAAATAAATAACATGATTACAAAATTTTACGCTATTTTACACAATGCAATTAGATTACATATTCCAATGACTAAAATAAAAAACAATTCATACCCTATTTGGTTTTCTTCCCATTTACTATACTTACTAAACAAAAAGCATATTTATCATAAAAAATTTAAAAAATATAAAAATCCGCTAGATGAGATGGAGTTTATTTACTTAAGAGATGATTGTAATAAACTTATTAAGGAGTGCAATAATTATATTATTAGAATTGAGACCGAACTAGTAAAAAATTCTAAGACATTTTGGACTTACATAAAAAGCCTTCGAAGCAATTGCACATCATTTCCAGATAATATGATTTTAAATAATACTGAGTCAGTAGAAAATATTTCTCATATGTTTGCCACACATTTTTCATCACTGTTGGAGAAAGATACAAATAATAGTAATAGTTACGTCTGTAACCTGCCAGCTGGGATTGAAATATTCGACACAATTAACATCATCTAATTTACTCAAGAGGAAGTAAAGAAAAAGCTGAAAAATTTTGATATTTATAAAAGTGTAGGGCCGGACGATATACATCCGTTGCTTCTAAAGAACTGTGCTGATATATTAGCTGTACCAATTTCCACTTTATTTAACCATTCACTTCATTCAGGCAAATTTCCTGATAAATGGAAAGAAGCTAGGGTTATACCGTTACATAAAGCTGGCAAAAAAGACTTAATTACGAATTATCGACGAATATCCATTTTATCAGTATTGTCTAAGCTATTGAAGTCCTTGGTGCACACTGTTTTGTACAGGCATCTACAAAAATATATTACTGTGGATCAACATTGGTTTATGGCTAAAAGATCAACTAACACAAACTTAGTCCTATTAACATCGGAACTTAAAGAGGCGGTCGATCATAATACTCAAGTAGATATTATTTATACCGACTTCTCAAAGGCCTTCGACAAAGTCAACCATGCCATACTTATTAAAAAATTAGAAGCGTTTGGAATCTCCGGCAAACTGCTGCAGTGGTGTCAATCTTACCTTAATAGCCGCATTTCAAGAGTGGCAGTTTTAGGCAACTTTCTAATGTATTTACTGCAACATCTGGCATTCCTCAGGGATCTACGCTCGGTCCCTTGTTCATCAACGTTTTTATCAACGATATAACACATAATATAAGACATAGTAAAATCTATCTTTTCGCTGATGACCTCAAACTTCTGAAATTAATTACTAATACCAATGATATAAGATGCCTTCAAGATGATATAGATAGTGTTTATGATTGGTGCAAGGAAAACAAAATGTATCTTAATGTCTCTAAATGTCAGCACACACAGTTTACTAGAAAATGTCATAAATTGGAAACTAGTTATTCCATATCTAATTATATACTTAAAACTGTTAGTCCTGTTCGCGATCTTGGCGTTTTAATGGATAGTAAGCTGAGCTTTTCGGACCACATAAATAAAATTATTACCAAAGCAAACAAAGCATTAGGCTTTATCTTAAGATGTACCAAAAGTTTTAAGAAACTAGACGCTGTAATTCATCTCTACAATACATATGTAATGAGTAAGTTGGAATATTGCAGCACTGTGTGGTGTCCCAATTATAAAATACATGTTGATAGAATTGAGAGAATTCGGAAACGATTTGTTCGTACTCTTGCATATCGATACAGAGCACCTATAACTACCAAAATATATGAGGAGAAATTAAAGCACTTCAATCTCATAAAACTTACAGAACGTCGAGCTCATTTAGATTTAAAATTTTTACACAAAATAGTTAATGGATCTATCGATTGTCCGCCTTTGCTTAATAGACTAACATACAATGTGCCCGCCAGAATCCCAAAATATCCATGCAAATTGTTTAAGTCTAGGCTATCCAGAACTAATTTGGGTCATTTTTCACCGTTGGTCCGCGCTACCCGCTTGTACAATGAATATGTTGGGAAGAATTCGGATATTGACATCCACTTCGATAGCATCGCTACTTTTATTGCAAAAATTGAAAATGTTGATTTACCTTTATCGTAACTATCGTGATTGACCTTTGTCTTGTTTTAACTTACATAATTTTTATAGTGTTTTCATTACAGTAACAGGATAAAACGCATGATGTGGTTACTTATAAATGTGAGAACAGTTACCTATTGTATTATGTAACAAATAATTTGTATTTATCTGAGTTGGCTGTATCTTACGTTAGTAATCCAATTAATAAAATAAAATAAAAATAAAAAAATTCATGAATGTTATCTGCCCTACGATATAGGAAAAAAATCACGTGTAGAGGTAAAGTTTTAGGAGCGGTTGACGCGGGTCTTAAATTGCAGTAGCGGTCGCTTTCAATATATACTGTATAGAAAATAAAGGTAACAAGCTCAAAGTTCACTTAATAGTTAGTGCATAATGTGGTTAATAGACACCTCCATCTCTTTAGGCCGCCTCTCTCATAAAAAAAATGTTTTATACATGTAATCAAAATTAACACATGCAATTTACTAGAGTTTGTAAACGACGTTGACGTCTACCAGCTGGCACGTCTCCTTTTCTCTCTAGGAATCCGTCTGGGTAACTACAACACTCTTACTTATTTCTGTAAATGTACGTAGCGGCACGTGTCGTGAGCACAAGCCTGACAGAGCGGAATTGGAAAGAAAATTTTTATTCAATATAGGTAACAAGTAATTCTTACTGAAAGTCGTTTTTTACTTTAACCATGTACGCAACAGTCGATTTATTGTATTTCCCAAAGAAAGCTCTCTTTGATATAGTACAAAGGAGGGGACTGTAAACATTTTTTTTACGTTATTGATCTATTAGTTAGTCTTTATCGTTCACTTGATATTCAAGTTACATTCCCCTGCAGGATATAGTTGAAAAATTTACATGCGCAAATTCTGTCACTTGGTACTCATGATCGAGCCTAAAGTTATATACCAGCAGAGCTTGTACTTCTGTGTTCCTATTTGAAGGTTATGGTTACTATATAAGATATATGTAATTGTAGGCTATGAGCTAATCTATCTTAGCCCTCCGCGGTAATAACTATTAATGGAAACAGTATACAGTAACTACTTACCATCAGGTGTACCGCTTAGTTACTTTTATGTAAAAAAATCTGAATTTTGATTCGTACAACTGAATCCACTTATCATACGGAGAAATATTTGTTTGCTTGTAATCTTTTATGTTTTCAATTATCACAGCCTTTCTAAAGTACACTGCCAATAATAGGCCTTTTTCATGCATAGCCTCAAAGGGGGTTTATTTACTAAAGTCACTGTGCTTGGAACTCGGTTGGATATCGTCGTTTAGACGTAATACGTCTTTAAATTTGCTTCCATAATCGCAGGCAATCCAAAAAACTGATAGTAAAAAAATCGGGAGATATAAGCTTTATAACTATTAAATATATATCCTTTACTTCTACAATTTAATTAAACCACTTAAGAGCTAAAGATTCAAAGAATTTGTTACGTTAAGTGAGTAGGTACTGTGACGCATCGTGTGCGGGAGCATTACTATTTTGAGGTCATTTTGCTGGGTCACATAATTTCCGCTTGGTATAAATTCTGACGTTACGTACACGTACTCACATAGAAACACGTCCGTGACAACGACGCAGCTCACCGCACTTTTTTAATTTTATTACGAATATGTTTTTTTATAGATTATCCTAATAAAAAACCATACTCATTGGTTGACAAGCGCCATGAACATCCCTCATCACCTGCAAACCAACATACAGGTGCGCTGCCTGCCGTAAAGGCTAAGATGAAATGCCTCATTTGCAGTAAAATGGGTCTCCGGTCCTCTACACTAACCGTACGAAACACAACAGCATTAAGCTGCTATTTTACGATGGTGTTCTGAGAGTTTGGTGGTGGAGAACCACGCTTCATTTGTGCTATAACTATACTACTAATATAACTGCAGCGTGGCTCTACCACGTACAAAAAACACGCTGCTTACATCTCCTGAAACAGATTCAAACAACTTTCCTTTCTCGTCTCTTAAAACACCCAAGGTATTATTGTGAGAAATGGACGGTCGAAAATACACGGCATTATCTTTATTCGTTTAAAAAGAATTAGAATACATCAGTTTATTTGTTTTGCAGATAAAATACTTTGTAGCTTAAGATTTTGCTAATGAAGCCATCATCGTTCATCACACATCTTGACTTCATCCGTTGACTCGTCCAATTGTAAGAGCAATATTTGCGCGAGCCGTCTGGCGAACGGATGGCTCTCTCATTACTAACTTTGTGAAACCGAATGCTTCTTTATAATTTAATTTTATGCTCACGGTATTGGGACATTTTTCGGTTCAATTAATTAATTGAATAAATAATGAATATTTATTTTCTACGTATGGTACTTTAAGTATTCATTTATTTTGTATTAGCCCCTACAAATAAAAATGTGGAAACTCGTACGTACATTAACTACATGCGCATATATTATGCTCTCTACGGAGACCTAAGACAAAAATTAAGGAATTTGGTTAGTAGCAGATTTTTATTTGGTGAGAGACAACTATTGCCCGAACTTATTAACTTTCTGCTTATTAGTTTATTTCGAGAAAAACTGATACTCCCTAAAAACGATTAAAAGATAATGTATGCATCGACTCGAATAAAAAGCTAGGAATAAATCTGAACTCGACCAACTGCTGTCTATTCAATTTATTATTTTTTTATTATTTGGCTGGTCTATGGGAAATTGTGAGTAGAATGTGAGCTGTTTCATACCTTCTATGTAATGTTTCCAAATCTAGCTGAAAAATATTCCCTACTTGTTTTTTATAATATTTTTGACTGATAACATTTTACAAGCGTACATTCTATAAGGATAAAAATAAACTATCGGGATGGTTAGTAAGTAAGGTAGGCCATACAAATATTGGTTCCGTGCGGTATTTGAACTCACGCCCCTCAGCTTTGCAACTCAACACTAAGCCACTGCGCCACGTTGCCATGGAATATTTAAAGACAACTTCTACGACAAATGAATTCTGTTACTAATGACTTAAATACGACATTCGCAGGGTCCTTTTAGAAATTTAAAAATATTTATAAAAAAGAAAGAAAAAATCGGGGACTGCCGCGGTAAAGCTATTGCATAGCATTTTGTATCAACTTATGCAATTATAATTATTTATTTATTTTATTTATGCAGTATTTCTTTTTCTTTGATATTAATTCAAGTTACTTAGGTTAATCCAATCAATTTCAACCAGATTTAACCGAACCCGCGTTATAACGAACTCACTATTTGTGAAAAGTACTGTATCACCGGACCGCGTCGCAAAAAACTCAGGTTCGCGCAGTACATACATCAGGGCGGCCGTACGGCAATTATATTAACAAGACGCGCAACTACTCAGTTCCACGCTCCACGGCAAGATTTGTCACTTATTATTTATTGTCCAATTAATTGTCTTTAAATTCAAATGGCACGCTCTATTATAATCAATAAACGATAATCGCGTATAGTGAATTTCGAGGTAAATTATTATATGTAATCGTTTTTGAATCGTCGTAATGAAACATATTTCCTAAAGAAAATATCTTCACAATTAATTTGATGTAGGTAAAATAACATTAGAAATAGCGTATAAAAACAGAAAAATTATCAAATTTTTGATCGAGTTCCTAACCAGTACACAAGCAAAAATGGCAAAATATCATTTTCAGATTTTTTTTCTATATTCTATATAGTTATTTGTTACAGAGTACACAGATAAAATTCACTCACACAGATGACAAATTTCAAACACCACAATCTCAAATTTTTTACTCTGCTATCTTCAGCGCTGTACACGAACGGAACGATGTCGTTGAGAGCCGTGGTAGCTCACATGGTTAGCGCTCGTTATAGGTATCACAGTACGGGAGCAACCCGGGTTCGATCCCCACTGGCACCAATGAAATTGTTGCGTGCTGATTTAGCTATCAGTTGGAAAGTCTGTTTTTCTGGGCCGTTTTGTTTTGTTACACTGACATCTCGCAAGTCACCTAGGGACCTAGGAGGTTGTCGGTTGCTTATTTTTTATTTTTCTTTAAAATTTTCGTCGGTAAAATAACATATTTATAAAAGTAAAAAAAAATAAAGTTACAGCCTATATACGTCCCACTGCTGGGCACAGGCCTCCTCTACATTCTGAGAGGGTTTTATATAGACGCAGTATTTAATCGGGACGCATTTTTAATTTATTATCATAAAAATAATACATATTTCTAAAAAGTAACCAAACCAAATTATTTTATTTTGTATTGCAAAGCAGTAGATATTTTTTTTATATTCCTTTGATAAACAATGAAGGAGTAAAGTGGTTTCATCTCAACGATTTGGAGGTGATTTTGGTATTTTTTTATTTATTATGTGACACCGATAGAAAAATGTCATGTAGATTACTAGCTATTTTTTTCTTATGTAATTTCTCTGTAAGTGTCGACGAAAAGTTGGTTCATCTGCACGCTTTTTTCAAGCTTTTTGCGAGAGAGCAGCCTTAATAATAAATGCACTTTGTTCATTCATATTCAAAATTTCAAAACTCTTCGACAAAGACAACAAAGACTGAGGAAAAGAAACGACGTTAGATCATCGTTAGACAATGCACGGCCTTCAAGCCACACCTCCGTGCCCGTCGGAGAGCGTGAGGTTTTTTCGATACGAAATTTCTGGATTTTCCCGCACTCAAGGCCCGCGATAGAAGCTATGCAATAGCTTAAAAGAAAGTCATGTGGTCATTTCCTCAAAGGCTTGAGAAATGTGAAGCTTTATAATATCAACCGTGTTTAAAATTTTAAATAAAACTTTGAAAAAAAAGACCATAGAACCCTTTTTATCAATGGCGATTATGTTAACGTTTACTCTCACGATACCCTCATTATACCGAAGCTTTGCGTCAACGTTGTTTATGACCGTACTCTTTTAGAAATGAAAACTGTATTTGTACGTCCATGTTTTATGTGTAACGCATATTGTATGTGTTTGTTCGTATTTTATGCGCTGCCATACCGTTCATCAGAGTGCGGTAAAACTTTGTCAATACATTGCTTGCACTTCCATGAAAGTTATAGGCATCGTTGCAGCTGGTAGGTGGAGCTGTTGTTAAATCTAGATATCATCCGTGTAAAGCCAGAGCGGGTCGCTAGTAATTATTAAAATCCAAACCCAAGCATGCTACTGCAAATCTTCTACATACTGTTAAAAAAAGTTAAAACTAAGCGCGATAAATTCCGTAAAATTAGTATAATTAATGATACTGTCAAGTCAATCGGCCTGCCAAGCTGACGATTCAAATACATCATCGCTGCACCGGGAGAGGTCCGTATCCAGCAGCTCATGCAGATGATGATGAAGAAGAAAATATTATATATTTAATAAATAATCACCTGCTTTAAAATCCTACGGAAGCGAATAAAACAATTAAATATAACTAATTTTACTAATTTTATTGAGTTTAATTTTAATTTTTGTAATTTACGACGTTTCAGGAGCTCCACAACAGCCATGGTTACGAGGAGACTGAGGTGCTGGACGTCCTCGTAGCCAACAAATGCTACTGGCTGGTTTCACTCGCTCACTGTCACTTAATCTTGCGATCCGAAGCTTATCAATCAGCCAGGTGTTTATCTGTCACAGATTCATTGTGCTCTCTGAAACAAATATTTTTCGACGTAGAACTAACCCAGTTTGATTCTCGCCGGCCCAAAAAATTGGTAACTACGATTTAAAGTAATAATCACTAAATATTTGACTTTTAAGTAAGTAATTTAAAAGTAAAATATTAAGTGGATATGTCAAGTCCCCTAACATGTATTTGGGCAGCACTAAAATCTCCATGCACCCAGCAGTGGTCGAAAATTTGACTTCTTTACTTTTTATCAAAAAGGTGAAGTGGGTGCCCATAAGTTTCGATTCTTTAAATAAAACCCCGAACTCAAATCTCATCAGTTCGCGAACGACTAAGTCTTTGATAAATGAACCCATCGGTCAACATCAATCCGGTCATTATTTACCCGCGCTTATCTACGCTCGTCGTATCCTCAGTTGCTGTAGGTGTGAAGGCCAATAATAACAATGTTGCACGATAAAACATGGAAAATAAGAATTTTCACACACGGTAGAAGTGAAACCTTTAAATTAATGAAACTTTTTTAGATCGGCTTGAATCAATGGTACTGCGAAAAGATATTGCATCTCTTTGCGTATTTGTCGCATTGACCTCGGCGTGCTCTGAGGAATTATTCGGACTAATTACAGCTGCACAATTTCACCATCGCACATCACGACAAAGCTCGCTATGCCATTCATACCATCTGGATGACTTGCGGTCCACCACTGTGTGATTTAAAAGATAATTTTTTCTCTCACAACTTTTCTGTGGTATCGACTACTGCCAGAGGTTTTTCTGAACAGACACGACTTAGGTACCTTAAAGAAAATAATCTAATCCTTTTTAAAAGGCCAGCAACGCATCTGCAATTTCCCTGGTATTGCAGTTGTTTATGGCTGGCGGTACTCACTTACCATTCGGTAACCGCATGCTCATTTGCCCTCTCTCCTATAAAAAAATGTTAAAATAAAAATATTACAGGGCAAATGATTTGCATAATGTTAAGATATTTTTTTAAAATTTAAGAGCTTTATAAAATAAAGACAAGATAAAAGCTTAATTTAATAGCAAATAAATGATATAATGCTTAATATTAGACATGTAGAGCTTAAAAGAGACAAATTCTTTTTGTATGCAGAATGTGTCTACTACAAATTTAAGAGACCCTTAATGAATGCATGTCGATTTATTCTTCTTTTTAATATAGGATATGGTGACAAACGAGCATACAGTCCAGCTGATGGTAACTGGTTGCTGTGGCCCATAGATACATTTATCCTCGATTACAAATAAAAATGCGAATGCGTTGTCACCCTAAGGACTAAGACGGAATGCCTCGTTTCCAGTAAAAAGGGTCCCGTTTCTCTACACTCACCATATGAAACATAGCAGCATTAAGCTACTATTTTGTGCTGGTATTATGTGAGAGCGCGGTCCTTCCCCGGTCGAGCCGACCCATTCGTGGTACAACAACACTACTAATATCGACATATACAATTGCAGACTAGCTCTACCACGTACATCATTTTATATCATTTACAATCTAGATTACAATAGAAATATTAATTTTACCGCATCTTAACGGGAATACTGAGAAATTAAAAATTAAAATATGAATATCACAATAACCTAAAAACAAACTTAAAGCTATTATCTAGTACTTTTCACTGATATGGTAAGTTAAATAGTGCACTGTTAGATAATTAATTAATGGTAATCATAATGATTTCTTATATTTACGCGAAAACTACACATTGAAATAATACTAGTTTTTACGGAATTTATCGCGTATATTTAACTTTTCACATACCCGACGTTTCGAACGCTTTACAGCACTCATGGTCATGGGCTGGACTGAGATGTTCAACGTCCAGATGTCATAGTTAACCGCGGTTACCATAGATTAAAATTTTACTTTTGTTCCGATCTACACAGTATGAACTTATGCTATCTTGAAGTCTTGCAGTTGTATGCTTGGGTTGGGATTTAATTTTATTTATTATAGTATCCCAAGCAGATGGTAGCACCCAGCCATCTTATCTATTGAAATTAGGATGTTTTTTGATTTCAATAGCCTCGCGAATCATTCTTGGAAGGAATCGGTGTTCTTTAGCGAGGATTTGTGGTCTATCAAATCTGATGTAGTGACGGGGGCGATCCTGTACGTGTTCACAGACTGCAGACTTACCGGAGTGTCGATTATTTACATCAGCTATATGTTCTTTAACGCGGGTTTTAATTGATCTTTTAGTTTGTCCTATGTAGGAGATACCCCATTCACAATCAAGCTTGTACAATTCTGCATCTTGCACTTGACTGATGGTAAAAACTGACCAATCTTCTTCAGCGGCTTGAAGTATGTTTTGATGGAAGCGCGCTTCAAGATGTAGCCAATCTTGTCAGTGACTCCTCTAACATATGGCAGTACAGCAGGTACACGCTCGACTGTGGCCGGCTTCACTAGTTCACTGTGATGTAGGCGCAGGACCCGAAGCTTGTTGTCATCCAAAACTTGCTTAACATGGTGGAGCTCGGTAGCCAGGTGTTTTCTGTCACAGATCCCTCGTGCTCTCTGAAACAAAGATTTACCTACGGTAGCTAACTGTGAAGGATGTTGGTGAGAATTACCGTTTAAATATCTATCTGTATGGGTCTTTTTTCTATACACAGTATGGCTCAAGGTGTTATCAGGATTCCGAATTACTTACAAATTTAGAAAAGCTAAGGAATTGTTTGCCTCTAACTCTATTGTGAACTGGATTTAAGAATTTATAGAGTTAAGATGGTCTAAAATGCAGTTACTTTATCTAAAGGTAGAACTGTGAAAGTGTCGTCTACGTACCGTTTGTATAATCTTAGATTTATGGGAGAAGTAAGCAGGACTTTCTCCTCAAAGTTTTCCATGAATATGTCGGCGACAATAGGAGATACAGGTAAGCCCATCGCCACACTGTCTACTTGCTTGTAGAACTCCTCCTTCCACAATAGGTAGCCAGATGTAAGGAAGTGTCTGAGTAATTCTGCATATTCTACGGGCATGTTGTTTTCTTCCAGCCTTCTAGTTACAATTGAGATGCAATCATGTCTTCAACAGGTAAGCGTATAAACAATGACTGCACATCAAAACCATGACCATAGTTTCATTGTCTGCCAGACGTAGGTCTTTAATCTCGCTGAAAAAATGGTAGGAATCCTTTATGTGTGCTCTTGTATGTCCCCTGAGCGGTGAGAGTATTTTCGCTAAGTGTTGAGCCAATCTATAAGTTGGTGAATCGATTTGGCTCACTATGGGGCGTAATGGAGCATTGGGCTTGTTTTTTTTGGTAACCAATAAAATTTTGGTGATTTGGCGCACGTAGTAATCGGTAGTGGGGTATTTAAAAAGTTAAATATACGCGATAAATTCCGTAAAAACTAGTATTTTAATGGTAATCAATTTAGGTATGATAGGTACTTTAACATCGATTGAAAATTCTTTTAGTAGTTCCAACAAAATATGGTACCTGCCTGAATACAAATGTTATATGAATAGGTAACATCTTTTAAATTTATTCATTGATTTTGATTATTCATCCCAAATACTATTACTGTTTAAACTGGTTGTGCTAAGGAAAAAAAACACAAAGTATAATGACATTGCATAATAAATGCAGTGGCATTATACTTTGTGTTTTGTAAATCATAATTTCAAAAGTAGAATATTAATAGTAGCACTGACGGACGGGTATGCACCGTGGTAGGACATTGTTTTAATATGTTTTGGTTAGTTAGTAAGTACTTATACATCTTTTATAACATTTAACTCAAAATAACTTACCATACCAATTTATGACAAGTAAAATGTTTTGAACTGGTTGTGTTTACATAGAAAAAAAATTATCATTTTTCAAATCTAGGTTGAAGAGTAATCTCTTGTATTACATCAATGACATTAAAGTAGTTTAAATCTCTCATGTTATGTTAATAAACTAAACGGCGAATTCACTTTGCCACCACAAAAAATAAGAAGGACATGTGGTATATCAATATTTCGCTTCCTGCATGATATTATCCACATAATGTTTACCGTTTATCACTTTTATAGCATATGAAATTAAGAACTAATATCAAGTCACAGTAGTTTTATTAAATAAATGTTAAACTGACAACTTAGGTATAACAATGTTTTAAAAGTGTGCATGTCGATCCGAAATCGATAATCGTACAATCGATAATTTAGTGTAAAATAGTGAAAATGATAATAAATGATAATGATGATGTTCGATGAATCGATCTAAAAACCTATGGAATCGGACTGATTCAAAAACCAGCGATAAATTTTAATTTTTTGCTGATTTCGAACGCAAAAACAACCGGTCGTATTGTACTCGATTATCAACCACGGTTTGAACGCAATAAATAAATGTTTATGAACGCATCCAAAGATTTTTTCCTTACGTTTTTTTTTATGGAATAAGGGTTTCAAATGAGCACACAGTCCACCTGACGGTAAGTGGATGCTGCGGCTTATATTAATTTTCACTTATCCTCAATTAAGAATCAAATGTAAATGCGAACCCCTGAAGACTAAGATCGAATTCCTCGTTTACAAAAAAAAGGGTTCTGAAGTAATCTACACTCACCATAGGAAACGCCTCACGAAACGCTATAAGCTGCTATTTTACGCTGTTTTTTTGTGAGAGCATGATCTTACCCCGATCAAGTCGACCTGGTGGCTCTACTACGTATAATATATGTTACTTACTAAAAAAAGGGTTATCACTCGTCATAGTCCTCTCTAATCTAATTCGTGGAGCCCGGCTAAAGAGTATAATAAGTATATACAGAAAATCCCGGCGTGTAACCTAATCTGTGCTGTTAATTTACTTTGTTTATCAAAAA
Source organism: Parnassius smintheus behrii (assembly GCA_036936625.1). Taxonomy (NCBI): domain Eukaryota; kingdom Metazoa; phylum Arthropoda; class Insecta; order Lepidoptera; family Papilionidae; genus Parnassius; species Parnassius smintheus. The sequence goes on from JAUPFT010000005.1 coordinate 57,999,100, forward strand.
ATATTCTGTCAGTAAATATTATATGTTGAAGTTTATAGTAACGAAAAACAGTAATGAGGTCGTGTAGCATAATCTTTAGAATAGAATAGAATAATTTTTATTCAATATAGATTGCAAGTAATTCTTGTTGAAAGTCAATTTTTTACTTTACCATTGGTTCGAAGAAGAAACCCCGCGGGACTTTTTTTTATAAATTTTACAGTGTCGATTGTCACAAAATATTTACAAAATTTATTTTAGAAACAGCTTGGAAGCGACCACCACAGTCCTAGGGTTTATTATCAACTATGCATTCATTTCTATCATAATAACTCTTTTTATTCAGTTTTTGTTTAATTAAATATTTAAACTTGGTAATAGAGAGGCCTTGTTTATTTTCTGGGACCTCAAGAATGAATTACTGACTCTGTGGAGTCAAGAAACTGGTATCACTAGCTTGTGTTTGTTCCTAGTGTTTACAGAGTTTATTTAACTTTTTTACTTAAACTGCCTTTATTTTTGTGAACATACATCAAATTTTCATAGGTATACAGAGAGGCCAAATTTATTATATATTATTTATATCTTTAAAATTTTCTCAAAGAAACTCTCTCAGTTAAAGGTTGTAAATAGTTCTTATGGCCATACAATATGGCAAACAAAAATAGTTTCTAAATCGGAAGCATTCCCTATAGCAAAATCACATATGACATTCGCCATGGAAATAAATGAAATAAACTAAACTAGATATCTTAACACTAGTGAGATCTCTAATCTTTTTCACAGCATAAGCCACAGAGCCTGCTTACTAGTTTAGATATATGGTATAAAGTTTTTATTGTATGAGTGGTATGGAGTGGGTATTTTACGAGCCGTGGTTGCTCAGATGGTTAACGCTCGCTGTAAATATAACAGAACCTTAGTAAACCGGGTTCGATCCCCGCTGGCACCAATGAAATTGTTAGTTGAAATTTTAAGTGCTGATTTACCACATGCGCGGCATGAAGGAAACATCGGGAGGAAACCTGCTTATCTGAGGAATAAGAAAAAAAAATAAGACATGTGAAATTTGCCAACACGCATTGGGGTAGCGCGGCGGACACTTATTTGCCCTAAAACCCTCTCAAAAATAGGGGGGCCTGTGCACAGCAGTGGGACGTATATAGGCTGTAACTTTAACTTTTAACGTACATATTGAATAGAAATATTAAAACTCGTTTATTTTACATAAACACTCACGCCTGTCACCCGGAGGGGTAGGCAGAGACTACAGACTTCCATTTGGCACGATCCTGACACACCTCTTTCGCCTCCTTCACATCCATACACCTACGCATACATGCTCGTTGGTTAAGGGTACTCCTAATTTGGCCCGTTTCCAATAAATCGCCAATTTGGTCGATAAATTTTCGCTATTTTATTAAAACGTTATTATTGGAAAATACCTAATGACAACAATTGGCAAAAAGGAAATATCTTCAACATGAAATTTCCAATATCTGCAAATACAATGGCTAATGTATATTTTAAAAACATCAGATCGACACGAGTCACGCGAAAGGGGAATTAATTAAGGGGAATTAGCTTGAGCCTCAACAATATATCAGAACTTGTTCGATTCATTGAAAAAATATCGAAAAGTAAAATTATTTTATCTGATTCGTTTATGATCATATATTATAATACATAGGCTATGCGCTCGCAATAAATTTTAACTACTAGAATCGCTGAAGTTGTTTGTTTCAAATTGTTTTGTTTTAAGTGTTAATTGATGCGGGTCCAAGGATGAAGAAAAAAGGCGTAAGAAAACATGCATGCCTGAGAAATTGTAAAGAAAAATCGAAAAAATATGAACTCAAAACTCTCTTCGAAATGAAAAGAGGCCTGTGCTCAGCAGTGGCCCATGTATAGGATGTAAGTGGTAGGTAGGTCAGTGTTTCGGCAGAAGGAACATTATGAAGAAAACCTAAATATTACAATATTCATCATTTATTTAAAATACATTTACTAGATAGTAAAATATTTTTTATTCATAGCATCTACCTTTTTTAGATAACGTAATTAATACATTTATATATTTACAATTGCGGAGCGTAATGAAAGCGAATTAAATTTTGCACATATCTACTCCGTGAAAATCGAATGCTGCGATGTCACCGCAACACTTGTCAGGCAAGTTAAGTATGCGGTTAACCCGGCTGACTATCTAATTGATGTTAGCCAAAATAAACAAACGTTAACATAGAACTATTTTAGCTGACATCAAACAGGTGGATGGTTTTCGACTTTATTCGACTGTATTTTTGTGTGGATATTCTGGGAAATTATTGTAAATTCGGCACGTAATGAAAATTATAAACTATGCTGCTTTGAAACCAAGTTGTTCATTATTATAAGGAATGGTTTTTATTATAATGTATGATATAAAATAGAAAATATAGTAGATGTTTTGATGATTGCAACAGACAGGGTATCGAAAGTTGCCCTTAGTGCAATATCAATTTTACAGCAAAAAGATTTGGTCAAGTAAATAGTTCTGTGATGGAGTGCACCCGAGATTAATTCAGGCAGATAATATGACATTAGGATTTAAACGTTAATGAAGCAGCTGATACATCATCGCCTTCGCCATCGCCACATAGATCGTCTTCCTTTGGGAACCCGCGCATTCTGGTCTGTCGCCAAGGCTATCGAGGGGAATTTCTGTAAGCGGAGGACGACACACTGGCCCACGCCGCAGAAGAGAAAACCAATTTTTATCTTTCTTTTTCCGTTCAACTTGACTCTCCATAACGAGGGAAATGCACCCTCGAAGATCCCGCGGACCACTTTGAGTGCTATATGACTGTTGTGAGATTCGCATAGTGCTCAGTACGTAAAGCACTCCTCACCCTGGACATCTACAAGTCGAGTGAGCTTGTCGGAATGCTCTCGATTGTGCTGAGGACGTGTGCTTCAGATTTGGCATCGCTTTTAACGTGTCTTTTCCGTTACCACTACTCCCTAAGAGTAGTCCCGATATCATGGAAGACAGTTTTTGTGCACGCGAACCCTAAAAAAAATAACCACTCAAATCTGTCTTACTACAGGACTTTCGCAATCACCTCCTTGTTCACCATTATAAGGGAATCCATTATTTACAACCAGTTCATGCTGTACCTTGAGAATCACCAGCTATAATTAGTTATTTCCAGTACGGTTTCTGTCGGGGTCGCTGTACTGTTGATCTTCTTGTTTATCTAACACACCGATGAGCGAAGGCTATCGAGTCCAAGGGTGAGGCTTTGGCGATAAGTTTTTACATAGCAAAGGCTTTTGATTAGGTTTGGCACAAAGCGCTTCTCTTGAAATTTCCTTCCTATGGGATTCCCAAGAAATAATTATCCAATTGGATGATCAGTTTTCTAGCTGATCGGAGCATCAACGTCGTAGTAGATAGTGTATGCTCCAAATACAGGCCTATTAACGCTGGTGTTCTACATGACTGCGTGCTGTCACCAATACCGCTTTTTTGCATATCAATGTTATGTTTCAAGCCGGTAACATTCGTAACTACGCGGAAAACCGCAGTAAGGATGCTTTACACACTACGGCCGTGGCAATATTTCTCTGGAAAACGTCGTCACACTTGTATCTGAAGTCGAGAAATTTTTAAACAACGTATCGGACTGTGAGTGAATAGATATATTCACTCCCAGTCCGATACGTTGTTTAAAAATTTCTCGAGTATAGTCCAGTTCAATCCACATAATATAGAAATTTGTGCGTTTACTGTTAAAAAATCTCTCTGTCGTGTCTCCTCAGTTTCACGGCACTACTGTGTTGCCTCAGCGAGTATCGGAATCCTCGACGTCAACGCTTCAAATGACTTGCAGTTACGTAATTACTTGGAAAAGTAGACCAAACTGCCCTCTAAAACGCTTGACGTGCCCAAAAGACGGGACAGTATTTCATGCCGGTACACCATCTGTAACTTTACAATGTGCAGGTTTGGCTTCTAATGGGATACTGTTCCACTCTCTGGGCTGGGGCTCCCCAGTCTCAGGTCATTCCATTTGATCGCATCCAGCGCAGAGCGGTTCGATTCGTCGGTGACCGAGCATTTTTTGATCGGCTTGACTCACCTTGCGAAGAGATGTTGCATATTTTTGCGTATTCCATCGTATTTACCACGAAAAGTGTTAAAAAGTGTTAAAATAATTGTCGCACTAATTCCAGGCACTCAATTTCACCATTGTGCATCGCGACAAAACTCGAAATTCCATCCGTACCACCTAGATGATTGGCGGTCAACTACTGTGCGACTTACAAGAAATTTTCTTCCTTGGAAAACTTCCTTGTGACATCGACTACCTCAAGTAATTTTGCCGGACAGATACAACTTAGATTTTTCTTTCTCTTGACTTTATTCAAGAAAATATTCTACTCCACATTAAGAGGTTGGCAATGCATCTGCAATTCCCCTTGTATTGCAGTTATTATGCAGTTATTAATGGGCTCTTTTGCCCCTTCTCATATAAAAAAAACTATCAGATGAACTGTGTTCTCATATCACCTTTATTGCATAAAAAATTCTCAACTAGCATTTCAGCTGCATGTTAACTGTATACATTAAAGTATTATAATTCACTGATATTTAACCCATAAAATATTGGAAATATGTCAAAGAAAGTAATGGTTGTATAATGGTAGGCGTAAATAAATATAATCTGCTTAAAAAGTAGTTTATCGTGGGTACGTAGCACTCCCAATATTTCTTTTAATTTACAATAACACTACTCCCAACAAAAATACTCCGTAAGGAAGTAGAGGCGCCGGGAGTTCTTCAATGTATTTCATCATTGTATTTAGTTAGCGGAACGTTTCGAATTTATTAATATTTTTATTATTGAGATTTCCGCAAAATAACGCCTGATTCTATCAATTAATCTATTACTATATTCAATGCACCATGGATTAGTTCGCACTGATATAACTCTCAGCGTCGGATTTTAAAGCGCTGAGAAAATGGCTGAGGTCCCACTTTAAATAGTATTTGATTCACCTGAAAACCTCAAAGCTAGTTACATCTAGTATGACATACGAGTTTTGAATTGGTAAGACTACAATTGTTATTATGTAATATTTTTCCAATAATTATTAAAGAAAAATAAACAATGAAAACTACCAGCATTACTTACAACCGTCGATTACCGCTTGCTTAGTTTTCCTGGTGACAACTTGAAATGAAAACAATCTACAGCAGCAGCGACCAACCCGCCGGGCAAACAGCGCTCCTATGAGCGATCTATGAGGAAGGCCTAAGTTCAGCAGTGGACTGTCGATAGACTGTAATGATGATGATAGTAGCTTCTGGGTAGCTTTCTGGTAAAGATAAGGAAAGATTTTTTCTTTAGCAGCCACCTTTCAAATAAGGTAAAGCTATTGACAAGATAATGAAAAATAATTCTGTTCAAGTACACTTTAGTTTAGTTAAGTTACATCATACATTTGTGAGACTCTTATAGCACTTTTAAATATATTTTTGAGACTATCCAGCTTTGTGGCCGTTGTAATAAAATTCTATTACTCCTCTTCTGAATGCAAAATCCTCCAAGATATAGCTCCATAAATTGCATTAGAAAAAGGAACTTTCCGTTTTCCACTAAAATTATTTAATACGATGTCGTTGTAAGGAAATGAAAAATGTTGTAAAGTTCGTGCGAACTTAATGAAATATGGACTAAGATTTTATTTTTACCATGAAACGAAGAAAATATTACGTTTACTTCGTAGGAAAGAGTGACAAACAAATTTCTGTTGCGAAAGTGAACATCAGAATCGGCAAGGATCACCATTGATCAAGAATTGGCGATAAATTGAAGATAGCCCAAAGTAAAATAATCTCTACGTAGCCATAGTGTGATAAGTATTAATCCTGGCATCGATACAATAATTAATTATTGTTTAATGACCTTTGAATAATTAATGCTTTTTAGTCAATACGTGACTTATGATATCAGTTTACAAACAGATAATGGAAAAGGTAATTAATACTTAAAAGTCACAAAAACCTATCGATTCCCGACGTAATCTGCAAAATGAGCGAGCAAACGAGCTTCGGTAGAATTATGGCAATTAAAATTTAAATTAAAAGCGATCGATGAATGAGTGCCCTTGTCGTTGAAAAATCGTCACACTAAAGAAAGAAATTCAAAATTGATTGTTTACAAACTTGTATAAGTTTTTTTTTATCTTAGGCGTTTATTTTTTGTACATAATATTATAGGATCGTAATAAACAAATTATAATTGAAGATTTCAAAATAATAATTACAAAGGCAATACAATCATGGCTGATAACCTTGTTTAATCACTGCTGACCAATAAACTTTCCATTGTTTTATAGAATAAGAATTTCTTTATTTTATTTTATTTTATTTCAAACAAAATCCACAGCTCTTTGTTACATCGTACGTACATCTTATGATCTTAAATTATATCCAAAAAAGGAATTTTTTTGGATATAATTTAATTTGAATAGTATTTTCAATTAATAACGGACATGTTGAAGACAAAGTAGTTGGGACTAAAAACACATATTGTTAAACATCTAGAAAACATTACAAGAAAATTAAAAGATTTTTAACATACATAATGCTCGTATGCGCCTCCCTCGCACGCGGGCATGTGTGTGTGTGTGTGTGTGTGTGTGCGTGCGTGCGTGCGTGTGTGTGTGTGCGTGCGTATGTGTGTGTATGAGTTAATGAGTTACCTAAAATAACTACTTCAGAAGTTTCAAGACATCCTTTTTAAACTTATCCTTACTGGAATGGAAAATATCAACTGAGTGGAATCTTTTATTATACATTTTTGTAAACGATTCATCAGAGAGTTTTGTGCATAGTTTGTCTTTGTCTTAACAACCGCAAGCCAAGGCTTTTGTAGGCCGAGTGCGTTATTGTTTCAATATGTTCTGAGAAGCTTAACTTGCAATCCAGTAATATCCCCAGATCCTTCACTTATTCTTTCTTAGTTATATTAAGGTGATTTATTTGGTAGTTGAAATTGGTAGGTTCTCTTTTCCTTGTGAAAGAAACGTAAAGACACTTGCTGACATTAACTCCTATACGATTTCGAAGTCGCACAAGATCATCTTGAAGTTTCATGCAATCTACATAATCAGTGATTTTCATATATATTTTAGTGTCATCAGCGTACATTAGAAACTTAGCATTATGAAAACACTTTCCCGCATCATATAGATAGCACACGTACAGTAGAAGACCTAAAAATAGAACCTTGTGGAACACCGGATGTTATTTCCACGAAGTCAGAACGGAACCCTCCTAAGACTACTGCCTGAGATCGTTTCCACAGATATGATTCCATCCACTTGAAAAGGTTACCTCGTATGCCCAGCTCAAAAAGCTTACGTAGTAATATGATGTGATCTACGCGATCAAAGGCTTTCTCAAATTCAGTGTAATTGACATCTACTTGCGACCCTCCATCCATATTTGAGGTGGTATAATCAATAAATACACCCAAGTTAGTTGCTGTAGAGCGCCCTTTCACCAAGCCATGTTGTTCTGGGAGTATTGAAGGTAATATGATGGGGTATATGTGCATGTGAACGATTCTTTCTAGCGACTTACTTAACACATTGAGTATTGATATTGGCCGGTAATTCTCGATTATTGTCTTTAGCCCTTTCTTGTGTATAGGTACTACATGGGCTTCCTTCCAAATACTTGGAAAGTAGCCATCGCGAAGACACCTATTGAATAATAGTGCTATAGGAACAGATAAGGATTTTGCACATTTTACAAATAATACAGGAGGCAATTTATCGCTACCGGCACCTTTCGCAATGTCAAGCTTACAAATTAAATTCTTAACTTTCTCTGGATTTATTTTAATATCTTGGATTACATTTAAATTTAAATTTATCAGATCATATAGTCAAATTATTGTTTAAAATAGGAGTGTAGTTCACATGGAAAGGATATATTTGTGAGGTACTCTTGCACTGCATAATCAATAAGTGTTTAAATAGAGTTGAGTGTAGAGAAGTGTAAAAATATTTTATGTAAGTGTAAGGGAGGATTATTGCATACATTGAAATGTGAGTAATTATTAAATATCAAACAGTGTTTTACAATATTTTGAATATATAGGTTGATGAGGATATTGGGATAGGGGGTGAGGCCTCGTTCTTTCGAACGAAGATACGGCAGTTTTTTGTCCAAACAAATTTATAATTTATCTCCTTGGCTTTTTGTTTGAATGTATTTAAAAGAATTTTATTTTCTTTTGTAAGGTGCTCATTGATATAAACTCTGTTAGTCTCATCACCCATTCCCAAATCCTTAGCATTCAGAGTACGATACTTGCGACCCGCTGCTATGAGTTGGTCTTTGATGACACGTTGTGTTAGATGCACAACAATGAGGCGTGCGCGGGCAGCACTCACAGCGCGCCGAGGTTGGACCCGGTGTGCGAAATCGATATCAGTCTGCTGAATAGGAGCCCCAATATGCTGCGAGAGTTTCAATACTATTTCTTTAGTATCTTCGGCCTTATTCTCAAGAATCCCTGTTATCTTTATATTCTGCATTCGTGTCCACTGTTGTTGTCTCAAGTTTTCGCCTTCCAATGCTTTAATCCTTGCAGCTTGTGCAGTAACACCATTTTTAGACTTTTATTTTCTTCTCTTATACATTTCAATTCAGAAGTGGTCTTTGCAAGCAGCTTTTTTAGTTCTACGAGCTCTTTGCGAAATTTTTCATATTGCCCACTAATAAACATTGAAGATTCCTGATATCCGGAACACTGGTTTTTTACTGTGGTTAACTGATCTGATAATTCCTTCAGGTTTGATAGAATCATCATCATCATCATTACAGCCCTTTACAAGTCCACTGCTGAACATAGGCCTCCCCCAAGGTATGCCACAAAGCACGGTCCTGAGCCAGCTGCATCCATCGACTTCCTGCATGTCTTACCAGGTCGTCACTCCATCTAGTGGGGGGTCGCCCTAAACTTCGTCTACCGGAACGAGGCTGCCACTCGAGAACGTTTCTTCCCCAACGGTTTTACAATACAATACTCTTTATTGCACACACAATAATACAAAGAACAACAAACTATAGATAAATTTATGTACAATTAGGTGGCCTTATCGCTAAACAGCGATCTCTTCCAGGCAAACCTTGGTGAAGGAGATCTTTTACATACAAAAATATAGAAGTGTGCATAAATAGTAGATAAAAAATCATGCATAACACATAACATATATATAATATATATATATATATATATATATATATATATATATATATATATATATATATATATATATATATATATATATATATATATATATATATATATATATAATCATACACACATATACATATTTATAAATATTTTTGTAACACATTATAGCTACAAATTATATACATACCATATATACACAAACCTTATCAAGTATAGTAGATATGATAATGAAATATATTAAGTAGAACACATATTTAAATAATAATTTTTAACCATTTTTTTGAAAGACTCAATGTTTTGGGCTTTCTTAATTGTTAAAGGAAGCGAGTTCCATAATTTAATTGCTTTGACACAAAAGGAAGAATTAAAAAATTTTGAATTGTGAGCAGGCATTCGCAAAATAAGTTTATCGGATAGTCTGGAATGATCTTTATCTGCACCCGCAAACTCAAATTTTTCCTTTAAATACTTCGGTGTTTTAGGATCAAATAGTACACAGTACAGTTGAGATAGAATGTGAGTATTCCGACGAAGTCTGATAGGAAGCCACTTGAGCTTAGTACGAAACTCAGAAACATGATCATATTTGCGGAGGCCAAATATGAACCTAATAGCGAAATTTTGAAGACGCTCAAGTTTATTTAATTGATCCTCAGTAAGATTAGAATAGCATACATCAGCATAATCAAGGATAGGGAGTAACAAGGACTGTGCCAGTAAAATTTTAGTAGGAATCGGTAATGAGTTACGCAAACGTCGTAAGGAAGATGATGCCGCGAACATCTTTCTACTGGACTCTTTAATATGTAGGGACCAAGAAAGATTTTGATCAATGTGTAATCCTAGGTCTTTTACAGATTTGCTAAAAGGTATCACAACACCATCAATAACAATAGGTGGTAGGTTATCCCAACAAATTCTGGAAATTACAGTACTATTTCCAACAATAATGGCTTGGGTCTTATTGGGATTTAAATTGAGCCCGAACGACCTGCTCCAATCATGTAATGCAGCAAGATTCATATTAGTGTCATTGATGGCATTGGGAAGGTTCTGGAGTGATGTATGGGAGTAAACTTGAAGATCATCTGCATACAAATGGTAGAGAGAAGAAATTCGTGAAGTAACAGAATTAATAAACACAGAAAAAAGGAGAGGAGACAACACGCCACCTTGTGGTACACCAGCAGTTAGTTCACACCACGAGGATAGGGCACCCCCTACCATAACCCGCTGCCGGCGGCCACGCAAATAGCTTTGAAACCATTCAATTGCCGCTGGAGATATGTTAATAGAGCGTAGCAGACTCAGCAATACATCTAAATCGACGGTGTTAAAAGCATTACTGAAATCCAGTAGCATAAGTAATGTGAGCTGCTTTTGGTCCATACCCCAGCGAATATCATCTGTGATTTTAAGTAACGCTGTAACCGTACTATGACAGGGTCTGAACCCCGATTGAAAGGAGTCAAGAAGGGAGTTTTTATTTAGGAAGAGGTTAAGTTGTGCAAAGACGAAACGTTCAAGGACTTTTGAAAGGAATGGAAGGATAGGTAGATATAGGTCGATAATCTGAGGGAGAACAGGGGTTCTTCTTTTTAGGAAAAGGAATGATATTTGCTTCCTTCCAAATTCGAGGAAAGGATTCAGAGGATATAGAGTAATTGAAAATATGAGTTAAGATAGGGAGAATAATGTCAATCAGGGGGACGATCATTTTACGGCTAATTTCATCACATCCGATGGCACTTGACGATATGGACAAAACGCTCTTTTTAACATCACAGTCGGAAAATTGATTGAAGGTGAACGGCGAGAAATTAGGAGTTGATGCTTTGGACAGATTGTTTAAAGTATATGATTTTATATTATCGTTTGAAAACGAAGAGGTAGATGAGAAATGTTGATTTAATGATTCAATGTCAACGTCTTCATTCGAAATAGTAGATTCTTTAGATTTTCCGACTCCTATAGACCTGAGAAACTTCCAAATTTTTGCAGGGTCTCCGTTCTCGACTGATCTTTGAACATGGCGTTGTTGTGCGTCTCTACAAATTGTATTGCAGCGATTCCGTATGCTCCTATACTTGTCTCTATTGTGGTCCGATTTATCACTGTTATAAATAAGCCTAGCTTTATTTTTCTTATTTAACAGTGATTTAATATCGTCTGTTAGCCAAGGCGCAGGGGTATGTTTAACTTTAACTGATCTGATTGGTGCGTGGGTGTCATAAAGGTCAATCAAAATGTAATTAAATGTTTCCACTTTTAAGTCTATAGAATCTGCAGAGTATACAGCAGACCAGTTAGCATTCCGGGAATCGTCTTGTAAACGTTCTATATTCATCCCACTAAAATTCCGTAGCATCAGTAACTTGCCTCGAAGTTTTGGAGTACGTATTTTATATGAAAGAAAGATGAGGTCATGATGAGAGAATGCCACAGCTGCACATTTACCATGCTTTGACACGTGATCAGGAGATGAAACTATGATAAGATCTAACAGGGACGAAATACAGTTAGGCAAGGTGTGTGTAGCATTAAGTGGCAGAATATGTAAATTACACGAGTCAGTAATAGAGCGCAGCTTTTTAGTGCGGTGATTATTCTTTAACATACAAGTGTTAAAATCGCCCATAAAAATAATATGATTGTATAGAGTAGTCAGATCTTCAAGTGTTTTCTCAAATGAAGGGAAATAATTTACATGGAGGGATGGGCTATAAAAGACGCCTAGTAAGATTTTGGTGTTAGATAATATAATTTCCAACAAGAGATGTTCAGCTTCATTAGGCAAGGGTGCATGAGTAGACAATTTAATAATCTTAAAAGGAATATCATATCTAAGGTAAATTGCTACTCCACCACCACTCTGGCTTACTCGGTCATTTCGAATAAGATTGAATCCTGGTAGTGAATAGCAGGTAGATGGTAAACATGGTTTGAGCCACGTTTCGGATACAAGAATAGCGCTGAAGAAGCTAGTGTTAAATGATGCAAGCACGTCTGGAAAATGTGCCGGAATACTTTGGGCATTAATATGAATAACATTGAAATTTTTCAGAACATCTGAGAATTAAGAAGATATGACTTCGTTTAGAGGAGTGAGATCTGTACTTTGAAAACTATCGTCACTACTGCCGCTTTCTAAGTAAGGTGTCACAAAGGAATCATTACTTGAATCAATATAATTGGACGACGTAAAACTCACAATAAGCCTCTCTTTTTATGAACAATATATGATATGGTAATGCGTATATATATATATATATATATATATATATATATATATATATATATATATATATATATATATATATATATAGCGATATAAAATGATAAAAATAATATATAAATATATACTCGTAGATAAATAATATAAATAAGCAAAAACGAACTAGTTCTTCTTCACCAACCAGCGTTACCAGAAGATCGATCGATCAAAAACGCAACTAAACTATCAGTAGTACATAGTTACACTTCATACGTACACAGGTTACTGCAAAAAGTAGTATAGGCTAATAATATTACAAACAGTAGCACAAATCGATATTACAAACAAATTTTTAAAAAAATTAAATTAACAGTAGGTCTTAAAAGTAAACAAATTAATTTTATTGAAAATTTTTTGTAAGCAATAAGTTAATGTAAAACTTTGAGTATGAGTTGGCTGTATGGTCATTCGATCTTTGCCTATATTGATATCAACAAGATTTACTTTGACAGACTTACGTCAATGTGGAAATTAATAATTTTACCCTTTTTTAATTACATTTTTATCAAACAATTGAAATCATTTTAACTTAAAACTATAATTTGTAATAATTTTGAAGTATCGGTAGAACGCAGTAAACAAATGCATAAACTGAAGTAATGATCCGACTTAAAGTACCTATGCTAATGAACCAAATACTTTAATAAACGATTACAGAGAAATATTTATCTATCCAAAGTACCTAGCATTAGTAGTAAATATAGTAAACTAGTTTAAATATACTAAAGTACTTAGTTTAAATATCAAAAATAATCAAGTGAACAAGGGTAATCATTTTGCAGTGTATTGGTACAACAAAGTAAATGCAGTTATAACCATTACCCATGTTATTGAATAGTTGTATGCTGAAGTAGTAACATGACTTGAAGTACCTATATTAATGAATAGAATACTTGAGTGGAAACTATGGCAAATGTCGGCCCGAGAAAGCAATCTGGGGTAACGGAATGGTTTGTTAACATAACCGTTACCTATGCCTTCTTAAATAAATATTAAATAGAAGGCCTAGTTTTATACTAAATTTCATATTCATGCTAAAAAGATAATACCTATTGTGTATTTTAATGAATCAGTTTTTTGTATTTCATTTTAGGTATATGTTTTGTTGGGATTTGTCTTGCAGCGCAATGATGCAGAGTTCCTATTATATTCACAGATATATTCAGTATTCTGCGAGTTATTTACATCAATTTGTATTTACTAAAATATACAATTTGTAATACAAGCACATAAACATATATCTATAAAACTAAAACTAAGGAAATAATACAATTTCATTTCATATTATGTGTTGTTTGTCCTATAATAAAAATGTTAAAATTTTGTTGTTTTGCAGTACAAAAAGAGAAATAATCACTTTGGATAGCAAACTAAAGTAACTAAGTTTAGAAAAAAATAGAATAAAAATAAGCGAAGTATAATAAAGTACTTAGTTTTTATTATACTTCGGTTTTATTAAATGGCTGTTCAATAAAATGCATTACATACAGCGTTTGAAGAAGTTTAATACAAAGTTACTTTGCCTTGATAACTCTCTTAGACCTAGCTGTAGAAATAACCTTGTTTCCTTTAGCACTATCTTCGCTAACGCTCTTCCCTGATAGTGACAACCCTTCCAAATCACCAGTAGAACAAGGAATAGATTTCAGATCAGCTAATGAGGTGGCGGTATATCGCCTACCATTGGAACCAATTATGATTATATGACCATCTTAACGGTTGTCGGTTCTTCGAGCTATATGGCCGGCCAATTGCCACTTCAGCTTACTAATCCGTTGGGCTATGTCGGTCACTCTAGTTCTACTGCGGATATCCTCATTTCTAAGTTTATCGCGCAGAGAAACTCCGAGCATAGTCCTCTCCATAGCTCGCGGAGCGACTTTGAGCGTCCTCATACGGCCAGCAGTGAAGGACCACGTCTCAGTTCCATTTGTCATCACTGGCAACACGCACTGTTTGTACAACTTAATTTTCAGATTTTGAGGTATAACTGACGAGAAGATGCGTTGTAATTTCCCGAACGCTGCCCAGCCGAGTTGAATCCGTCGATTGACCTCTCGGTCGAAGTTGGACTTACCTAGCCGGACTATTTTTCCCAGGTAAACGTACGCGTCAACAACTACGAGCTTAGTCCTCCCAACAACCACCGGCATAGGTGTGACATGGACATTAAACATGATCTTTGTTTTGTCCATGTTCATCTTAAGACTATTGAGGTCATTAAGCATAATGCTTAAGTCCTCCAGCGATTCTGCCATAAGTACTATATCGTCGGCAAATCAAAGGTGAGTGATGTACTCGCCATTGATGTTAATACCGTATCCTTTCCAGTCCAGTAGCTTAAAAACGTCTTCCAATGCAGCGGTGAAGAGATTCGGGGAAATAAAGTCACCCTGTCTTACACCTCTCTGCAGTTGGATAGCTTTCGAACTCTGGTTCTGTACTCGGATAGCCATCGTAGCCCTACTGTATAAACACTTCAGCACTTCTATATAGGGGAGACTGGGGAGACTTGTTCCCTTGGGAGACTTGATCACCCAGTGACAAATAAAAAACTAAACGTTTTTTCTAGTTTTTACATTGGAAACATAAGTCTTCGTTGTCTACGGTGAACCAAAAACGTCATTTTGAAATCTTTATATAGACAACTTAGGAGCGGTGCAGCCATTTTTATTTTCCCGTGTAAGCATTGGTTTCGGTAAGATTTTCATTTGTTTTTTTTAAATAACTGAATGAATAATTCACTGAGTATGTGTCAAAATCATTGAAAGTAGTTTATTAAAGTTTTCATTTATATATATTTAATTCAATTAACGTTTTCTCTTGACACGAAAAAATAATATTTTTTTAAAAGAGCACTCCCGGGTACACTTGATCACGGCAACACGGGGTACACTTGATCCCGGGATCAAATGTCCCACACATTTAATTTGTCAGTTTTCTTTTTTCGTTTGTTTTAGATTAATTATAAAATGGGAAGAACATATAAAAGAAAAGAGGGTACAAAACCACGTATACGTGTAAACCCACAAATTCTTAAAGAAGCTGTGAACAAGGTATTGGAGGGAAATGCAATCGAAGGTACTGCCAAAGAGTATAACGTCCCAATAATGACACTGAAAAGGTATGCAAGAAAACAAATGGACCAGAAAAATGAGATTACATACGAGCCTAATTATAGACACTTCACTAAAGAAGAGGAGTTGCATTTAGCTATGCACCTAGAAAAAGCTAGCAAACTCCATCATGGGCTATCTTCTCTGTGTGTTAGGCAGCTAGTATATCAGTTGGCTATTCAAAACCAAAAGCCAGATGAGAAAATATGTAAATGGACCAATAATATTGCGTCGTACGATTGGTTCCATAGCTTTATGAAGAGAAATACACAATTATCACTATGTGTACCTGAAGCGACCAGCCTGAGTAGATCGACCAGCTTCAATAAACATAACATTGGCTATTTCTTTGAAAATTTACAAAAAGTGTTGGTTAAGTGTCATTTTGGAACGGAAGCTATCGGAATATTGACGAGACAGGGCATGTACATAAACCTAAGAAAATTGTTGCTACTAAAGGTGTAAAGCAAATAGGGAAGATGACAGCAGGTGAACGTGGTGAGTTGATAACTGCGTGCTGTGCTATAAATGCAATGGGAGGATACATTCCTCCATTCATGATCTTTCCACGCAAGAACTGGCAAGATCGTATGTTGAATGGTGCACCTGCAGGTGCGACAAATGCGAGCATATTTCCTTCAGGCTGGATGACTTCTGAGAATTTTATAAAGTTTTTACAACATTTTAAAAAATAAACCAAATGTTCAGTTGAGTATCCGATGTTGATTATAATAGATAATCATGACAGTCATATTAGCATAGAATCTTTTGACAGATTTATTGAGACATATAAAGCTAATTATATCCATAATTTTGTTATAATAAGTGATACTTTTATAACCAAACCGGGTTTTCATTAATTTAAAGTTTGCGTTAGGGAGACTTGATCCCCTATGATCAAGTCTACCCGTTACTGGGATCAAGTCTCCCAGAATATGGGACACTTATTCCTTTTGGAAAGTTTTGGGAAAATGCAAAAAAATAAATGAAGCACTCATCAATATAATAATCAAATACTGGGGAACAATAATAAACAATATTGACTACCTATATACGTATGTATTATTTTTATAAAACTAAATTTGAAAAAAATATAAGCAAGAAACCAAAATGGTGATCAAGTGTCCCCAGTTTCCCCTACCGACAGTCAACTTGACACCGCTGAAGAGACTGTAGCACCGCCCAAATTTTGACGGAATCAAGGGCTTTCTCAGAAATAACGTCACCCTGTCTTACACCTCTCTGCAGTTGGATAGGTTTCGTACTCTGGTTCTTTACTCGGATAGCCATCGTAGCCCTACTGTACAAACACTTCAGCACTTCGACATACCGACATTCAACTTGGCACCGCTGAAGAGACTGTAGCACCGCCCAAATTTTGACGGAATCAAAGGCTTTCTAATAGTCCACATACGCCAGGCAAAGTGGCAGATTGTACTCTTCGGACTTCTGTACAATTTGCCGAAGGGTATGTATGTGGTCTATGGTACTAAAGCCTTTTCGGAAACCGACTTGTTCGGGAGGCTGGAAGTCGTCGAGTCTGCGTGCGAGACTATTCGTAATGACTCTCGAAAACATCACGTAGACGCGGCTCAGATGGGATATCGGTCTGTAGTTTTTCAAAAAGGCGTTGTCACCTTTCTTGAAGAACAAGTCCACCGCACTTCTGCTCCACGCCTCCGGAGTAGTGCCACCATGGAGGACGGAATTAAAGAGACTCTGAAGGACTTCAAGTACCGGTTTTCCACCCGCTTTCAGAAGCTCCCCTCTAATTCCATCCTCGCCCGGGGACTTGCCGTTTTTAAGGTGCTGGAGAGCCATTCTAATCTCGCTCAGACTGACGTCCGGGATATCATCGGAATAGTGTCGGATAAGACCCGCTCTTGGATCGTTACTCACACTTGCGTGTGGCTCCAACGACGATGTGTACAGCTGCCTATAGAACCTCTCAATTTCACTCAGAATCTCAGGTGTCCCGGAAACGATGCTGCCACACTCAGTCTTCAGCTTTGACAGTTTGCTCTTACTGGCAGATAGATCTCTGGAAAAGACTTTGGAGCCCTGGTTCCGCTCAATCGCTTCCTCAATACGAGCAGTATTAAATTTGCGTAAGTCTCGCCGCATGCATTTGGAGATCTGTCTGTTCAGTTGCCTGTATGCTGTCAAATCTGTCAACTATTGCAGCCTTATCTCTCGTCTAACAGCCATGAGATTAAGAGTGTGATCGGAGAGCTTTTGTGTTCTTCTGCGGCCGGTCTTGCAGAACTTAGCTCCGACCGCATGGACAGTTTCCACGAGCTTGTCATACATATCGTCGACTGCATTGCAATCTTCTAGCCACTAAAAGCTGTTACGTAACTCGAGCTGAAAGGTTTCGGGATTCTGGATTAGAGCACGAGGGGGACGGAGCGTTGACTTCATTAGACGAGACCTCTCCAACTTAACGTTTAGGTTCAGTGTGTCTCTAACCATTCGGTGATCGCTGCCAGTTTTCACCCTTGCGATCACTGATATATCACTGAACAGTTAGCGTCTGGTCGTCATAATGAAGTCAATCTCATTTTTTGTCGAACCGTCGGGGCTCGACCAGGTCCACATCCTGTGGGGCCGCTTCTAGAAGAAAGAGTTCATCATAAAGAGTCCCTCTTTCTCCATAAAGTCGGCCAGCTGCTGGCCCCTAGGGTTCCGTTGCCCTACTCCAAATTTCCCTACCTTCAGCTCACCGCTATCTCTTGTGCCTAGTTTTGCGTTGAAGTCTCCCATCAACACCGTGTAGTGGGTTGTGGAGGAATGTATGGCTCTGGAAATATCCTCATACATTTCCTCCACCTCCTCATCGGGATGTGCCGAGGTTGGTGCGTAAACCTGTATGACCTTCAGCGAATACCGTTTGGTGATTCTGAGTATCAGGTACGCGATCCTCGTCGACACAATCCCAATCTTTACAACGTTGTTGACGAGAGACTTGTGGACGATAAATCCGACACCTCCTTGGGACAGATGGTCGCCCTCCCGGTGATAGAACAAGTTGCCGGACTCGAGGATTACCGTGTCCTCCCCCTCTCTTCGGACCTCGGATAACCCAATAATATGCCAACGCAACTTGTCCACCTCTTCTTCCAACTCTAGTATCTTCTCGTCAGTCCTCAAGGTGCGTGCGTTATATGTTGCCAGGTCAAGTCGTCGTAGGTGGCAACCGAACCTCTACCGGAGATTCTTAGCACCCCCTGCCCCGCCGTTACCATGGTCGCCACCGTAGCCAGGAATAGCGGGACCGCCGGGGACTGGGGGCCGTTTGTTTTCGTCGTTACCCATGGGGGGCTCTTGATTGAATAACAATTCTTAATTCTTGTCTTTCAGCCTCCAAGACATCCTTCAACTTTTTTTCCGCTATGTAGTCAAATGTTAAATCAGATTTTTTACGCAACGTTACATTCAAGTTATCTGCGTTATCGAGAACTGCTGACTCTGTCTGGTGCGATAGGCGTATAGGTGTGTTTGTGTTATCCTTCTCAGGTATTTTACTTTTACATTCCAGGCATTTCCAATTACGCTTATTCTCATCATTTAACGCTCTTTACCGCTGTGGTGAGATATTAGCTTATTGAAGGTCATACTTCTGTTTACAACCAAGGTAGGTCATGTATCTTTTATCAGATATTAATGCTCTGCAAGCTCCAAAGAATTGTTTATCCATTTTAGGCGCAATAGAATACTCTGAAAAAACCTTTTAAATTTTTTTTAGAAAAATTTTGTTAACTAGTATGTGCTAATTATTTTATCCAGGCGCTAAAAGATTAGCAAGTAAATATTGCCGTACTACCTCACAGCGAGCGAATTGCGAGTTGGGGTAGGTCCGGGAGATTTAAGATATAAGATTTTATAAATATTAAAATGTTTTTTACTCCACAATTTCTTGATGTTTTATTGTAGTAATTACACAGACACAACCACCGTCATATAAGTATCATCACATACGTATGTACTAGTCGCAATGTTTCGCACTATAAACAGATAGTTTGAATTTTAAATAGCCACAAAATTCAAACGATGTTTTATCTTCAACTGCCCTCGGAATACTACGAATAACTAGCAAGGATACATCCCACCCGAGTGGATGTCGTGGCCTACAGATATCTACGTCTATTGTGGATTATAATTCAAAATACAGATTCGTAGTCACTCCTAAGGACTAAGATGGAATGTCTCTTATCCAGTAAAAAGGGTCTCCGGTTCTCTACACTCACCATATGAACACAGCAGCATTAAGCTGCTTTTTGACGCTGGTATTCCTGGAGAGCATCATTCTACCCCGGTAGAGTCGAAGCATACGTGCTACACAACATGCCACTACCACGTAGTTCCTTAAAGTTGGTTTTCCTTTTTTGTTTTGTGTGTACTAAGGAAAATCAAAATCTCAATGTAGTCTAAATAGTAACATTAAGGATTTACTTTCTGTTTTGGAACACTTGGGTTGGAATATTTTCTCCGAATTTATATTGTAACACCTAATAAAAATCATTGAAGAAGATATCGTGTAACATACGTACAAAAATAAGGTCTACAGGTAGACGTGAAACCTTCAGTAAAACACTGAATACTGTATTCTATCTTATTCTCTCTAAAGCTAAATCCTGTAAATGTATACGTTTCTCTCTTCTTTAGTGTCGCTTTTTCGTTTCATTGTTTTTCAAATCACAACAATTCTAGAGAAGATTAATCTTTAAAAATAACGTACAGTCGAAATGTACCGTCACTTTTATAGACCATTAAATGTCAATTTCTGAACAAAAGCTTCTCCAATAGATTGTCCCATGGATCGCCATAGAGTCCACGCTAAGCAGGCAGCCTGGCAACATCAGATTTTTATATTTTAGTTATTATTAGAAAGACGCTACCGGCCATCTCTTGGTTTGTTTCCCTGTGTCACCTGTCACGACACCCACGGGATGATATGGGATAGTGGATATTCTTAACACCATCACTGCAAGTCAAATACTACACCTCCTCTTTTTAAGGCATTAAGCTATCATTAGCATATAAAATAGTGCTGCTATTTAGATTTTTTGTGCTGCTACAAGATATTGTCTACTAACTGCGGCAAAACTGTAAAGCTACTGCAATGCAATTAATAACTGAACCAGTTCAACTTCTGTCCATCAATCTCCTCAGAATATTTTCCTCGGAAAATCTTAAGTTGAATAAGTCTGACGCTGCCTGTTTCTTATTTATGTATAATTTGTATCTATAATATATCTTAAAATAAAATAATACAGTGATTGTGTTACTGTATTTCATACACACATTACATGTTTGTCATGATTTCAATTAAACGCATTTAATTACCTCTTTTTAGTTTTTATAATTTTTATTAACAGGTGCTGTTCTATATTGCGGTTGTAACATGAATAATTCGACTCAACCATGGTTCATGCTCTTACCGAATAACAGCGTAAAATATCAATTTAATGCTACTGTATTTGATATGGTAAGCGTAGAGAACCGGAGAAACTTCTTACTAGAAACGAGGCATTATTACATCATAGTAATCAGGGGTGACAACGCATATGCATTTTTATTCTTAATCGAAGATTAACGTAGGTTTCTACAGGCCACAGGATCCACGTATCTTTAGGTGGACTGCTACTCACCCTAATTATACTGTACTTACAATTCTATATACTATACTTACAATTCTATAAAAATCTCATAGTGGTATAAAGCTGTTGTGTTTCATTTGTCAAGTGATAAGAACTGAATGCCAATTTATTAGTAATGAGGTATACTATCATAGTCCTAAGGGATGACATCGCATTTAGATGGCAAATGAATACGTAAACTAGGTACACTTCTGTCACCGTTACTTCTCATTGGATCTCTACAGCCTCCGTGGTGCAGTGACTTAGAAATGAGTTGAGGGGTTTTAGGTCGCGGGTTTGAATCCCGCACAGAACAAGTATTTGTATGGCTTGCAAATAATTGTTCTGAGTCTGGATGTTTGTGTATGTGTAAATTATGTATGTAAACTGCCTCTACAAAACAGGAGAATGTCCTATTGTGCAGATAACGTTGTACAAATAACATAATAATATATTTCAATCCTTTACATGTCCCCTGAATCATATATAACCATTTCAATTGTTTTACTATTCTGTATGTTTTGAGTACAGAGAAGTTGTTCATATAATCAAAGGCAAAAAATTTAAAAAATGGGTATTAATGCCTAAATACCATGCAAATAAACCCTTGAGCTTAACAGAAGCCAGTTATTTCAACATTACAGACAGAGACTAGCAGATATCAAGCAGATTATCGATCATGATTTCTTGCACCTTCGGGGTTGTCCAAACTAGCCATTCTCGGCGCTTTACACCAGGCTTAAATTGGATTGTGGTATCGCCATTGAATTCTGTTTATATATATATATTGAATAAGGTGCCAAACAAGCACATAGTCCACCTGATGGTAAGTGGATGCTGTAGGCCATAAACATCTACAGCTGTTCTCGATTAAAATTCTGATGAAGATGCCATTTTACCCCTGAGGACTAAGATATATTGCAGAATAAGATGAATTGCCAGTGAACAGGGTCTCCAGTTTTATACACTCATCATTCGAAACACAGCAGCAATAAGCTGCTATTTTACGCTGGATATTGTGTGATAGATTCTTTACGTGACCATTGAATTTGTTAGTGTAGATATACATATATTAAAAATACTTCACTTTAAATTGACTACAAATTTTCTTGTGAAAAAAATTTGTAAGACGCTAGTAAAGGAAGCAACTAACGTTGTAAGCGATTGGACACTGACGGTGAAAAGATTCAACTTTTCATCGCAGAACTTACCTTACAGAGCTTCAGGAGCGTTCACAATAAAAAATAATAACAAAGTGTGAATACATGTGCGCGTGTATAATAATAATATTTTCTTATAATTGTTAAAAAGTTATAAGTTTCATGTTTTCCATTTTCTGATATTTTTCTTCATGTTTTTTTATATAGATGATGGTCACAGGTGATCACACAGTTCACCTGATAGTAAATAGAGGCTGTGACAAAATGTAGATGCAATGTTGTCCCAGAGAACTAAGACAGAATACCTGGTCACCAGTTCTCTACACTCAGCATACAAAACACAGGGTAATTAGGCTGCTATTTTACCCTGGTATTCTGTGAAAATGTGGTTTTACCACGTTTTAACCGACCCATTCGTACTACAACTATAATATAACTAAAGCGTGACTTTACCACGTGTTTTTCCATAAGTCTGTAAAACTCTACTGATACTCCATACCATAAGTCTGCCTTAAGAGTCTCACTTAAAAAGAAGTTTCGCACTCTTTACGCTTTCTCCCTTTATTGATCTGAGTATTTATCCCTGGCATAAGCGAGGTAATGTGCCATCATCTTCAGAAATCAAAAGGATTTTCTGATATTTTGCCTCTTAGGAATCCACATGACGAAAGTAGAGGTTGGAGGGTGTATTAATCTTTACTACTAAACTATTCAAAATATTACTGATTTGTAGATTAGTTTATTGTCAAAGAAAACTATTTTTACGGATTTAATTCCACTTATATTTAATTCTCGATATTTCGAGTGCTTTGCAGCACTCATGATCGTGGAGATTAAAGTGATTGACGTTCTGATATCAATGTTACCCCAAAGTATGAAGTTACTTCGGAGTAACATTGATACTTTGGGATAAACATTGATTTTTAATTATTACATTTGTTCCGACCTACGAAGAATAAACTTAATGTGCCTTGAAGTCTTGCAAGGGTATACTTTAGGTGTAGTTTTAATTTTATTAATTACAGAACCTCCAGAGTGTGGTAGTATACAGCCCCTTTTATTTTAAAATTAGATTTTTTTTAAATTTAATATTTCTATTATCCTGGTCAGGAATATATGTCCTTTCGCGAGAATTTATGGTCGATCTAATCTGATGTACTTTATTCAATATGTAGTGATTTACGAGTAATTTTAAAATTAAATGAACAGAAAATTAAAGGATATTGACTAAACACGTCTCCATTATTATTTAAAAAATGTAACTGACAAATAAACGCCCATCTAACTGTAAATTCCATCTATCTGTAACTTTTTTCGGTGGGTAGGCGCAAAGTGTTTTGTCATATTTAAAATCGTTCCTGATTTTTTAAAGTTTAAAAATAGTAAATAAAGAACAATCAAGTATATAAATGTACCTATAATTACATAAATCCACCAGCATTGTTTACTAATAATTTGTTTTCCACTGTGCACAACTTAAAACTTATTTTGCCACTTCACTGTCACCTGACTGTCACCTTTAACTAACCTTTAATTTACATCATGGATTTGCTTAAGAAGTCAATTGAAGAGCTAACGCTGAATTTCACTTCACGTATGGATGAGTTCCAGAGGGAGGTCAGAACATCCATCCCTGCAACAAGCCCATCTTCCGACATTAATGCACAATTTAATACCCTTAGGGCATTTGTTCTGTCAGCACTTGAGAATCTGCAACTTCAACTCCAGCTTCTCTGTAGAAAGCAAGAGGAAATGGAAGTAAGGACCAGGAGGAAGATTTTGCTTGTCCATGGTGTGCCAGAAGCCCGAGATGGGAACCCAGTGCATTGCACGAGTAAGCTATTATCGGAGCGATTGAACATCCCAGAAATAACTGAGGGATCTATCACCAGATGCCATCGCTTAGGGCGCGCCCGCGGAGACAAGCCTCGTGCACTGCTTGTGAAATTTCAAGATCAGGATCTGCGTGACAAAGTTTGGTATTCCAAAACCAAGTTGAAGGGTAGCGGCGTTACTCTATCTGAGTTCATGACTAAGGGCCGTCATGAGGCGTTCGTTGCTGCTCGGAAGCGTTTTGGTGTTTCGCAATGTTGGACACGAGACGGATATGTTGTGGTGCTTGGGTCCGATGGCACGAAGCACCGGGTGTACACCGTGGCTGAGGTGATTGCCATTCCAGATGCAGCTGGTAGTGTTCCTACTAACTCATCCTTGACTGCGGCGACGGCGGTGGCGGCATCTTCGGCTCCCAAGCCCTGTGTTACTACAGCTAGGGCTAGGAAGATGACGAAAAAATGATGGTTATGGCGTGTTTCTCATGTAATTTCGCTTTTATTCATTTACTCCAGCAGCTCAATTCATATATTATTACTATTTTTTTCTTCTTTTTTTTTGTAACTTTTGGATATCAGGCATTATTAATATTATCCTTTGCCATAGATTTCTATTCCATTAATTTCATAATAGGTTTGCACTGGTTTGATGAATATTACTCAAATTATTTTAATCATTACAGGTAGATTAATTGTTAATTCTTTTTATTTGTTTTTTTTTTATTTTCTGATAATAATTTTTACGTTTAATTAACTTTATAATGACATTGGTACCCAAGTCAGTAATCTATATTCGTCGTCTATATTGTTACCTGTAAGCCTGTAACCACAGAAACATTCTTTGATTTCTTTCTTTTTTAGTTTATTAGTATGGCAAAGGCATATAAACCCATACTGCCTAGTCTGACGTGTTTAATTTCTTCTTATAATTTATTGGTGTCAGACAGCTAGTTTTGGGAAGTTTTACTATTTAACTGATTGTTTTATTTCTTTAATTAAGTTGTTGTATTGTTATATGCTTTCTCTTTCATGCTGCTGGTGGTTGTAATAGTGTAGGTACCGTCTGATCTTGCATTTTTATTTATATTTAATTTTTAAGCGTATATAAGTAGTATAAATTTATTTGTATATTTTAATATAGCATTTATGTTATCCTCAAACATTTGTAATTACAGTGATTTGTTTCTGACGTTGTCTTCAGATGATGAGACACTTAGTGACGTTAGTTATCACAGTACAACTGCTTCTCCTTCACTCAACATTACCTTAAATTCTTGTTTCTCAGACTGTGTGAATAACTTCAATGCTATTCATATTAATGCCCAAAGTATTCCGGCTCATTATTCTGACATGCTTGCGTCATTTGAATCCCAAAATATTCACGCTATTTTAGTTTCAGAATCTTGGCTAAAACCCTGTCTGCCTTCTACTTCTTACTCTTTGCCCGGGTTTCATCTAATTAGAAATGATCGCACTAATAGGGGTGGCGGGGGCGTGGCGATCTATCTTAGATCCTACTTTCCATTCAAAATTGTTAGTTTGTAATGTCAACCACCCCCTGTTGATTCTGCTGAGCATTTGCTGGTTGAGGTCTCCCTGTCTCAGAATAAAATCCTTCTTGGAGTATTCTACAGTCCCTCTCTTTCTGTAAACTATTTTACTTCTTTCGAATCTCTTTTGGAATCACTAGTCGCTACGTATAGTCATACTATTTTGATGGGAGACTTTAACACCTGTTTGCTTAAAGGCGACAATCGGGCTATAAAGCTTAAGTCTATAATTGAAGCGTGTAATATGCAAATCCTACCCCTTTCTGCTACTCATAACTTTCCTAACTGTACTCCTTCCCTTCTTGACTTAATTATAGTGTCATCTTCAACACTAGTTTTCAAACACGGACAGTGTCCTGCTGATGCATTCTCTCATCATGATTTAATTTTCCTTTCGTATAAACTACGCCCTCCTAAAATCAAACCTAAATTAGTTCTGCGACGTAATTTTGGAGGAATGGATGTTGACCAACTTTGTGAAGATGCGCATAACATTGACTGGTCAGTGATTGAGAAAGTACCATGCATTGATGATAAAGTGTAACTTTTCTGTTCCTTACTTACTCAGCTTTATGACATTCACGTGCCAATACATTACGTAAAACTCAAACATTTACCTGCTCCATGGCTCTCTGATGATCTGAAAAAACCTATCTTGAAGAAAAATGTAGCATTGTCAAAGCTTAAGAGGAATAAAACAGAGAAAAACCAAAGCAAATACGCCAAAATCAGGAATCGCTGCAATACATTATGTAGAGATGCACAACGACGCCATATTCATACATCAGTCGAGAACGGCGACTCATCTAGGGTGTGGAAGTTTCTTAAAACAGTTGGAGTTGGAAGAACATCCCTAAATGCCTTACCTCATTGTGTTGATGTTGAACTATTAAATCAACATTTTTCTAATCCTTCTAACTCTTTTGATAGAGAACAGAAATTGCAAACACTTCGTTCTCTTTCTGTAACTCCGACTCCTAATTATCCTCCGTTCATTTTTAGTCAGTTTACTGTATGTGATGTTAAGAAGATCATATTATCCATCTCCTCAAATGCTGCCGGTAGTGACAACATTAGCCGTAATATGATTATTCCTCTCCTTGATGTTATCGCTCCTACTATTACTTTTTTACTTAATGCATGTGTCTCTTCGTCTAAATTCCCCCAAGCCTGGAAGAGTGCACATGTTATACCCCTTCCGAAGAGATCCAATCCTGTCAACTTTTCTGATTTCCGTCCCATCTCGATCTTACCTTTCCTTTCTAAAGCCCTTGAAAAACTTATTTGCCAACAGCTGACCCTTTTCCTTAATAAGCACAATTTGTTGAATCCTTTACAATCAGGTTTCCGTCCTGGTCATAGTACGGCTACTGCTTTAATCAAAGTAACTGATGACATAGGGTGGGGTATGGATAATAAATAACTCACAGTCATGACCTTGCTGGATTTCAGTAATGCGTTCAATACTGTTGATTTCGATATACTGTTGAGTCTATTGTGTTCCCTTAACATATCTCCATCAGTAATTGACTGGTTTCAAAGTTATCTCCGTGGCCGTCGGCAGTATATTCGTGTCGATGAAACCCACTCATCTTGGTGTGATATTACTGCAGGCGTGCCGCAGGGCGGCGTGTTGTCACCTTTACTCTTTTCCATTTTCATTAATTCAATCACTCATATAATATCTTCTCTCTACCACATGTATGCGGATGATGTTCAGATTTACACCCAGTCAACTCTTGAGAATTTGCCGAATGCAATCTCTACATTGAATAACGACTTAAATATTATTCATGAGTGAAGTAAGTCATACGGCCTAAATGTCAATCCCAAAAAATCACAGGCCATTATTATTGGTAGCCAGAGCTTCATCACAAGAATTGACTGGTCCTCCGTACCACCTATCGAATTCGATGGAATTGTAATCCCTTACTTTGACAGTGTCAAAAATCTTGGTATTTATTTCGATAACTCCTTAAATTGGATACGCCAACTGAATGAGGTAAGTAAGAAAACCTTTGTCGCTCTTAGTTCATAACCGTATTAGTGTTAATATAACAAAATGTTATCAAATAAGCTTTACTCGTAAAAGACACCAAATTGAATATCAATATAAATTAGATAACATACCTTTGGAACGCATCTACCAAACCAAAGATCTTGGTAATATTTTTGATTCCAAGATGCTTATGTCTAATCATGTCACGACAATGGTTGCAAAAGCGTATAAAAATTTAGGATTTGTTCTAAGAGAGTCCCGTCCTTTCTCAGATTCTGAATGCATTAATATTTTGTATTATTCTTATGTAAGAAGTGTTTTGGAGTATTGTTGTAATGTCTGGAATCCGCATTATTTGTCTTATATAGAGAATATAGAGCAAATACAATGTAAATTATTAAGCCGTTAAATTATCGTACTCAACATGAAAAAAGCAGTTATGAGAAATCTTGCTATCACCATAACTTATTGCAGTTAAAGGACCGACGTACACTTCTACAAATTTTGTTTCTACACGACATCTGTAGTAATAAAATTGATAGTCCCGAATCGATATCTCAATTCCTACAATTCAATGCTCCTTCGAAGCGTACCAGACATACATCCCTATTTCATGTCCCTTTAAGTCGCTCTAAATATGCTCAAAATTCTTTCATTAGTCGTACACTTAACTGCTACAACAAAAACTTTTCAACTATTGATATTTTCCACGACAGTAAAGCTTCCATAAAAAAAGAAATAATCTCAATTTTAAGAAATAGCAAGTAATATAAACACTAAACACAAATATATACACACACACACACACACACACACACACACACATAAACATAAATATTTACAAAACAAACACTAGTAGATGTACATATATGCACTGTATTTTGTAAAATGCGTAATGGCGTAATGACCACTCTTTAAAAATAACCCTGTGTAATATTATTTCTACACGGTTGTAGCGATACGTTAGAAGATTTGTTTTTCTTTTTTATAAAGTAAGAACCTGTAATGGGCAGTAGAAAATGTAAATACTTTCTAATTTTATATTGTTACAAAATGCTGTTGGTTCTGTTACAATAAATTAAAAAAAAAAGATTCAAAATTAAAAAGTTTAACGGAAGCTTAAAATTAGCTTGTTGAACCCGTTGCCCATTTTTCTATATATATATATATATATATATATATATATATATATATATATATATATATATATATATATATATATATATATATATATATATATATATATAAAATAAAATGTATATTTTTTCACAAACGTTTTTTCATTTCAATGGTATAGGTAACAATAATTTTAAATTCGACCTGAACATTATTTTTAATTCTTTCAATACTATTGCTAAATAACTATCTATTTTGTAATTAATTAAAGAGGAATTTTCCGAGAAGACTTGATGCCAATTATTTTTTTTAATTTATTCATATCCACCCCTTAACAAACCATGTAAGGTGTTGAATTCTCTTAATAGCATTATAATAAGGTGGCGATTGTGGCGCCCCGTGGGATTTAAATGCGATGAGTTGGGCCCATGTAAGGTCATAAGAAATTATTCACCGCGTGGTTTTCTTAGATAAACGAAAGTTTGTGTTTTAAAAACTTTGTTACATATTCGTCTTACATAACTATTCTCGAAAATATTTAGCAGTTAGTATAAAGCTGAAACATTTTTCCTTATTTAAATTACAAAACTGAAATAAAAGAACACCAACATTTAAAAAGTGACTCAAAATGACAAAACTAGTTAAAACGTTATTTTTTTTTACCTCAAAGTAACAAACGCAGCAAGCGGATGAGTCAATTTAAATTATTTTTACTTAAAAAGGACAGAAAGGAAGTTGACTGGTGAGGGGAAATAAAAGAGCCACTAACTTAAGATTTTTATTTATTTATGGTTTTATTAAGAACCTATTTTAAAATATTACTGTTAAAGAATATTTTTTATAGGATGACAAACGACCACACAGACCACCTGATGTTAATAGTTGCTGTAGCCCATAGACATATACTTCTATATTCGATTACGAATCAAAATGAAGATGCGTTGTCACCCGTGGGGACTAAGATGGTATAATTCATTTCTAGTAAAAAGGGTCTCCGGTTCTCAACACTGACCACTCGAAACACAGTAGCATTAAGCTTTTTACGCTATTTTACGCTAGTATTCTGTGAGAGCGTGGACCTTCCCCGGTCGAGCTGAACCATTCGTGCTACAACTATACTACTGCTAAGAGCTTTGGTTTCGTGACTACAAAAACTGCCGATTGAATTACCAAAATTGACAATTTAATTACCGAACACCAATTACAACTTAAAACTTACTAACAATTAATCACACAACGCTTTAGTTCACTTTATATTGCTTCGAAGTATTTGCTTGAAACGCCAATTCAATACTGACTCGGTCGCAGTATTTACTGGCCTTATTGGCATTTTCAACTGAAACATCCAGAATCATCGAGCACATACTGGTCTCAGCCGACTTAGTGTGGAAAATTCCCTCCTAGTTCTGCGACTAGATACAAGACCCCGCTAGTAGGAAATTTTCAGCATGGAATGGCACTTATACGTGGTAGAGCCATGCTGCAGTTAAATTAGTAGTATAGTTGTAGCACGAATGGGTCGGCTCGACCAGGGAAGGACCACGCTCTCACAGAATACCAGCGTGAAATAGTAACTTAATGCTGCTGTATTTCGTATGGTGAGTGTAGAGAACCGGAGACCCTTTTTACTGGAAACGAGGCATTTCATCTTAGTCCTCACGGGTGACAACGCATCCGCATTTTGATTCGTAATCGAGGATAGATGTGACCCTGTCCTATAAAAAAAATGGAATTTTCTAGAAAGCTCTTCTGGTTCTGCTATACTATATATATATATATATATATATATATATATATATATATATATATATATATATAGTACCCGGTTGACCGAGCTTTGCTCGGTATTTTTCGCTCGATTTTTTTAATTCGTGTGTTTTGGAAATTATAATTAGATACAAATTACATACTGATGAATTACAAATAATATTTTTTGATCTTAGCGACATAACAGAAAAAACTGAACTGGTTATTTGAATAAAAAATCATGAGTGCAATTATTTTTATTTAAATTTTCGTGTTTTTAAAAAATACTAAAAAAAGGGCTCGAAAAAAATATATTTTCTCAAAAAAGAAAGAAACTTGAAAAAAAAAATAAAAAAGTCGGTCGGTCGGTCTGGGCTCGAACCGGGGTTTTACGATTTTGTGACCGCCCATTATACCAATAAGCTATTTATAATCATTACCAAACTGTCAAA
Source organism: Parnassius smintheus behrii (assembly GCA_036936625.1). Lineage (NCBI taxonomy): Eukaryota > Metazoa > Arthropoda > Insecta > Lepidoptera > Papilionidae > Parnassius > Parnassius smintheus. The sequence goes on from JAUPFT010000005.1 coordinate 58,030,223, forward strand.
ATTTACCTTCTTATTCTAACTATATTGTAGCAGTTTTTAATTGCCTAAAAACACGGACAAAAAGACATTTTCTAAAAATAAATCTTAGCTAGATCGATTTATTATCCCCGAAACTCCCTGGACACTAAATTTTATGAAAATCGTTGGAGCCGTTTCCGAGATCCCGATTATATATATATATATATATATATATATATATATACATATATACAAGAATTGCTCGTTTAATAGTATAGGATATATCGCCAGGCACCCAACATTGTACGAAATCAAAATCGTGTCGATAGTGAATCCAGTAACACCGTTCTCGGATCTTTAATGGAGTTTGATTAACTCCCAGATGGCCTCATGGACCATTATGGTACAGCCGTAGAAGAACATCTGGTACTTTAGCTATAGGGACAACCATTTGCAAATGACAGCTGTCTCCCCGAACATTTCCCATTTACGGAACGGAACTCCTTCCTGAATCAGCAAGCTCTCCCATTGGGCCCAATAGCTTTTCGTGGTCGAACTCATCGCCGAGAAGTCGCTTCACATGGGATTGGGAGCACTGGCCTTCATCCATTGCAGAATCAGCTTGATGACAGAATCTTCCTGTTGTGCATGTTGAAGGCTGTCCTTCCACACGTTGCTTAGGGGGTTTGTCCTGAACATCCTCACAGATACCACTCCCTCACCCTCTAGTATAATGCTTGCATTTTTCAGTACAAGGTCTTCTTAACAATGCATCTGCGTTGCCATAAGATTTCCGCCTGCGATGTTTGATCACAAAGTCGCTTTTCCTGCTGCAACTGGGTGGTGCTGTTGTTCGCACTTCCCTCTCAAGATCGATCACCTTCTCTTTTTACGGTTTGTTTAGAGCTCCTGGATCGAAGATGGCCCCTTTATTCACAACAGTAGCACCTTGGGCTGTATTTTTTATTGCAGTCATGAACTGTAGCTGCTACAACCTCCCTAACGCTCCTCCGTCCTGGGAACGACGGTCTTGCAGCTGCTGGGAGGTGCTGTTAGCCGCACTACCCTATCGAGTTCGATCTCCTTCCCTTTCTACAGTTCGTTTAGGGCAGCTGGAATGAGGATGGCCCCTTTTCCACCTAGGTCTGTATCCTTTATTGCGGTCTCGAATTGTAGCTACTGCAACTTTCCTGACATGGTGAGAACGATGATCCTGCGGCGCGGCTTCCACCTCTAGTGCGTGGGCCAAGGCGTCCTTAAGTGCCCGAGCCTCGCAGCAGCTCTGATACAAGATCGCAGATGGTGTCGATTAATGTCTGCACCAGGTTCCCTGCAATGAGTGCAGGTACAGACTGGTACGCTATTCGAACCAGCTTATCCACATCGAGAGCCGTGGTAGCTCAGACGGTTAGCGCTGGCTGTGTAAATTTTACAGTACGTGAGCAAACCAGGTTCGATTGCCACCGGCACCAATGAAATGGTCAATTGCAATTTTAAGTGCTGATTTACTACGTGATTGGTGGTGAACTGAAATATCGTGAGGAAACCTGCAAGACTGAGAAATAAAAAAAATATTTCGAAGATATGTGAAGTTCGTTAACATGCATTGAAGCAGCGCGTAGGACAATTTCTTGCCCTTAGACCCTCCCAGAAGTGAGAAAAGACCTATGCCCAGGAGTGGGACGTGTATGCTGTAACTATTTTAATATTTTCATCACATCAAAGTCCCAATGCTGCAGGTTTTCATTGCTGCGTTTCACGCTATCTTTAAGTTGCGCACGAAAGATGTATTCCAGATGAGCGTCACCATATCTCGCCTACAATGCCATAAGTAGCTGCTCGTAAGTCACTTTCTTACCGAGAGCTTCCAGAACAGTCAAGGCTTCGTCGCTATGGCGGTCGCAGTAATGGCCTGACCTTTATTACAGCCGTTCGCCTCCATTACAGCCTTAAACAGGATTTTGTAAGCTGACCAGAAAAAAGTCCCGTCGAACGGCGTAACTTCGAATCCACGTAGCGAAGGTGTTGTAGCTACCATGGGAGCTGTTATATCATCCCCAAGTTTTATTTGTATCAACCATCACGTTGTCCACCTGATTGCTCACTTGGTCGATTCAGGTTTTAGCTTCCGAAAGGTGGTTGTCATGTTGAACAACCCCGTCTTCCAACTCCCTTTTCTCTTTCCCGAAGGTAGCGTGAAGCTACCAAGCGTTCAAATTTGACCACGACGATATTTCGACAAAATCAAAATTCAAGAGGTCAAATATCGGTCATATACCTACCTACAGCACTTTTACCCATAAATACTTATGTTTAGAGACTACTTTTCTATGAAGAAGTGTGACATTATAGAATTAATAAGAAATTTTCTATCCTCTAGTGGAATAAAAAGTCAGTTTGGCAATGGATATTTATTTATAATCTGCGTTCATTTCTTACGCCATTTTCGTGTGAATGTTGTTAATTTTTAGATTTTTCTAGTGTATTATTAGTATTTTTTAGCATTGTGTTTTAGTATAGTGTTTTATAATAAAATTGTAATGAAAGTTTTTGTGTGAATATAATTTGCATTTTTACGTAAATAATTTCGAGTAATATATAGAAATAATTGCAATTTTCACGCTGCCGACATCCACTTGGTATGTTTTTTTATTATCAACATACAGTAGTTTTTTGTAATAAAGTAAAACCTGACTTTTGTTTAAACAACAGGATAGAAAATTTTGTATAGATTTTATAATGCCAAACTTGTTCATAGAAAAGTAGTCTCTAAATATAATTTTTAATGATTTAAAGTGCTGTGGGTGAGTGTGGTCAAATGCGACTGCTCGGGATTTGACGGACGCATGCAACTACATGGGATTTTTATGGGGATTGAATGGTTATCACCAGTTGTGATAGACCCTAAAAGCTCATTGTGCGTATTTCTGGACGGATTTACAAGCAAGATTAAACGATTTGCGAAAATATGCTAAGTCAAAGAACCATAAAGACAAACGGTATACTATATTTACGAACAGAAGAATTTATTTTTCAGCTGCTCCCAAACCACAATCCAAGACGGATTTAAACATCTTAAGAACGGAAGGTAGGCTAGCACATTTTATAACAGAACATACCGCTATATCTAAAATTGATCACTTTACTGAAACTATAAAAAAGTGTTTTACTGATTTCGAAGAAGCTGCAAATGTCAAAATTCACAGAACAAAGTGTACTGAAGTGATTAAAATGTTTTAGCACCCCACTTTGTTCAGACGCTAATAAATGAAATTGGATCAAAAAAGTATACCATCTTGCTCGATAAGTCCACCGATCTTAACGTATCCAATTTTTTGAGAGGTGTTACGATATTTCAGTCCCGCAAGAAAAACTGTAGTGTCGTATTTTCTGGCTTTGGGACCTCTGATCGCAGTTGACGCTCGTGGGGTTGTAAATGCTTTGCTGAAATATTTGGAAAGACACGGTATACCACTGAAAACCATGATTGGATTAGGATGTGATAACGCGTCTGTAATGATCAGTATAAATAACGGCGTGCATAAAATTATTAAAACTGAATACGGATTAACAAATATGGTTCTTGTGAAATGCGTATTCCATTCATTACAAATAGCTGTGAACATGCTTCCAAACACACATTGCACAGAAATATTGAAATTTTTATCAGCGAAATTCACAATTGGTTTTCAAATTCACCTTAACGCAGAGAAAAGTACAAAGAACTGTAACAGTTGATAAACTGTGGCGAGACTTTTTCGAAAATTTTGAGATCTTGTTCAACTCGCTGGCTGTCAGTGAAGCAGGCAGTAACGAGATAAATGTTACACCTCTGACATTGCATAGAGTATGCAATGTTTTCGGATGAGTCTAATCACCTGTAACTCTGTTATTTGCTTATTTGACAAGCGTTTTGAACGAAGTCCAATTTTTTTTATAGAAGACGGGGTAAACGAGCATACGGTTCACCTGATGTTAAGTAACTACCGCTGCCCATGAACAACTACAACACCTGGGGAATTGCAGGTGCATTGCCAACCTTTTAGAAAGGAGTAAGCTCTTTTCTTGAAGGTCCCTAGGTCGTATCGGTCCGGAAAAATCGTTGCTGGTAAATTATTCCAGAGAGAGGTCGTACGCGGAAGAAAACTCCTAGTTAAAAGTACAGTGGTAGATCGCCAAGCACTCAGATGGTGTGGATGGTATCGGGAGGTTTGCCGCGTAGTGCGCTCATAATATTTAGCGGCTAGGATTAATCCGAAAAATTTCATAGAGCAATGCAAAAAGATGCAACATCTCTTCACAGTGCCAGGGAATTGAGCTGATCGGAAACCACTCGGTCGTCAACGATTCGAGCCGTTCTGCTCAATTTTCGTTTACAAGATACAGGAGTGTACAAGCTTGATTGTGAATGTGGTCTCTCTTATATAGAACAATCAAAAAGATCAATTGGAACCCGCGTAAAAGAACATGGGGGTCATTGTAGAAGCGTGCTCGTCGCGACCCCTGCCAGCCCTTTTCAGGGCTGCAATTCTACACAGCTGCGCACCCATGCGAACGAGGGTTAGGGCGTCCCCCCAAGGCGACGCACACCAGCTCGTCCCCGTTGGTGTGGAATGCAGCGCGCAAAGCGGCGATGGGGACCGCCACCCGTCACGCACAGCCCGACACGGCGGAAGGTGGAGGACGGAGTGCAGAGTTGGCACGTGGAATGTTAGAGGAGGCATGAGAGATAAGACGAATGAGTTGATCGAAATAATGAAAGAAAGAGAATTAGATGTCGTGTGTATGTCGGAGACCAAACGGAAAGGCAGTGGTATTGAAGAGCTCCCTGGCGGGACGTTAGCTATATGGTCCGGAGTCCCGGAAAGCGAGAACGCCTGCCAGGGAGGGGGAGTGCTGTTGTCGTCCCGGTTGGTCGATCTTATGACTGAATACAAGGTTGTGAACTCAAGACTTCTCTGGGTTCGCTTCAAAATGGGACTGACGAAGTTATTCCTTTTGGCTGTTTATGCGCCGGTAGCTTCGTCGTCCAGGGCTGAACTGGAGGAGTTTTGGGAGAATGTAAGAGAAGTTCTAGATTTGGTTAAGGGAAATGAAAGAACTGTTGTATGTGGTGATTTGAATGGATGGGTAGGTATCGCTCGACCAGGATACGAGTCGGTGCTTGGAAAGTTTGGAGATAAAAGGGTTAATGATGCTGGCAAGCTTATACTGGCTGTATGCAAGGAAAAGGGTCTTCTTGTGACAAACACTATGTTTAATCACAGGAAGATCCATATGTACACTAGAGGAAGAAAGAATGAGAGAAGTATGATTGATTTGTTCCTGGTGGATGACCGACTGCGAAAACAGGTGATGGATACACGAGTGTTCAGGGGTGCTGACCTGGGAACGGATCATTATCTAGTAATTACTAGATTTAGGGGTTTGTTCGCGGGTTGGCGCCACCGGACGGCAGTAACAGAACCACAGTCGGTCTGTCGCATCCGAAGCTGGAAGCTTCAGGAAGCGGATACTAGGGACAAATATCACACGAGGGTAGCCGAAAAGCTTGACACCATCGATGGCAGGAAAGAATGTGTGGAGAGAACATGGCAGAACCTTAGGGATGGAATGGTAAGTGCAGCGGAAGAAGTATGTGGTACGACAAAAAGAGGTAGTAGTAAAAGAAGAGATGCATGGTGGAATGATGAAGTGAAAGAAGCTGTAAAAAAGAAGAAAAAAGCATGGTTAGACTACTTGGCCTCTAGTAACGATGAGCATATGAGAGAGAAGATGAAAGAAAGATATAAGCTGCAGAAAGTTCATGCGAAAACATTGATTGAGGAAGTACGTGAAAGGTGTAGAATAGAAGCGGACGAGAGGTTGTCACACAACTTTAGGGAAAACTCCAAACTCTTCTGGAAAGAGGTTGGAAGGTCCCGGAGTGCTGCGACAGCTTTAAGAATGAACAAAGTGCTTTCGAGAGCCAATGACGTCCTCTCAGAAAAATCGGACGTCATGCAGCGATGGAGTGAATTTTATAGAGAATTGTACGCCTGTCTTGATCTTAGTGAAGGATCCGGGGGTGACGCCGTGACTGGCACGCCAGACACGGACCTCGATGACACTGAGGTCATCAGCATGAAAGAGATTGAACGTGCGATTCGAAGTTTGAAATGTGGTAAGGCTGCGGGACTAGACAGAGTTACTGCTGAAATGGTCAAGTACGGTGGGCCTCGCGTCTGGGACAGCTTTCATCTGCTGTGCAATTTGTGCTGGCGGACGGGAGATGTCCCGGATGATTGGCGATCCGCGGTCATTGTGCCTTTATATAAAGGTAAAGGTTCACATTTTGACTGCGGGAGCTATCGGGCGATCAGCTTGACCAGTTTAGCAAGTAAAGTTTATTCGAAGGTTTTGACACGCAGGATGCAAGAGAAATCGGAAAGATTCCTATGGGAGGCACAATGCGGATTTAGACCTGGAAGAGGATGCACGGATCAAATGTTTTCTCTCCGCATGATCACGGAGAAGCTTCTGAGTGTTAACCAGAGGATTTTCTGTGCTTTTGTGGATCTGGAGAAAGCATTTGATAAGGTTATAAGGAAGAAAATGTGGGAACTGTTGCCGGGATATGGTGTGGATGGTCGATTGTTAAGGGCTGTGCAGTCACTTTACTATGACTGTAAAGCCTGTGTGCGGGTAGGGCATGACCTGTCACCCATGTTTAGCGTCCAAGCGGGCGTAAAACAGGGTTGTGTCATGTCTTCCTGGCTGTTCATACTGTATCTCGACAGCTGTTTACAGAAGCTGAAAGATAGCTGTTTGGGTGTGAAATTGGGTGACATAAAAGTTAATTGTCTGCTGTATGCTGATGATGCTGTAGGTGTGCCGCGCACACACATGTAAACTTCGCAACGTTGTATTGTAACTATATTATGTAGTGAATAAGATTTTTCAGGCAGTCACTAGTTGCCCGCCAACTGTATGGCACGTTTCGCTATAATAAATATATATTAGTAAAAGAATTCACCTTTCAGGAGTCAGCTCCTAAACTGGTGACCCCGACGTGATTAAGATGACTGAAGTGGTCTATGTGATGTTAATGCAGTAGTGGGCAATATTCGCGTGGTTGTGATCAGTGGACAATAGATATAGTAACATGAGTGCGCCGTTTCCGCCTACGTCACAGAACGTGCCGCCTGTTAACGTGCCACCCGTTCAAGACATCCAGCCACCCGCGCAACCGCCCATCATGGCGCCAGGTGTAGATGCAGTGTCCCTACAGTCTCGCCTCGCAGACTTTTGGACGGACCAGCCACGCGTATGGTTCGTACGCACGGAAGCTATCCTCGCACCTCAGAGGTTGAGTGATGAGGCGAAGTTTGACCTGGTCGTGTCTAAGCTAAGTAAGGAGGTTATCGCGCAAGTGACGGACATATTACTCAACCCGCCTCCTACCTACAAGTACGACGCACTCAAAGCTCGGCTACTCCACATCTATGAGGAGTCAATGTCGAGGCAGATCGAGAAGCTTATGAGCGAGCTAGAGCTGGGCGACCAAAAACCATCTCAGCTGCTTCGGCGGATGCGTGAGCTCGCTACTGACAAGGTCCCTGATGAAACCCTTCGCGTCTTGTGGCAGGGTCGTCTTCCGACACAAGTCCGAGCCGTGCTAACTGTGTCCGACTCCAAGGACCTGGACAACCTAGCAGCAGTTGCAGATAACGTCATGGAAGCTGTGCGGCCTTCATATGCCGCCACCGCTACTTACACCGTGCCAGCGCCAGCATCTACTACCGCCTATGACTTGGCCCTGTTGAGAGCTGAGGTGGCTAAAATAAAGGCTACCGTGGACCGGATCGATCAGCAGAGGTCGCGGTCCCGCGCCCCGGATCGCAACCGGCGTCGTTCACAGTCCAGGCGCCGTAGCAGTTCCTGCCGTCCCCGGAAGGAGAACTACTTATGCTTTTACCATTACAAGTTCCGAGAAAAGGCCAACAGGTGTACGAAGCCTTGCGCGTGGAAAACAACACAGCCGGAAAACTGAGCAGCGAGGTACAGTCCGAGGGTCTTCAGGTCTGTACCGTTTTTCCATTCAATCGTTTGTGTGTGTCAGACAGTAACTCCGGACTTAGATTTTTAGTTGACACCGGTGCCAATGTGTCTGTTTTACCAGCCGCGAGAAAAGATCGTCTAAATCAGTGTAGTGCATATAAATTATACGCAGCTAATGGCAATGAAATCGCAACTTACGGTACCAAGACAATAGTGTTAAACTTAAACTTACGCCGACTTTATCGTTGGGAATTCGTTGTAGCAGATGTCAAACAACCAATTTTGGGCGCCGATTTTTTAGCGTACCACAAATTATTAGTTGATTTAAACGCGCGTAAATTAATAGATAAAACTACAGAATTGAATGTTTCGGCATCTGTTGTCAATGTATCTCAACCTAGTGTTAAAACTATTGATGTAAATCATCCATATCAGGATTTATTGTTAAAGTATCCGGACATCACTAAACCAGCGTCATTCCGAGAAACTGCGAAACACGATGTCGTCCACTATATCGAGACCTCTGGCCCGCCCATGCACGCGAAAGCGCGCCCGTTGCCACCTGACAGGTATAAAAAAGTTAAAGAAGAATTTCGCATCATGCAGGAACTGGGCATCTGTCGTCCTTCAAAGAGCGCGTGGGCTAGTCCGCTCCATGTAGTTCCTAAAAAAATGGAGATATAAGACCTTGTGGGGACTATCGCCAGCTGAATGCGATAACAAAGCCCGACAGATACCCGATTCCTCGCTTGAACGATTTTACTTTTATTCTTCCGGATAAAAAGATATTTTCAAAATTAGACATCAATAGAAGTTATCATTTTATACCTGTCGCACCAGGTGACGTGGAGAAAACCGCTATCATAACACCATTCGGACTTTTCGAGTTTCCTCGAATGACCTTCGGTTTGCGCGGAGCAGCACAAACCTTCCAGCGCTTTATGAACTCCATTTTACAAGGTCTTGATTTTGTCTTTTGTTATTTAGACGACTTACTTATAGCTAGTGACAACGAAGTTCAACACAGGCAACATTTAGAAATTATTTTTAAAAGGCTTAATAAATATGGAATTTCGATTAATTTGGCAAAATGTCGTTTCGGACAAACTAAACTAGAATTTTTGGGACACGAGATTAGTACCGACGGCGTCAGGCCGTTGCAAGATAAGGTTCAGGCAATTGTGGAATTTCCGAAGCCGAAAACTGTTGCAGAGCTAAGACGTTTTCTCGGTATGGTCAATTTTTATCGAGCTCATCTTCCTAACGCAACTTTATATCTAACAGAATTAAATAAATATCTTAAAAGCTCAAAGAAAAATGATAAGACTCCCATCGTCTGGACGGAGAGTGCGAACGAAGCATTTACGCAATGTAAGGCAGGTCTCACACAGGCCGCTACATTGACGTACCCTAGAGTGGGTTCCGAACTCGCTTTAATGACTGATGCATCACACAAAAGGAAGGAGATAGCTGGAAACCATTGGGCTATTTCTCAAAAAAATTGACCACCACCCAACAGCGATATAGCACATACGATCGCGAGTTGCTCGCTATATACTTAGCTATAAAACATTTTCGGAAATTATTTGAAGGGCAAGAAATAACCGTGTATACGGACCATAAACCTTTAACTTTTGCATTTCAAAAGGTAGGACGCGATGAAAGCGAAACGCCTCGGAGAACGAGACATTTAGCTTTCATAAGTGAGTTCACTACAAATATAAAACATATAACCGGTACGAATAACATCGTAGCTGACACCTTATCGCGCATCGAAGCCGTGACTATGCCAACTGCGTTGAATTTCGATGACATTGCAAATGAGCAGCGTAGCGACAGTTATATCATGAATGTTATGTCTGGTTTAAATACCGATAATATTTTGTTAAAGGAACTAGTTATACCTATGTTAAATAAGTCTATTTTTTGTGAGATGTCTACTGATACAGCTCGTCCGTACCTACCGGAAAAGTTTCGACGCCTAGCTTTTGATAGTTTACATAATTTGAGCCATCCTGGAATTCGTTCTACGCGAAAGATGTTAGCCAAAAAGTATTTCTGGCCTAGTATGAATCGTGATGTTTCTTTGTGGGCAAAAACGTGCATACAATGTCAACGTTCTAAAGTTAACAGACATACGGTATCGAATCTGACTAAGTTTCCGGAAGTAGAGCGTTTTGAGCATTTGCACGTCGATATCGTTGGCCCTCTTGAGATCTCTCCAGATGGTTATAGATACTTACTTACGATAATTGATAGGAGGACCAGGTGGCCTGAAGCTTTTCCGTTACGAGACATTACGGCAGAAACTGTTGCCAAACATTTATATGAAGGTTGGATTTGTCGTTACGGTTGCCCGATAAAGTTAACTAGCGACCAAGGTCGCCAGTTTGAGAGTAGTCTTTTTAACCAGCTGTTAAAAATGTTGGGGGTTAATAGAATTCGAACTACTCCTTATCATCCGCAAAGCAATGGCGCAGTTGAACGTTGGCATCGTTCTTTAAAAGCAGCACTTTCAGCTCGCCTGTCACATGGGTCCTGGGTGGAAGAGCTACCCACAGTATTACTGGGGCTTCGCGCGGCCGCCCGCAGCGACTCAGGGGTTAGCGCCGCCGAGTTAACGTTCGGACGAAACTTGCGTCTACCGGGAGACTTTTATGACAGCTTTTCGAACAACCGTAACGTCAATGATTATTGTTTAGTGGATAAGATTAGAGATACTATTAGTAGTTATAAGCCTACATCCGACGATTCACGTAACTGTCATAGTCTTTTTGTGCACAAGGACTTACGTAACTGTGAATATGTCTTTGTTAGGGACGATTCAATACGTAAACCTTTGAAACCACCCTACGACGGTCCGTACCGCGTGATAAAAAGGGGCTCAAAGGTTTACCTAATTCAATTACCCGATAGACAGGTACATATTTCTATCGACAGATTAAAGCCTGCATATGTATTAAAGGAATGTGATGGTAACGAAGCAACGCCACGCCAAAGTAACGCTGACAACGCAGCGGATGTTGCACCTGCGCATGTACGGTTCCCGTTACCACCGTCCACACCGCTGACGTCGTTGTTACCCGGCCCGAGCAACCCGATAACCGTGAAAACAACGCGAAGTGGTCGGATTGTTAAGTTACCTTCACGATTTATAAGCTAGTGTTAATATAAAATATATATTATACAATTACATGTCTAAATGATAATCAGGTTTAGTTACTATGGATGTGAAAGTATTATTTGCATTGTCTAGTGCATAATATTTTCATTCAGGATATTCAAGTTACATTATTTAAGTTGAATGTAATTGTAGAAGCATCGTGTTCAGTATTTTGCGTATACTGCACTTTCATATAGGTTCCAGGTAGTTAGTTTAGTTATAATGTATTTAATATAATTTCATTCGAAATACTTCCTTTGCGAAAGCATTAGCGCGATAAGTTTTACGATTTTTACTATGGGTAATTTGCAAGAAAAACCAGTTACTGTTTCTCAGGCTCAAAATACTGTAGAGAATAAAGTGGATAATTTTCAAACATGGTTATAAGTGATAGCCAGTTTTATGGGGGCGATAATCCTGTACACTATTTGGGTAAAGTTTAATAAGAAGTTCAAAAGCTGGCTTCGTCATCAAGTGTTAATGGCAGGCATTCCGATATCGGGCCAGAATATGGGTCAGATGATAGGTGCTTCTAGCACCGGTCTGCAGCATGTGCCCGCGCCCGCCGCGGCCGCCACCCCTTTCGCGGGGGTCTCCGTACAGCCCTGCGCAAAAGCGCATTAGCAAGTTTTTGTTGTTAGTTTTAAGTTTATATTCATTGTATAGTTTTAAGTTTTTTGTATTCAATTGTTGTAAAGGGGGAAGTATTGTAGGTGTGCCGCGCACACACATGTAAACTTCGCAACGTTGTATTGTAACTATATTATGTAGTGAATAAGATTTTTCAGGCAGTCACTAGTTGCCCGCCAACTGTATGGCACGTTTCGCTATAATAAATATATATTAGTAAAAGAATTCACCTTTCATTATGGTCACCAATAGGCACCCCTACGGAGTCAGCTCCTAAAATGCAGTGCTTATTGCACCATCAGAAGCAGAACTGCAGGCATTAGTCACGTGTATGAAAGAGGAATGTGAAATTAAAGGTCTCCGTTTGAATGCTAATAAAACTAAGGTTCTGGTATTTGAAAAGGACGAAGAGAGAACGAAATGTGAAATATGGGTAAATCAGGAATGTCTAGAACAGGTAAATGAAATTATATACTTGGGGAGTGCTTTCAGCCGGGATGGAAGATGTGATTTAGATGTGGATAGGCGTGTCGCTGCCGGAAACAAAGTCAATGGTGCCCTGAATGCATTAGTCAAAAGACAAGGCGTGGTGAAGAGTGCACGCCTTGCAGTACATAACGCAGTGTTGGTACCGACTTTGTTATATGGCAGCGAAACCTGGGTATGCCAGAAGAAGTATAAAAGCAAGTTGAATGCAGTGGAGATGCGATCTCTTCGTAAAATGTGTGGCGTTACCATAGCCGACCGAAAGCGAAACGAAGAGATTCGCAATATGGCAGGATTGAAAGATGACCTTATCACAAAAATTGATAGAGGCGTACTCCAATGGTTTGGGCACGTTGAACGAATGAGTGAAGACCGAATGGTGAAGAAAATATATAGAGCGAAAGTAAATATTAAAAGGTGTCGAGGTAGACCGAGACTAACTTTCGAAGACCATGTGAGCAAATTGCTCGAAGAGGGGAGGGTCAAGAGTACTCGGATACCTAGACGTGCATGTATGAAGAAGTTAATGAACCTGAAAGAAGCGAAAGAGGTATGTAAGGATCGTGACACTTGGCGATCTGTTCTCTCTGGCTACCCCGTTAGGGATTGTGCGTGACGATAAGTAAGTAAGTAAGTAAGTAAGTAAAAGAACATATAGCTGATGTGAAGCATCAATGTTTCGGGAGGTCTGCAGTTTATGATCATTTCCTAGACGGCCCTAACCATTACATCAGATTTGATAGAACACAAATACTCACGAAAGAACACCGATTCCTACCAAGGATGATACGTGAGGCTATTGAAATTTAAAAACATCCTAATTTCAATAGACAAAGAGGCTGGGTATTACCACCTGCTTGGGAACTTATATCAATAAAATTAAAACTAATACCACTGCAAAACACAGTTCATTTTGCATATAATTGCAATAAAAAATAATTAAAAAAGCTGAAGATACTCCGGGTTAACAATGACATCAGGACGTAAGTCATCTCAGACTCCCGTGACCAAGGGTGCTGAAAAGCACCCGAAACGTCGGGAATTAAAAATAATCAAAATTAAACGCGATAAAATCCGTTAAAGTGATTTTAATCAATATGTAGTGTTCGCATAAATATAAATAATTTAGTAAACCAGTACGGACTGGAAATATCAAATAAAACACGCCGATTAGTAGATCTAAAGACTAAGCGCGCAAGATACATAACAGCTTTAAATTTCTTGAAGAGATGCAGAGATCATAATCTCATTCCTACAAGTGTCAAGATATCTCTAAAAAGACATTCGAGGAAGCGCTAATATTTAAAATCAGGCTAGTCAAAAGTTGTTAATAACATCACTAAATCAAATGTCCAACATACGAAATCGTTGACGACAGACACGAATCATAAACAACGCGCTGTCCATAACTTATCAAACAAACTCTGGACGACTCTAAAATAAATTTTTTACAAAAAGGTATGAATTTCGCAATAACACCGCGAAAAATACCGTTTGAGGACATTATCTGTAGTGTTGAGGATTGTCTGTATAAAAATAATATTGGTAATGAAGATTCAGAGGTCATACGTCAAGACATTTCGTCTATGTTACGCCGAAGTTCAGCGCCGAAATTAAATCTTCCCAAAAAGGAATTTAACGCGTTGAAATCTTACGCAACAGACCAGAGTTTACGATTCTCCGCGCAGATAAAGGTAATGCTACGGTTATAATGGATACGTCTGATTACAGTTTTAAAATACAACAATTTTGTCGGATAAAACTACATACCGAAAGGTCAAAACAGACCGTACAACTAAAACTTTTAAAATAACTAGCGATCTAATTAAGAAATACTCCGAGAAATTGAATCTAGATGTTAATTCGATAATACCTTGTACTTATGTACTTAACCACCGAAGTTGTATGGATTACCAAAAATACACCAACCGAACCCATTACGTCCAATAATGAGTCAGATCGATTCACCATCTTACAGACTGACTAAACACTTAGCTAAAGTATTATCACAACTCAGAGGACACACAAGAACACACACTAAGTATTCATACCATTATGTCAGTGAGATAAAAGACCTACGTCTTAGTGACAATAAAACCATTGTCAGTTTTGATGTTCAGTTTCTATTTACATGCCTACCTGTTGAAGACTACATCTCAATTATAAACTAGGAAACTAGAGGAAAATAACATGCCAGCAGAATATGCAGTAATGCTCAGACATTGCCTTACACAGCCTTTCACAGTTAGCGACCGTGGGAAAATCTTTGTTACAAAGAGCACGAGGGATCTGTGACAGCAATCACGACAAGATGCTTCGGGTCCCGCGTCTACGTTACAGTGACTAAGTGAAGCTGGTCAAAGTCGAGCGTGTGCCTGCTGTACTACCATATGTCAGAGGTATCACAGACAAGATTGGCTACATCTTAAAGCGAGCTTCTATTAAATCATTCTACAAGCCGCGGAAGATTTGCCAGTTCTTACCATCCGTCAAGTGTTATATTCATACACAAGATGCAGGGGTGTACAAGCTTGATTGTGAATGTGGTTTCTATTATATAGAACAAACAAAAGATCAATTAGAACCCGCGTAAAAGAACGTAATATAGCTGATGTGACGCATCAACGTCCCGGGAAGTCTGCAGTTTGTAATCATATCCCAAACGGCTCCAAACATTACATTAGATTAGATAGACCACAAATCCCATCGAAAGAACACCGATTCCTACCAAGGACAATACGTGAGACTATTGAAATTAAAAAACATCCCAATTTCAATAGAAAAGGAGGCTGAGTACTACCACCTGCTTGGGACCCTATATCAATAAAAATTGAAACTAAATCCAAGCCTGCAAGCACTGCAAGACTTCAAGACACAGTCATTTCATATTGCATAGATCGGACCATAAACAATAATTAAAAATCTGAAGATACTCCGGGCTTAACAATAACATCGGGACTTAAGTCATCTCAGTCTCCCGTGACCACAGGTGCTGGAAAGCACCCGAAACGTCAAGAAATAAAAATAATTAAAATTAAACGCGATAAAATCCGTAAAAGTAGTTTTAATCAATATGTAGTGTTCGCGTTAATATTAGACTGGAAATATAAGACTGGACTGGAAATAGCAAATAAAATACGCCGATCTAAAGACCAATCGCGTAGGATACTTAACAGCTTTAAATTTGTTAAAGAGATGCGGCGATCATAATCTCATTCCAACGTCTGTCAAGATATCCACTAAAAAAGACATTCAAGGAAGCGCTTAGATCTTAAATCAGGCTGGTGAAAAGTTGTTAATAGCATACCGACCTGGGTTTCATAAACAAAATTATAGAAAATTCATCCAGTGAATTAAATAATGTTTTATCGACATTTGATTATAAGAATTACATGGAAACTTTAGATAAACGCGAAACAATTAAACGCAATGAATGCAAAAATAAACATATTGATAAATAACAAAAATTAACTACTTAATCAAATGTCCACCATATGAAATCGTTGACCACAGACACGAATCATAAATAAAGTGTTGTCGACGAGTATAGTTTATCAAACAAACTCTGGACGACTCCAAAATAAAATTTTTACAAAAAGGTATGAATTTCGCAATAAAACCGCGAAAAATACCATATGAGGACATTATCTGTAGTGTTGAGGATTCTTTGAATAAAAATAATATTAGTAATGAAGATTAAAAGGCCATACGTCAAGACATTTCGTCCATGTTACGTCGAAGTTCGGCACCTAAATTAAATCTTCTCAAAAATGAATTTAATGCGTTAAAAAACTTATGCAACAGAACAGAGCTTACGATTCTCCGCGCAGATAAAGGTAATGCTACGGTTATAATGGATGCGTCAGATTACAATTTTAAAATGTACTGTACTACCATATGTCAGAGGTATCACAGACAAGATTGGCTACATCTTGAAGCGAGCTTCTATTAGAACATTCTACAAGCCGCCAAAGAAGATGAACGAGGTTTACCGTCCGTCAAGTGTCATATTCCTCTTCAAGATGCAGGAGTGTACAAGCTTGATTGTGAATGTGGTTTTTCTTATATAGGACAAACAAAAAGATCAATTAGAAGCCGCGTAAAGGAACATATAGCTGATGTGAAGCATCAACGTTGCGGAAAGTCTGCAGTTTGTGATCATATCCTAGACGGCCCCAACCATTACATCAGATTTAATGGGGCACAAATTCTAGCGAAAAAACACCGATTTCTATCAAGGATGATACGTGAGGCTATTGTAATTAAAAAAACATCCTAATTTCAATAGAGAAGGAGGCCGGGTATTACCACCTGCTTGGGACCCTTTAATCAATAAAATTAAAACTAAACTCAAGCATACCACTGCAAGACTTCAAGACACAATCAGTTCATTTTACATAGGTTGAACCATAAACAATATTGAATAAAAGTAAATTTACGGATTATATCGCGTTTATATAACTGATTTTACTTATTTTTAATTCCCGACGTTTCGGGTGCTTTACTGCAACCATGGTCACGGGGGACTCCAGAAACCATAAACAATAATTAAAAAGTAGAAGATACTCCGGGTTTAACAATGACATCGGGATCTTAGTTTTCTCAGTCCCCAGTGACCACGGGTGCTGAAAGGCACGCGAATGGTCGAAAATCAAAAAAAAAAAAATAATCGCAATAAGATCCGTAAAATTAGTTTTAATCAACAGTGTAAACAGTTTAAAAAATATTAACATAATAAAAATAAGTCATAAAATCGATTCCCGTTTAGAGTTCGATTAATTACTTGTGTTTGTCATATTTACTTCAAAAGAGGTTGTTGCTAGGGTCAAAAGTTGGCTATGAAGTCACTCAATGTACTGCGAACGTTACTGAGTTTTGTTGACCATTCATAACTTCGCAGCATTTGATTTGTGAATTGATTTATTAAGATAGCAATTCAACATAATACGGTTTAAATCCTTGCTGGAACTAAAATGTTATAACGTTCATTTTGCAACCGTGTATTGTCAATGTAAGTACATGTATCCAAAACCCAATATCACCTGTAGGTGTCACAACAGGCAGCAACATCCTCCTGTCTCCTATGGAAAGCGGAGGCCTATGTTTAAAAAAATATTAACATATAAAATATTGAACATTTTATAGTACCGTAATATTAAAAACTGCTTTAATACGTGCTTGGGGGTGAATGATGAAATCATGAGTAAGCCAGCATGTATAAGAAATTAAGTATTTGCATGACATGAAATCCTCCAACAGAAACAGAATCGAGCAGATGTAACTATACAGAATGTAGCTAGAGATATTAGAGTAGTGTAACTTTATTATCTTTATCGAAATAGAGATTAACATGAGTACTCAACTGCATATTTGTGACGTATTAACGACAGATTTGGTTATAATGTCGTTTTTTGAAACAATCAAAATACATAACGGGTACATTGTGACTGTGTTGTATATCAAACGCCAGATCTCGTATTAGCAAATTTGAATTGAAAAATTATATTGTTGTGATTATTCTGATATGACTCGAGAAAATATTATCCTACTATCTACTTAAAATTGTACTTTTTATAGAATAAGGGTAAAAATGAGCACACAGTAGCACGAATAGTTTCGCCCGACCAGAAAAGAATCACGCCGCCACAGAATACCTGCGTAAAATAGCAGTTTAATGCTGTTGTATTTTGTATGGTGAGTGTAGAGAACCGAAGAACCTTTACATTGGAAACGATTTATTAAATCTTAATTCTCAGGAGTGACTTTTGACTCTTAACCGAGGATAGATGTAGATGTCTGTGGGCTTCACCGTCCACTTATATCAGATAGACTGTGTGCTTGACTGTCATACTTATCCTTTTGAAATCATTTATTTATCCATTATTAAGAGACTGTAAGAAGCTTACTGTCAAACATTGGCCGTACGGTAAGATTTTACGATGTTTATAGGAACCACAGATAATATTATTTAAGAAACAAAAAAACAAAACATATGTGCTGACAAAGAAGTGTGAATAATATCAATATTTAAATATTGTTATCACATCTAGGTTGAGATTTTGTAAGTTACGCCTTTTGACACTCGGCTCATATCTGAGGTGATCATCCGTTTTTCTCTATCGATTTGGCACGAACTATAGCTATGTTTAATAGGTAACAAAGAGCACGCATTTTACATTGCGTTGATTGTCACTACGTGTTAGAGTAGAGCCGCACTCATCAGTGGCTACAGTACAAAGGCCCATTATTGTAGATCGAAATAGGACACCAAAACAATGAACCTGCTCCATACGAATGTAAGGTTTCTGTTAACTTCTGGAATCCCTATTTCTAGCTTTATTTTCTACGATATTGTTTTTGATTATATGATGCGTAGTATAATGTTACATATATTTGACGAATCTCTTATAATGTTTAGATATCGTTGATTCTTTGTCGAAATTGTTTCTTGATTTAATGAATTAATCACGACGTATATTTTATGATGAGATATGACTTAATTTAATACGAAACTATATTTAAATTTAAAAATTTATTGCAACTTTATTTAAAATCCACCGCATTTATAGTTTTATACTTAATCTTATGTTGTTAAAACTCTTTTATTACAATATTTTTAGAAATAATTAGGAATTATTAAAACTAATAGAGCATTCTTACCTCTACAGCTCACCTCTTTGTTATTGTAATTTGTCATTACATCATCAGGAAGACGATGATGATCATCATCATCATTACAGCCCTTCTCAAGTCCACTGCTGAACATAGGCCTCCCCCAAGTAATGCCTCAAATCACGGTCAAGCACCTGAGCTATCTGCATCCATAGACTTCCTGCACGTACTATCAGGTAATTACTCCATCTAGTGGGCGGCGCCCTACACTTCGCCTACCGGTATGAGGCTGCCACTCGAGAACCTATTTTCCCCAACGGTTGTAGGTTCTTCGAGCCATTTGGCCGGCCCATTGCCGCTTCAGCTTACTAATCCGTTGGCAAATTTCAGGAGATGAAAAATATATTTACTATGGGACAGGCCTATAGTAAGTAGTAGCACAATGGGGGTTAAGACGTTTAATACGTCTACAAATAATTGTTGAATCTATTTCATTTCGTAAAATGGAACTGCTAAATGTGGGCCCCTTACGTTGAAGTGAGGATTCGATATAGTGGCTAAGCATGGCAGGTGGACTGACGATGGCAGTAACACACAACGTAGCGCGCCTTAGACGCTGCCACGTCACCGATCTGGATATTTTTATGTAAAAATACTAGTACTGTTCTATTAATACACGTGTTAACTACTCCAAGTAATTTTAAACATGATCATTTTTAAAGAATAAGAAAGACAAATTTTCACCTTAAGGTAAGTGGGTACTGTAACCCATAGACATCCACATTTACCCTCGATTTAGATACAAAATACAGATACGTTGTCACCCCTGAGAACTAAGATGGAATGCCTCGTATCCAGTAAAAACGATCTTTAGTTCTCTTTACTCATCGTACAAAATACAGCAGCATTAAGCTGCCATTTTACCAACGCTGGTATTATGTGAGAGTGTGGCCTTTTCTCGATAGAGCTGACCCATTTGTGCTACAGCCATATTATAACTGCAGTATGGCACACCACAGTTGTCGGATGGTGGATTAATTCTAAGACCTTTTGTGTTTGTAGTTCGCACCCTATCATTAGACTACTGTGTCTTAATACATAACCTAAGTGTAGTTTTATTATATTAGCATTTCTCATTATCATTGCGTAGTCTGCGTACACTAAATTTTATTAATTTAAACTAGTGTTTTAATGATTTTACTACTTGAGAAAAGACCATACAGAACTGCAGCTTACTTCGTTTAAGTAGGTATTCCTTGGACGAAGTAGGTAAATGCTTGTAACAATTAAGTCTGGACTTGTGTCTGGACACGCACATAATTTTCTACGGGAAGTTTAAATATTTAATGATCCCTCTTCTGTTTCTTTAAGCAAATTGTATTACGTTTTCAAGATTGAAAAACTTTAAGATCCGAAACAGCTCCTTGGTGGCAGTTATATAAGCCTAAAGAGATTTATTATTGAAAAGAAGTCATATTGTTACTAAAAAATCTTAGTATAAAGGTAATAATTAATTTAAATTTGTGTGTACAACATGCAGATTTTGGTTAAAGTTTATTTTAATTTAGAAGAGGGGACAAACGAGCTTGCAGCTAAACTGCAACACCAGGGATTGTAGGTGCCTTGCCTGCCGGTCTTTTATAAACGAGTAAGCTCATTTCTTAAAGGTCCTTTAGTCGTAGAGTGATATTTGCTGATGAAGTGGTGCGAGGAAAAAAACTCTAAGTTAAACACACGGTGGTAGACCACCAAGCATCCGGATGGTGTTGATGGTATCGTGAGTTTTATCGTGATGAGCGCTAGTAAAATTTTTCGGATGAAATTAATCTGAACAATTCCTCAGTGTAAATGCGATAGAAATTTTAAATAAATGTAACGTCTAAAGTATTTTAATTAGGATGGCCATAACATTTTTTTTAGTTAACATTTATTAAAACTTTTTGCTCTAAACTTGCCTTATGTTCATTTCCAATTTTCAAAAAAAAAACGGGCAAGTGCATGGTATACACTTTAATATTACTAAGTGTACATAATTTATGCAAAAACTGTTAATTATATTTGAAAATAAATTGTTGATGAAAATTTATAATTTTGATTCATATCGTCATTATAGCCTTTCAGAAGTTTGACAACTCCGTGGCACAAATCCTTAGCAATGAGCAGTAACCCTGAGGGGCGCGGATTTGAAACCGCACGAAACAAGTATTTGTTCAAGGGTCTGGATAGACAAACAAATAAGGGTATTGTGCGGTATCCTCACACGATCCGTATGGCTATCCCCGCTGCACTCCGTAGATATGGGCCAGCCCTTCATTTTGCCTACAGTTCAGTACGAGGCTGCTACTCCAGAACCATTTTTCCCCGTCGGTTGACAGTTAGTTAATTTCCACTTCAGCTTGCTGACCGGTTTATACTCTATCATCAGCCGAGTACATCAGTCATATTTCATAGGCGACGCTATATTCGTTACGGCAGAATCTCTGAATTACCTGGGCACTATGTGATCTAAATAGTGATTCCATACATGTACAACATATACATGCATACATATACAACATAATGGTATCATGATTATCTCTGATTTGTTTTATATTTTCATGAAAATATTTATTTTATATTATCATAAAATGAAAATGCAACAATTTTATGCTAAGTGCAAGCTATTTCATAAGAGGAATTAACGAAATAAAGTGAACAACACCACGAGAAACTCTTTTAGGTAAAATAACAGGTTGCGGTACTGTATTTGACTTTGTTTGTACGCTACCTTATGTAATTTTATACAATTAAATTTATTATACAGTTATATACAGTTGAATATTATACATTAATATAATATTATTAATGTATGGGGACAATTTTTAACGGTCATAGATAACTAATATGCTATATACGTTGGTTGGGCGGCGGGCCTAAGGGTTCCCGAGTTCCGATTCCCCAATCGAGCCTTGACCCTATTACGTGAGATGTTTACACTATGTGGACTGTATACGCAGATGATGCCTAAACAAGATGGCGGATTTGGCACGTTTCCTTGACAATGCACTCGCTCTTCCGAAAAAACCTATTGCTTGCCAAGGTTATGAAGGAATCCTGCTTGAGCACATTAGGAGAAATGAAATTGGGGCGGATTAACTAATAAAACACAAATACTCAAGCAGGCGTAATAGGAAAAGAAGCACACTTACCGGGGTGTGACTTCGATGCGGCTTGGACGCTGCGGTGCTACTTCTGGCGGATCTCCTGGGGCCCCAAGGATGCGTTCCTGGTCGGTGGTTCGATGGAAGAGAGCGGTGCGCGACGATATCCCACTAGGTGAGGCGGTTACTCCTGGAGCTCGACTGCTCCAGGTTGGTGCGGTTTGAAACTAGCGGTGCGCATGGGCAAGAGCCCTTTAGGATGCGACTGTCCCAGGCGGTGTGATTCCAACTAGCGGCGAAAGGCAAGAGAGCGCACGAGGGCCGTGTGCCAGCTTATATTACTTCGGTCCTCCTATCAATGCTTCTCGGACGGGCGCGCTTCTCATTGGTTGCGAGAGTCACGCAACATTCTAGAATTTCTTCTTTCCCCTCTCACCCCACATCAGTGCGTACGGAAGGGATAGGTCAAATGAAGGACAACACTTGGCAGCCTACCCTCGAATAAAATTAAAAATACGAATGGTTTTCCGCGCCACAAACAATAAAAATTTATAAAATTATTAAGTATTGAGTAGAATTGAAATTCATTCAATTTATTGTTTACTCTTATGTGCGTAAGAGGAAATAGGCTGGACATAACATCTCGAACGAATAACAACCGATACGATGGAAAGTTATCAAAATCTCGTTCTAAGTCTTGAGTGAACGTCTTGTACCGGTAGGTACATTAAGAGTCTTCGTTGCAAATGGATAAGGGAACAACTTACTGTTAAATAGTAACTGTTAAATTTAATTAAAAAAAAAAACGGTATTTCGTGTTTCGTGAATGCTTTGGTGATTTGGATACGAAGAAAGTATGATTGAGGGAAGAATAACAAAGTTTTCTGCTAGAGAAATCTCGGTAAGCCCTAGACGAGACGTTGTATCCACAGTCTTCTACTACCCCCTAGGTTACAGGCGTGAGGTTTTTGTGACAACCTATTTTCCATCTATATACTCGTAGTTTTTATTGAAGTTTAGATATTTTGTCCTTTTTCATGATATAGGTAACGAAACTTTTATACAGTATTATAATTAGTCCATAGTGCTATACTTATGCGTGTTTATGAACTTTATATGTACTTAAAACATTTTGAGTTCTTCAGACATGATGATGTCCTCACGAAGTTATTCGCTACACAGAACGTGTTAGACTATTATCATGTAAAATATTGTGTATTCCTATGAGAATATAGATATCTAAGACCACAAATTATCGCTTAAAATTCCATTAACCGACTGAAATCATTCGTTTGCGTACAATGAATTCTTAAGGCCATCCCTTATAGTTTGAGCTGCCACGGATTGTATGCCTGGAATATAATATTAGAAAAGCAATGAACTAATAGTAAAATGTTTTTTTTATTTGTATTTTTATACTTTAATTCTGAATACTGTGCCGATGAACTTGAATTAAAATTTAAAGTTACTTTGTTAATTTCGCTGTTAGATCGTTAGTACAAATGTTAAACGAATCAATAAATAAACAAATATTTTAATTTTTCGTCACTATCAAAAGTTCACCGCTGAATATAGGCATCCCAACAGACTTTTTAATTTATAAACAATCATAGAGTTTGTGTTCAATAAAATTAAGTTTTGCATAAAATACTTTTAAAAATATGCAGTTTCCAGCTAAAGGGGTGTTTCGACAGTGCCTGCCGCGGTGACAACACGTTAATCGCTCACAGCTGTCAAGGCTCAGCAGTTCCATCCGACCATTGTATATCGTTTTACTCATCATTCTATTTTGTTTATCCTACTAATATCCGGTACTTAGTAACCGTGATGAGAAATAATATATTTATATATCCTGACAATTTCCACTCGATGCAACTGACATAATACACATTACTTAAAATTACCACATGAATACCTTTATGCAGTATAGTGTTTGAGAGAGATGGTGTGTCATCGAGTAACCGTCATATTGTTCCTTCTTTGCTATTATTGAAAAGGCGTTGTCTTTCCAAAAACGCTTAAGCAACGAGAACGCACCAGCGCCATCCGCCCTACTACTACTTAAAAGAGAGGTGGATTGAGCATATCAGTAAAGGAGACATTTCGAGTGCCTTTAGAACAATATCTGGTATACCATCTGGTTCACTAGCTCCATTATCATATAGACACCGCAAGGTTTTAAGAACCTCCTAATTTGTGAAACGGACCTCCAACACAAAGATCTCGCAGTGAGGTAATTCAGGTGGATCGTTGTTACCACCTTACAGACGCAAGTTGGAGGCAAAGAGAGATATGAACAAGTCGCCTTTCTCTTTAACCAAGTATTAAGTAGCTAATTCCCTAATTGGACCACCAACTACCTGGAGTTCGTCACAGAAACACCGTGCTTTGGATGCCGCTACCCTCCACGACCAAGCATCCGACATATTAACAATTGACACTTCACACCCGACTCACACAGACTGTTCAGAACCAATTTTCCAATTGGCTTCAACAAGCATAGTACGGATGTGGATTATGTAATATACCCCTAAAAAGGGAGCCATTTCATATGACTCCTTACTCTGATATTATAACATAAGTGTTTATATTTGACTAACTTCAGCTACTACGTCCTTTTGTCATGTCTAAGCTAGTGCTTACTAATATACCACCTGAAAGGTAAGTGGTAAAATAAGCCAAAATGGTGAAGTGCACTAATATAACAAAATCCCATTCAATTTTGCCTTGAAGACACCCACAATGTAATCGATCAACTACAGAAATATATTTACATAAATTCATTATCTACCATCAAATCGATTACGTTTTAGGCTATCCGAGTCCTTAACGATCAAGTGAAACCAAATACTGATTGCATGTTATATAATGTTCCAATTCAAGACGAGAATTTAAAATTATAATTTAAAAAGGTTCAAAGGTTAGCAGCATGTATTTTATATCTCGTAAGATTGTGTTAAGCTAAGTCTATGCCCTTCACCATTTGTGGCTACATTACAACTTATCATCAGGTATCTCTAGGTTAATTAGGTTCTTAGTGGCTTATATGTTGTCCTTTCCTTTTAACGAGCAGCAAGGAGTAGAGGTTTCTACACTTACATAATTTACAATTTTACAAAACATTATAATAATTCTCACGAGGTAGTACCCTTAACCGACGAGCGTAGATATATGGATGTCGAGGAGGCGAGAGAGGTGTCTCAGGATCGTACAAAATGGAAGTCTTGTAGTCTCTGCCAACAAGCACTGGAACGACGTAAATATCCCTCTCCCTTATAATGAAAAAGGTATATGTTTAGAAGAGGACTTTTGAAGAGCTATATTGAATAAGTAAATTCATTAATGAAAAAATAACTATTAATTCATTTTTTCATTTGATTGCTTTTGTAGCAGCTAGGCTAATCAACCCTAAATAATATATACCCTGCTGCTACCATAACACAGAAGGCGAAGAAAACATTTATTTCCTAACTATCCGCGGCTACTGAGATACTGCGGGCTGTATATCGATGCGAGATAATTTGACGTATATATTTAACGTTCTAATAAAGAAACAAGAAACAGCCGGAAATATCATTCAGCGCCACATCGTCTTCACACACCGCTGTCGTCATGTATCCGACGACATGCATGCATGCTATCGACCATGTATCTACATTCTAATTCTTAATTAAAGATAGATATAGATATATACCTTTGGAGCTCGGTATCCACTTACTATCAGCTAGTTTGTGTATGTCACTCGCAATCTATATAAAAAAAAAAACTTTGTTTTAAATAGTCACCCTTTTTCTTAACGACGTTCGGTATGCTTAATGAATTTATACAAATATCTTTATTATTTGTGGAAAATAAAAGATAGTTATGTCTGACGATGGTAAAATATTTTTAATAGTTTAAAAGGATAACAGAAATAAAACCGGCCAAGAGCGTGTCGGGCCACGCTCAGTGTAGGGTTCCGTAGTTTCCCGTCCGTCACAATAAGTCTTCCCACTTATGAGTTTAAAGAGGTATCCATTATGTTCGCGCTCCAGCAGCGCTACGCGCTCCTGCAACTGCTCCTGGTAGTGGGTACGTGCGCGAACATGGAGCGTGCAACATTGCACGCTCCGCGGCAGGCGATGCCAAGGAGAGACCAACCGAACAATTCGATAATACCCTGACAGGCCTGTTGGTCTAGTGGTTAGTGACCCTGACTGCTATGCCGGAGGTCGTGGGTTCGATTCCCACCCAGGACAAATGTTTGTGTGATGAGCACGATCATTTTGTTCTGTGTCTGGGTGTAATTTATCTACAATATTTATGTATTTTGAAATATATAAGTATGTTTATCAGTTGCCTAGTACCCATAACACAAGCTCTGCTTAGCTTTGGACTAGATGGAGTTGTGTGATAGTTGTGGAATATTATTATTATATTATTATTACCCGACCCAGTGTAATAAGTACCTACAGCGCCATCTCTCGGAGAATTGGGTTACTAATTAATTCATAGACGTGCCAGAATTTTTCGGTGGTAATTTTGGATTGCGAGAACCGATTTTAATAATTTCTTTTTGTTTGAAAAAAGATACGTTCAGGATAATGAAATATCTAAACGAAGTAAAAAAAAATGCTTGCATATACGATTATACTACAAACTTAGTCCAGAAATTATTTTGTACAACTTTTGTCTTTTTTGTACTAAAACTGTTCAAAATGATCCATCCAAGTTCAAAACGATTTTCCTAGAAAGTCCTTATAAAGTTCTACTTTTCAGATTTTTTTCATATTTTCTAAACTTATGGTTCAAAAGTTAGAGGGGGGGGACACATTGTTTTTTACTTTTGGAGCGATTATTTCCGAAATTATTGACATTATCAAAAAATGATTTTTGTAAACCCCTATTCATTTTTAAATACCTTTCCAACAATATATCACACGTTAGGGTTGAAATTAAAAAAAATCACTTCCCACTTTACATATAGAGGGGCTATCCTAATAAAACATTTTTTTCCAATTTTTATTTTACCACTTTGTCGGCGTGATTAATACACATATATACATACATATAAAATGGTACCAAATTTTAGCTTTCTAGTGCTAACGGTCACGGAGATTAAGCGAGGACGGACAGACGGACAGACAGACATGGCGAAACTATAAGGGTTCCTAGCTGACTACGGAACCCTAAAAAGGTGAAGAAAGAGCACAAAGTACAACTGATGATGAGTGGATGCTGAGACCCATAGACCCCTCCAACTATACTAGATTAAGAATCAAAATTCTAGATACACAGCCACCCATGAGATCTCAAATATACCTCCAGTTCTCAAAACTCACCGTAAGAAACACAGCAGAATTACGCTACTATTTTGCGTTTGTATTCTGTGAGAGCGTGTATTTTCCCCCGTCGAGTCGACGTATTCGTGTTGCGGTCATAATAAAACTGCAGCGTGGCTGTACTATGTTAAAAAGCAGAATAATAAAGTAAAGCTAATTAATATTTTGCATTTTTCAGAAGTATTTATTACAGTTTATGATTTCCTTGTTATTAAACTGTCTTAGTAAGTCATAAATGCAATTAAAGTAAACATATCTAGCGTAACAGTATAGGGACGTTCAATAGTGTCAGAATCAGAAGACAAACTAAAGATACTTGACATTGACTAAGATACGTTGCAAATTAACTCGAATTTTCAATATGAATAAATGTTTACAAGGAATGTTTGAAAGCATGTAAATAATAAATACGAATGGGAGTAAAATTATACTGTGTAACAAAAGTCTAAAGAAAGATAAAGAATTCGACTGTACATATTTTTATTTTTTGTCTGTTTTCTTTTATCACATGAAATCTTTGTCAATTTGAACCGATTTCATTTACTCTTTTTATTAAGGAAACTTTCTTTAGAAGTATACCTTGATAATATTGACGCAAAAAGGTACTATGTGTATGTTTACATATTGTTTTAGTTTTCATAAATATTATTCCATTTTAAATTTAAGGCCCATACCCCCAATTATATAATCGCTTCGTTGGTAAAATGCTTATGGTTATGATATAAAGTTTATTTTGTTAATTGTTTATTTATTTTGTCCAATAGTTTTTAATATTATGGTTGCTTTTGTCCCTTTTTATATTTTACAGTATGGAGGCGCTGTCATCGCACAACAGTGAAAAGCGTTGAAGCATAAATCGCGCTATTAAAATTCTGAAGCTACCGCGCTATCTGTAGAACAGCTCCGAAGTAACCCACGGAGCGCTAGCCGCTCCCCGGGTTTCCCTTTTTCTTTTCATGGCATAAACGAAAATCGTGAAGTGGCGATGTAAGTATAACCACTACTCTATAGCGTACCGTGGGGGGTCTGAAGTGACGTCAGAGGAAAACTGAAACAGAAAACTGGCCAGAAGCATTTTCTTAACAAAAACTCAAATAAAAAACTGTGGTTTCCAACCCGCCTACCAAGCTTGGTGACTATGGCAAAATTCCACCTGCGAGGCAATCTATAGGGGAGGTAGGTGTATGTTCAGTAGTGGACTTTATAGGGCGTAATGGATAAATAATGGAATCTTGTACAGAAAAAAATCGTTTACAACACAAACTGTAAATGAATTCTAAAAGTATCCATTAGCGGTACATTGACGAATGGCTTAAAAATATTTTTTCGTATGCTGATCCAGCCTCAGTAAAAAGGTCTGTATAAAGCTGGTGGAAATAATTTTCAATCAATCACTCAGCGCTGTCAATGTGGCTTACATCTCTGCTCACAGTGTGACCATTCAAATATATTTTGCACCATTCTATCTCCTTAAAATACCTAAGCAAAAAAAACATATCACGTGAGTCATAAGTGATCATTTATTTTAATTATTGTTTGCATCAGTTCCCTACGCGAAGTTTGTCTGAAAGAAATAACTTTCAGAGTGATAAGGACGCCTAATGTACACGTATTTTAAATTGTACTTTATTCGTTTTCAGTATTTTATAAAATAAAAAAATAAAAAATATAAACATCGATTAAAACTACTTTTACGGATTTTATCACGTTTAATTTTGAATGATTTCTAATTCCCGACGTTTCACATGCTTTTCAGCACCCATGGTCACGAAGGACTGAGGTGACTGACCTCACGTAGTATTTTCAAGTATTTTTATCAATACGTTGTGTTCTCGTAACCATAACAAGTCATTATAAAAATATAAAAAATTGTAAGTAACAAAAATCTTATAAATCATGATATTATTTAGTGTTGTATTCAGGTAATTCCTATTTTTACTAATAATATAAAGTGTGTTTATTGGTTTGTTCTTCTTTTACAAAGCACGAGGCAACTTATTGACATGACGTGGCAAAAAGAAAAAGATTTTAAGGGCCAGAGAGTGCAACGTTTTATCCCGAAAGATGGTGAGTTCCTGTGGAAATTCTGGAGTGTAATTCCGTAATTTTACACGTTTATGCTGTCTAAGGTATATAGGTAAGGTATATATAGGTGTTACGCGCCTAAG
The DNA here is from genome assembly GCA_036936625.1 of Parnassius smintheus behrii. Taxonomy (NCBI): domain Eukaryota; kingdom Metazoa; phylum Arthropoda; class Insecta; order Lepidoptera; family Papilionidae; genus Parnassius; species Parnassius smintheus. The sequence continues at coordinate 58,059,741 of JAUPFT010000005.1, forward strand.
TCGAAGTCATGTACCCGGCACTAGCGCCATCTAGTGTCAGGGACGATAGCGAGGGGGGAGCTTTCCAGAAAATGACATCACTAATCTTTCAACCGACAGTGCCATCTAGTCTCGAAACGAAGAACTAAGCTTCCAGAAGCTAACACTCAAACTCTCGATACCTTGCGCGTGTTTACTTGAATATTCTGGATGTTTCGGTGCTAATTTGTATTTATAGGTGCTGCAAGATGCGATCGGGGAAGTATTAAATTCGGCGAGATAAGCGAAGCTTCGGAGCGAAATAAACTGAATTAGTGTGATTAAATATTAGTGTTTTAAGTTTTAATTTGTGTAAAGAAAATTAATGTGTTAATTTGGGTAATTTTATCGCCAATTTTTATTGTCACGAACCTCAAGTTTGTAACAATCGGTGTCAGAAGTGGGATAAAATCATGCCGATTTTACCTAAGGAGGAAACGGAGGGTGTCCGTACCCGAAGTCAACGCCAGCAGGAGACGGGCCAAAGAAGATTTGGTGGTGCAACGCCGCAGACGTCGGAGGGCCAGCCGCCGGCTGCAGGCCCGTCAGTAGCTCCTACATCTGCAGCACATGACTTAGGTGCTCTGATGGTGATGCTGCATGAGCAGGCTCGCCGACAGGAGGAACAGGCTCGCCGACAGGAGGAACAGGCTCGCTGACAGGAGGAACAGGTCCGTCGTTCGGAAGAGCAGCTGCGGGGCGGACAAGAAGAACAGGTCCGTCGTTTGGAAGATCAGCTGCGGGGCGGACAAGAAGAACAGGCCCGTTGGTTGGAAGAGCAAATGCTCCTCATGAAGGATCTTCACGCTACCTTCGGGAAGGAGATAAAGGAGGTTAAGGATAGGGTTGCTCAGCATGACAACCGCCTGTTGGTAGCTGAAACCCAAATCGCGAAGGCTGAAACCCAAATCAAGGAAGCTAAAACCCAAATCGACCAAGTGAACAATCGGGTAGACAACGTGGTGGCTGATGTGAAGAAAACGCTGGACGATCTCAAACTGGGGGATGGAATTACACCTTCTGTAGTAGCTACAACACCTACAGTACGTGGATTCAAAGTGCCGCTGTTCGACGAGACTTCTTCCTGGGCGGCCTACAAAATCCAGTTCGAGGCTGTTATGAAGGCAAACGGCTGGAATAAAAGTCAGACCGTGACTGCTCTCACACTAGGCCTGCGCGACCAGGCCTTAATTGTTCTAGAAGCTCTCGGTAAAGAAGTGCAGCTCCTTGAGGTATTGGAGGCTAGATATGGCGACGCTCACCTGGAACACGTCTTTCGTGCGCAGCTTAAAGATCGCGTGCAGCGCATCAATGAAAACCTGCAGAAGTGGGCTCTAGAGGTGGAGAAGCTGGTGCGAAAAGCACACCGGTCTGTACCTGCGCTCATTGAAGGGAACCTGGTGCAGACATTCATCGACGGCATCCTCGACCTTGAAATCAGAGCTGCTGTGAGGCTGTGGCACCACGAAAAGCTTAAGGAGGCCTTGGCATATGCACTGGAGGTGGAAGACGTGCGACAGGATCATCGTTCCCATCACGTCAGGGAGGTTGCAGCAGCTACAGTTCGCGACCGCAAGAAAGGATACAGCCCTAGGTGCTATGGCTATGGGGAAAGGGGCCATCTTCGATCCAGCTGCCTTAATCAAACCCTAGAAACGGAAGGGGAACGATCTCAGGAGGGTAGTGCGGCCAACAACACCGCCCAGCAGCAGCAGGGAAACGAGAAAAATTAAAACTGCGGGGTGGGTGCTGTTCGATTTTAAAAGAGCCCCAAGGATCTCGATCTCACAAATCCATGATGGGAACAGTCTAATCATGAATGGCGAGGTCAACGAAATGCCGTGTAAACTGACCATAGACACTGGAGCCTCTCGTACGGTTGTTAGTTCCCAACTTATAAGTCAGTTCCTTGGGAACTCCGCATCACTGGCCCATACTGCAAAGGAGAAAGCCGATCTTCTAGGCTCCTTCTTTGCGTCTAACTCGAATCTCGATGACGGGGGGAGTACGCCGCCAACCATCCCGCGGTGTGAGTGCTCCATGCCGGAAGTGCAGTTCACACAGCGCTCGGTTCGCAAAGCACTCCTCTCCCTGGACATCCACAAGTCGAGTGGGCCTGACGGAATCCCCCCAATTGTGCTGAGGACGTGTGCTCCAGAGTTGGCACCGGTTTTAACGCGTCTTTTCCGGTACTCCTACTCCCTAGGCGTAGTCCCAAAATCATGGAAGATGGCTTTCATCCACCCGATCCCTAAAAAAAGAGACCGCTCAGACCCGTCCAACTACCGGCCAATCGCCATCACCTCCTTGTTCTCCAAAACAATGGAGTCCATTGTAAACTGCCAGCTCAGACATTGCGAAGGCCTTCGATCGGGTTTGGCACAAAGAGCTTCTTTCGAAGCTCCCTTCCTATGGGCTTCCCGAGAAATTGTGCGATTGGATCACCAGCTTTCTTGCAGATCGGAGCATCAAGGTCGTTGTAGACGGTGCAAGCTCCGATTGCAAGCCTATTAATGCTGGTGTTCCACAGGGCTGCGTGCTATCGCCAACGCTGTTTCTTCTGCATATCAATGATATGTTGCATACCCGTAACATTCATTGCTATGCGGATGACAGCACTGGTGATGCTCTTTACACCGGCCGAGACAATATTTCTCGGGAAAACGTCTCCGAGTGCCGGGACAAACTTGTGTCTGAAGTCGAGTCTTTGCTGAACAGAGTCTCGGATTGGGGACGACTAAATCTAGTCCAGTTTAACCCCCAGAAGACACAAGTTTGCGCGTTAACCGCCAAAAAGAACCCCTTTGTCGTATCCCCTCAGTTTCAAGGCACTCCTCTTGTTGCCTCAGCCAGTATCGGAATCCTCGGCGTCGACATATCGAGTGACGTGCAGTTTCGTGGTCACTTGGAAGGGAAGGCCAAATTGGCCTCTAAAAAGCTTGGCGTGCTCAGCAGAGCGGGACAGTATTTCACGCCGGCACACCGCCTGCAACTTTACAAGGCGCAGGTTCGGCCGCACATGGAATACTGTTCCCATCTCTGGGCTGGGGCTCCCCAGTACCAGCTCCTTCCACTTGACCGCATCCAGCGCAGAGCGGCTCGAATCGTCGACGACCGAGTGCTTTCCGATCGGCTCGATTCACTGGCGTTGCGAAGAGATGTTGCATCTCTTTGCGTATTTTATCGCATCTATCACGGGGAGTGCTCTGAGGAATTGTTCGGATTAATCCCAGCCGCCAAATTTCGTGAACGCACGACACGGCAAACGTCCCGATACCATCCACACCATCTGGATGCTTGGCGGTCCACCACTGTACGTTTCACAAGGAGTTTTCTTCCACGTACAACCTCTCTGTGGAATAGTTTATCACCGGCGATTTTTCCGGACCGATACGACCTGGGGACCTTCAAGAAAAGAGCTTACTCCTTTCTAAAGGGCCGGCAACGCACCCGCAATTCTCCTGGTGTTGCGGTTGATCATGGGCGGCGGTAGTCACTTAACATCAGTTGAGCCGCATGCTCGTTTGCCCCCTCTTCTATAAAAAAAAATACAATTGAGAACACATTAATTTGGTAACGGCCGCTGGTCTGTGTATACCCGTCCGTGGAGAAAAGGAGATGGAGTTGAAGCTAGACAACGCAGATGCATTGTCAAGAAAACCTAGTCCTGAAGATTGCAAACATTGTACTAGGCAAGAGAGTAAGGAAGTGGTATCCGTGAGGATGCTCAGGGCAGACCACCTCAGCAACGAGTGGAAGGACAGCTTACAACGTGCACAGCAGGAAGATCCGGACATTAAGCCGATTCTGGAATGGATGAAGGCCAGTGCTCCCAAGCCCAAGTGGAGCGACGTCTCAACGATGAGTTCGACCACTAAAAGCTATTGGTGTCATGTGTGACGTGCGTCAATCAAACACAGTGTTCTGGCCAGTACTGAATTTATTTTAATTTTTCAATAATCATTACATCCTTCTCCCTCAAATTTACAAATAGTTTCCTTCGCAAAGAATTTACATATCAGACATAGGTACACAGTAGTTATACTTAATTAATAAAATCATTAAACACCAACATTAATAATGTAAAAATTAAATACTGAAATAATCCTACATCTTCCTTCTTTTTTTTACACACACCCAGTTGTTTCCATACCTTTATAAGATGAACCATGATGCACCAGTTTATGTTGTTTGTCCATATCTATTCGGTGGTTTCACTGACCTGCCGGATCGTGTAACATAATTAAATATAATAATAAATAATAAATAAATTATTTATTTCGTCAAACATTAATTTTATATGATGAGTGATCGAAGTCACCTAGTAAGCAAAATAATGCCTGTTGCAGGTGACTTCGCTCTTCTATAGTTAAGTATTACAAAATTATTTACGAAATAAAATATCCTGAAGTAAATAATAAAAATAATAAAAACATCAATTTAGTATCCTACCATCAGTCTCAAAGCATTAAAACATCAATAATATAATATATTAGGGTAGTATTTTACATACATAGAGTGTATGTGTATTTAGTTTTAGTTATAGTATGTGGTGTGGAATATAAGTTTGAGCATGTTGTATGAGTAGTGTGTGAGTATGTTCTGAGTATGTATGTGTATGTGTTCATTTAGTATCTGTATTGTAATAATGTCTCTGTTTCCTCATAATTTAATGGAGTTAAAAAATTTAAATCAATTTCTTACATTCCTTTTTTGTTTTGCTGTAAATCTCTAGTTCTATGTTTAATTTGTTATATAGTAAAACGGAGAGGCTTGAGTATTGTTTACTAGCAAATGCAGTTTTGAATTTCTTTAATGCAATGACAGTTTTTCTTCTTTTTTGTTTAATGCTGCCATCGTAGGTTAAAGTTTTATGTTTTTTTAATACAGTGAGTAGAACGTCAGTTAAGTAAAGTTTGTCAGTTGGAAACCTCCTTTTTTTGAAGTGCATTACTTTCAAAAGAGCACGTTGCGCACGTTCGACTTCCAACATTTTGGTTTTACTTGCCCCTCCTCAGAGTGAGATGCAGTATATTAGTAGGGACTGTGCTAACGCCATAAAGATCTCCTTGAGTATATTTCTATGATAGTACTGGCTACCTGATTTCTCACCCGGCACCACATATCTTAAGGTCTTAAATATCCAGATCAGTTTCCTAACCTTGTCTGTTACTTGTTCAAGATGTGGATGCCAGGATAGTCGTTGGTCAACTATCACCCCCAGATACTTAGTTTTGTCAGTTTTTTTAATAACGGGACAAACACAGTTAGCCTATCCGGGATAGGAATTGCAGGAGTGTATTTTGATTTTAAAATCAAGATTAGGTTGTGATTGGTCACGGATACTGTAACAAATAAAGTTGGTCATGTCTGTATTTAAGGTAAGAAGATTATCCTTTAACCAGCCAGCAACTAAACTCATACCTAACTCCGCTTTTTTCTTAACATCTCAATCTCTTTCAGTGCAAATAACAGCAGTATCGTCGGCGTAGGATAGAATAAGGGCTTTATCGATTTTCAGGCAACAAAGATCGTTTATATAGACAAGAAAAAGTGTGAGGCCCAATACACTACCCTACGGCACGCCGTATGATACCGTGATGTCATCACTCATGAATGTATTGAGCTTCACTCTTTGAGTTCTATCCGAGAGATAACTCTTAAGAAGAGACATTGCATTGGCTCTAATACCAAGTCTTTTCAGTTTATGTACAAGAATAGGGATAGAAACTGTGTCGAAGGCTTTTTTGAGATCCAGGAACACTGATAAGCATTTATTTCCCTTGTCCAACTGTTCAGTTACAATTTGACTTAGGGCATCTACTGCATCCTCTGTGGATTTACCTTGCCTGAAGTCAAATTGCATAGGAGATAGAAGTTTATACTTGTTAAGATAATTTAAGAGTCTAGTATTTATAAGTTTTTCTATTATTTTTGGAATTGCAGGGAGAATTGAAATTGGTCTGTAATTACTAACATCACCTCGATCTCCATTCTTGTACACTGGAGTAATTAAAGATTTTTTTAGTGGATTTGGGAATATACCTTGCTGAAAGCAGAGATTTACAAGGTGAGTAATGATGGGTACGAGTTCTTTCTTTGCAAGTTTCAAGAAGGTAATAAAAATACAGTCCCATCCCGGAGCGCTACTAGATCCTAGATTCATGAGGTTATTTTCTACTTCTTTTTCGTCAGTTTCTAACATAACGAATGAGTTAATTTGGGTTGAACTATTTTATTTATTTATTTATTTAACAATTCATGTACACACGAAGTATTTTACAATGAAAAATAAAAAGAAATTTTGTACAAAGGCTCTGCTTATTTCATAATGAAATTTCTTCCAGCAGGCCTGATACTGGACACATTCAAAGAGAAGCAGATTTAGTGTGCACCCTCATAATAAATTTTATAATAAACTTAATATGAAATAAAGATAATAAAAACATATACATACATTCATACATACAAACATGCATATACCTAAATACTATTGTTGGCGACGCGCCTATAAGAATGTTTCAGTTTATTAAGTCAACCGATGACGAATAACTTTTCAAAGACTTATTGTCCAATTAAAATGTTCTGATAAGAAAATGCTTAGTTAAATCTTAAAGAAATGTCGAATTAATGATATGAAGGTCTTGGGTTCGACTCCCAGGCCGGACTAGTTTACTGCTTTCTAAGTAATATCTTTCAATAGATTCATATAGGGAATTTTATGTTATAAATTATGTTACCGGATTTGTTCCCCGGTTGAAATCGTCTTTCCAACGATGTAAATTCAAAGGAATATTAAAGTGAAGTTAGAGATCGGATTTGTTCCCCGGTCGAGATAATCACTCTGTGCACAAACAGAATTAACGGAAGTTAATTGCATAAGTATTGTCTTGTATAAGTATGATATGTTTTGTACGAAAACAAATGCCTATTTGTTATGATCGATTAATGAAAACATTCACTTGTATTGTTATCTGATAAGAAGCATGATAACTGATAAGAATCTTATCAGAGATAGTTTCCTACTGTTTGAAAATTATGTAGAAGCACTTACTTATTTAATATTGTTAAAATTAAGTGTATTTCAGACCTTCATTTTTCTGATAGCCGAGAGCCGTGCAAAGTTAGTTGTTCAAATAGTGTGAGTTCACGGAAGCACGCTGGCCACGCCCCTAGGAGGCCGAATATGTAAAAATTTAAAATGTTTGTAATTTCAGCAATTTATGTAAAAATGACTCGTAAAACATTTCAGGTTGATTGTACGTGCTAAAAAGGTGAATTCTGTGTTATTTTTCTGTGAAAATTCCTGTGTATAAGTGAAATAATGGTAGTTTTGTATAAGAAATTTAAAAGTGTTTTAAATAGTGAAATAAATAGAGAAAATGTAAATTAAACTATTGTGTTAGTTAACATATGTATAAATTCAAGTGGGAAACATTGTTTTAACTTTCTGTGTTAAATATTTAAGAAGTTTGGATCTTGAAATTGTGATTAAAATAGGCATGTTTTGTTTGATAAATTAAAGGATTTTTGTGATACGAAAAAATAATATATAGTGTAGATATTGTTTTGTGCTATCTAAATAGATAACTTGTATTTATGTATGATTTATGTGAATAAAGAAATTAAGTGAAACGTGAGAGAGTAATAGTACAAATTCATGTTGTTAAGTTGCGCAGGCACGCGAATGGCGCGGCTCACTTTCGCGTATAGCTCTGGGGGTAGCTTAGTGAACGGGTTTTATTGCAATTCGTTCGGGGAAATGGTTCGGGGAAATAGTTCGAAAAATAAGAAAATCCTTCGGGAAAAGTGAAAACCAGCAGTCAAGAAGAAAAAGTGTAGGGAAGTGATAGGGAAAAGTGATTACTCTCTCACGGAACGGTTTGAAGATAATTGCTGTTTTATTCCCAAGTAATTCATCCCTAAAGTTATACAGTCCACATCGAAGAATTAAGGCGTCGGGACCGGGACGACTTCGGAAGACCCGTAATCCCCGTCTGAACCTACTTGCTGAAAAAGAAAGAGGTTATCGCCCTAGTGTGTTACTCCGTTGCGGAGATCACATACGTTGTTCCCGAACCCAACGTAGACGTTATAGGAGGCCGGATCGAGAGAAGCCTCGATTCCTCCCTTCTGTTTCTTTATCGAACGTTCCAGCCCGTCTGGTTCGTTTTAAATTGGTCCTTCCGAACCTGTTTCCTTTTCAACTATGCTATATACATATATAAAATGAAATACAAGTAGATACATATATAACTATTTTTAGTATAATGAATATATCTTGGAGAGGCATTAGGTTGTATACTAGATGCAAGTATTTTTCCTACATTCGAGAAGTAAGCATTAATGAAATTCGCTGAATCATTAGGATTAGTTTTAATGTTTATGAGCTCTTTATTATCGTCATGCGATTTGCAACTATAAGATACGTATTTTATATTTTTCCACAAAAGTTTATTATTATCTACAGATCTAGAAAGAAGATCCCTTTCATATTTACGTTTAAGTTTTTTGATTAGATTATTGCAGTAGTTCCTGCATCGAATGTACGTTATTTTTAATATATCGTTGTGGCTCTATTTTCGTAGTTTTTGTTGTAACTTTTTACGATTTCTTATACAACGTAAGATGCCTGGAGTGATCCAAGGCTTTATTACACGTTGACTTTTTGGAATATTCGAGTGTGTGGTGTTAGCTTTTATAGTCTCTAGTAAGTCAATAAATTTTAATTTTGAAGGTCTCTAATAGCTGGTGAATAATCTATATTAGTTTTCGTTCTAGTTATTGGACATTTAGCTGTAGACTTAGAAAGAGAAAGCAGTATGGTAAAATGATCAGTGATTGTAGTATGCAAAACTGCAATAAATGCAGAAAATTTTTTTTTGTTATACTTAAGCATAAAATGATCAAGACAGTTTTTTCCTCTAGTTAGTAAATTATGACCAGCAAGTATATCATAACCAGAAAGTGCATTTAAATAGTTTGTTCTACTGTTGTATTCAGAAGAAGGCTCATCAGATTTGGGGGCAATGTTTATATTGATGTCACCCGTAATTATTATATTATTTTATATAACTTGTATTGCTTTGATTTGGCTAAATCTCGTGCTAGAAAGTATAGGCGCGATCCTTTTGGGGTTAGGTGTTCTGACAAGTATATGGGGGTGTCTTCTTGAATTTTAAATCCAAGATGTTTAGCACACAGCTTACTTTTATGCTTCACATTAAAGGATTTTGCAGATTTTAATATTTTGTTATTTAATATATTTGAGTTCGTTTCAACTACAATAGGTGAGTTTTTTTGTCGGTTAATTTTTGCCTCACTCTGTATATGTCTTTGATATCTGATACAGAGATATCACAATCAACAGTCTTCGAGAGGTTAACAACCATCTCGATAAGGTCTTCTTTATTTTCATTGGGCTTTTTTGGGACATTTTTAATTTCAAGACTAGATTTTCTACTATCTGTATGCAACTCTTCTAATTTTGATTCTAGCATAGTAATATGGATCCTGTCGTGCTTTGCTTGAGTTTCCAGTTGGTTAATTCTCTGCCAAAGTTCCTCATTTTGAGTAGTAAGTTAAGAAATCGAGTTCTCAATATTATAATTAGACTGCTGTATTTCTTTAAGTAAGTCATTAACATTTTTAAGCTCTGCAGCTTGCGAGGTAGAAAAGGATGTCATTAGTCTTCGCATTTCCTCTTTAAAGTCATCCATCTGATCAGAAATCGAGACATCCATCTAGACTCTGCATCTCTTATTACGTTGAGAAGCAAAGTTTGGCGGTGTAGAACGGGATATATCCGTTTCAGATGCGGATTTGTTTAAAATAACGTCTGTTTCTACTAAGTTGTTAGAACCGCTAGGAGGTACACTCTCCATTAGAGAAAGCGGCAACTGCGTTGACTCAGAGCGCTTATTCTTATTAATAGGTGTTTGCGGTGGAGTTCTCTTTAGCGGCATCGTGTACCGGGATATCAGAGAGTACAATCAGTTAACGTTGACGCATTTGAATAATGAGCTTAAACTAATTAGCAATATAAAACCGGGGGTCAACGAATTCTGGCAGCAATCGAGGTTTTTTTACAAAGATACTTTCCGTCCAGTATACCTTGACCTCCGTACTTAGGCAAATAGTAATGAATGCGCTTACAGTTTTGTTTGATGCGCTCCACCTTAATTGGACGATCAATCGTAACACCCCTGGAGGCGGCAACAGCAAGGTGCAGGGCGTTGATGTTTCGGTTGATGACACACCAAACAAGACAAGGACGGCGCAGCTAGCGTAGAGATCTCCTCACAGTTATGCACTCCTATTATTTTGGCTTGATTTATTTTGTAAAATAGTTTTAATTATAAAATTAAATCAAAATAGTATAGTGGTATATTTAATACGTCTGAACTCTTCAGAGGTCCGGGGGAGGAATTATTATTAATAGTATTTTCTCTATATGTTGAGTACATATTTTGGTTTTTATAAGATACAATGGCATTAACGTCATCATATTCGAAGTTATAGTTATGAGTGTCATGTCTGTTTGGCGAATCTTTTATTATATGTTTCCTATTTCTAACTATTTTACTACCAGTAACTAATTCAATTTCATATGAGCGGTCTCTTATTTTTCTTGTAATAATCCCGGATATCCACTTTCGTTTATTTACGTCTAGCAACACTTTTACATTCTGCCCCACATTGAATTTTTGCAAATTTTTTGCATTGTGATCATAATACATCTTCTGTTTTAAATGTTTTTCTTTTAATTTACTTAAAATATTTTTTTGTGTTTTAGGTTTTAAAAATTTTGTAGACATAGGTAATATACTTCTCAATTTTCTACTCTGTAATAATTCCGCCGGAGAAGTCAAGTTTTCATCTAAAGGATTGTTTAAATATTCTAATAAAGCCAACCTATAATCCTGCCTTTCCGCGGTAGACTTCAGAATTATATTATTTATTGTTTGAACTGTCCGTTCAACTTGTCTGTTTGATTGGACGTAACGCGGCGATGAATTTATGTGTGTGAAATACCATTCTGATGAAAACTGTTTAAAATCACTCGATGTAAATTGTGGACCACAGTCAGTCATGACTATATAGGGTATACCCTGTCTACAAAATATATTTTTTAAATATGTAATAACAGAAATTGAATGAGTTGACTGCAATTTGACCAATTCAAAAAATTTTGTTATAATGATCAATTGATAACAAATAATTTTGGTCTTTAACTGGAAATAAATCTACTCCTATTTTTGCCCACGATCTATCCGGTATTTCATGACTTATTAATAATTGTTCCTTTTGATTATTTCGTCTAAATGATAAGCATATTTGACAATTTAACACCATATTTTTAAGTCATTATTTAGCCCTGGCCAAAATAGAATTTCTCTCGCTCTTAGTTTGCATTTCTCGAGACCCATATGACCTATATGAAGTTTGTTCAAAATTCTTTTCTTAATATTTTAGGAACAATAATTCTCTCATTTTTCCAAACTAACCCATGTGCAAAAGGTAAATCCTCTTTATAGTTCCAATACGGTTTAACTATATCATCTACTTCTCCTTTGACACTTGGCCAGCCTTTTAGCACATACTTCTTTAATTTTATTAATTCGTTATCAGTTTCCGTGTATTTTTGCAGTTGCACAAACTGAACGTCTGAAATGTCGTCGATTACTCGTGAGACGGCCTGTCGTTGCACCGCACACACCTCATCATGCAGCGAATCGGAACTCGGGTGTTTGCTCGGTATATATACTTGTTTGAATGTATAACGCTATAATCTTAACAACATCCGCTGCAAACGTGCTGGTGAATCGACGATGGGCTTTTTAATAATGCTCACCAGAGGTTTATGATCTGTTTCTATCGTAATATCAGTTCTACCATAAATATAAGCGTGAAATCTCTCGCAAACAAATACACAAGCATACAATTCTTTTTCTATTTGTGCGTATCTTTGTTCAGCTTTGTTTAACGCTCTTGACGCGTAGCATACCGGTAAACCATTTTGCATTAAGCACGCGCCCAAATCACTTTTGCTCGCATCCACCGATATAATCACAGGAACATTTAAATTATAATACTGTAATACAGGACTGCTGAACAAACAGGTTTTCAGTTCTTTTAAACATTTTTTATGATTTTCGTTCCAATGCCACTCAGTGTCTTTTTGTAAAAGTTCTCAAAATAAGAGGGTCTTGTTTGATAAGTTTGGAACAAACGTACCTATATAAGTTACAAGACCTAATAGTCTTTCAATATCCTACTTTTTTTGAAGTTTTGGCATATTAAGTATTGCGGATATATGAGAATCGTCAGGATATAACCACTTTTCAGTTATTTTATGACCTAAATATTTTATTTCCTTTAAACCAAACCGGCATTTGCTTTTGTTCAATTTTAAATTAATCTTTCTACACCGTTCTAGAACTTTTTTAAGTCTCCTATCGTGCTCTTCTTTGTTGGAACCGAAAACCAATAAATCATCAATATACATGCATACCCCTTCAATATCATCAAAATTTTCATGTATTTTTTTGTGAAATACTTCTGAAGTCGAACAGATCCCATATGGCATTCGCAAAAATTTGTACCGACCAAAAGGAGTATTGAACGTACAATAATCACTGGTGTCATCTAACTGTACCTGTCAGAACCCTGATGACGCGTCTAGTGTGCTAAATATTTTTGCTCCTGATAGTTTTGAGACAATTTCATCAAGAGTTGGAAGCCTAAAGTATTCCGTCGAATGGCATTGTTTAATTCTTTAGGGTCTAAACAAATGTGTAAGTCGCCGTTGGCTATTGTTATGCTATTGACCCAGTCAGATGGGCGCTCAACCTTAGAAATAATTTGCTATGACTCCATTTCATCCAATTTTCTTTTAAACTCATCCCTAATTGCGAATGGTAGCTTTCGTGGAGCATGCACTACGGGCACACTATTCTGCTTTAAGCGTATTGTATACTTACCCGGTAAACATCCTAAGCCCTTAAATACGTCCTCATAATCTTTAATAAATAATGGTTTACTATTTTTATCCTCTTGCACAGACATGACACGCCTAACCACGTCCAATTCTATACATGCGTACTTGCCTAGTGTAGGAATAGAGTCTACGTCAACTACAATAAATTCCAAAATATACAAATTATTTTTATAAATAACTCGTAAATTTATTTTACCAACTACGTGTATATGGCCCCCCGAGTAACTACTAAGTTTTGTACTACTTTTCAATACATCGTGTTTTGTAATCCCTATACTTGATAAAAAATTTATAGGCAATACATTGACATCCGCACCGGTATCAATTTTAAAGCATATTTAAAATTGATTGATTGATGAGTTTATGATTAATTAATAAATTTACATTCCAGTCAATATGGCTTTCTAATAAATTTATTACCTATTCATCCGATTATTCTATACATCACACACTCGTGCAAAATGATTCATCTTTGAACAGCGTACACACCGTTTACCAAATGCAGGACACTCGTATTTCTTATGTACATTCCCGCAATTAATACACTTGTCCTTTAGCGGGGTATAATTATAGGAAAAACCTTGACGGTATGGTGGTGCTGGTCCGCTCTGCCAGCTGCTCCGGCTGCCGCTCGCGCCCGTAGCGTGCATCGCGCTCCGCCAGCAGCCCGTACTCGAGATGGCTCCGCGCGCTGCACCCTTGTTGCCCCGACCTTGATTGTCACTTGGTTCATTTCTTTGGTTATCCCGTGATGGGTTTAAAAGATTTATGTACGGCACGTATATCCTCTCTTTCTCTATTCAAATTTCTGACCTCATAAATTGGCTCCTCACGTCTTATATTTTCCGAGTGAACCTTCGAAATTATCGCCGCACGACATACGTCCAATGCAGTTTTTAATGTAAAATTATCTTCCCTTAATAATCTTTCCCGGATACTCGCACTAGTCACACCACAGACCAGCCTATCCTTTATTAGACTATCACATAATTCTCCAAATTCGCATGTCTGAGACAATTAACGCAACTCAAATACATATTGATCGATCATTTCATTTTGTTTTTGATCTCGTGTGAAAAACTTATGCCGCTCTACGGTAACGTTTCTTGTAGTTTTAAAATGTAGGTCTAATATTGTTAAGACACCCTCAGCTGTTGCGTATTTTTCCGAAAACTGGTCTAAAATGTCTCGACACTGTTCTCCAAGCACGTGTAGTAATATATTTAGTTGGATGGATATATTTTTCTTATCAATCTCACAGGCTTTACAATATATAATATAACTATAGCGCCATTTTGTCCAACTTTCACTTAAACTTCCAGAGGTCGAATCAATTGCATTTCTATGAAAACAAAATGGAGGTGGCGACGTTAAGACACTTTCCATTTATAACACGTGCACTCATAATTATTACTATTACACCGATAATAAACTAATTAATGTTATTAAATAATAATATATTTATCTCATTAATAACAAATCTTTGCTCCATTTTAAAATTTAAATTACCGACTGCGCCATGTCATGTGTGACATGCGTCAATCAAAAACGGTGTTCTGGCCAGTACTGAATATATTTTAATTTTAAAATTATCATTAAAATTGAGCCCAACTTTAACTGGACTGCTTGCTGCTTCAGAATGGAGTTCTGTGTCGTAAATGGGAAAATTTTCGGGGAGACAGCTGTCATCTGCAAAATGTTGTCCCTAAAGCTAAAGTACCGGATGTTCTACAGCTGTACCATAATGATTGTTCAGGAGGCCATCTGGGAGTTAAAGGAACTCTACTGAAGATCCGAGAACGGTTTACTGGGTCTACTGTCGAAACGATTTCGAGGACTGGTGTCGCAAATATACAAGTTGTGTGGCAGTAAAGGGACCTCAGACTCGTAGTAGAGGTGCATTGAAGTTGTACAATGTTAAGTTGTACAATTTTAATTTGTGTAAAGAAAATTGAAGTGTTAATTTAGGGAATTTTATTGGCAATTTTTATTATTATGAACCTCAAGTTCGTAATAGTATGTTACATTTTTATGGTAAGTACCTGGGCGACTAAGCTTCACCTAGCGTTAGAAAAGATATTTCTTTCTCAGGCATGACAGATATCTAGATGAACGCGGGAAATGAAAAACGTTTATTAATAAAAGAATGGTTTATCTTACAGGCTATCCCTGCAACTTTCTGCTAATTTCAAATGCACTGCGTTTCAAATCATCATCTGTTACGACGTTTTTGACATTAGCA
Organism: Parnassius smintheus behrii; assembly: GCA_036936625.1. Lineage (NCBI taxonomy): Eukaryota > Metazoa > Arthropoda > Insecta > Lepidoptera > Papilionidae > Parnassius > Parnassius smintheus. The sequence goes on from JAUPFT010000005.1 coordinate 58,075,001, forward strand.
GGTAGGAACGAAATTTTTAAGGATTATTTTTTATTCGTTGCAAAACAATACAAAGTAGTCGCTCTCTTCCAGTCGTTTATGTGATGATGGATCCTCCTAAAATCGTCGATGCTTTTATTTTCGTCTCCTGCGACTTCGAATTAACAAAACCAACAGCAGTGTTTTCGCGTCGGATTCTATTTTGTTACTGAGTGTTCTGTACGTCGTAAGCTCGCTGCAAACATGCGACGAAAACTTTGCGTATTCGCCAAGCGTCCGTAACATCCTCGCTGCGCAGCCGTAGCGTGTTCGCGATGCATTAGCTGTGCACCCGCTCTGCCCCGAAGCCACGTAGTATTACTTAGCCTAGTGCAACATTTTAGATAACATTTTTACAGATGTCAAGCCGTTGCATAAATTAACCATTCAAAATTTATGTTTAGATTACTGTGGATAGTTGATCTCACTTTCTTATATACACAAAAAACAGAAAAAATTAAATGTTTGTTTGTTCCAATAAATAAATATTGTTTGCAGAGGTTTAGAAATAATATAGTCAAGGGATTTCCATTAATTTCATTTCAAAATAATGTTGATTTTTTGTATGGTACGTTATTTAAAACTATATCTTGTGAATTTAATACAATATTTACTTTTAAAACTTTCTATTTAAATAGTCGCAAATGATTTAATGAATAAGTGAGTAGGAATTAATAAAAGTAGGCAAAATTTGTATGAGCTTTATAATGAAAGATCACAAATCATAGTTTTATACTTAGAGAGAATGCAAAAACATATCCGTATAATATTTAAAATATTTTCTTTCACAGCTAAGGTTTTTCAATTGAGCAACAAAATTAAAACTGCATCCAATAAAATTAAAATGACATGGAGTATAATTAATCGTGAAATGGGCAATGTCAAAACCACGCAACTCAGATTTTTAATTAAATATTAACAATAATTTACCACAATCTTATGCTATGACTTTTGAGTAACATTATACGGATGTTCCATTTTTGACCAAGAAATAATTAAATTTCCTCCTATGATCACTGAATCATTGCTTGAACAAAATGTAAAGGCTTGTTCAAATACTTTTAAATTCCATAGACTATTGCCAAAAGACATCGTTAAATATTTTAAAATTATGATGAAAATATTTTAAAATTGTTGATGTATAGAAAACGGCAGGTTTACAGTCGATTTCCGTTAAAGTTATTGCATTTGTAATAGTTACAATAGCACCTTATCTATCCACCATTTTTAATTCAAGCGTCGAATCTGGTATCCTGATGTAGTGATACATAGTAATATCATACCTTTATTTAAATTTGGAATCACATTGAATCCTGCTAATTTAAGACCAATTAGTGCTACGAATATTAAGTAAAATGTTTGAAAAAATATTTTAGAACAGATGTTAAGATGTTTTAATATAAATTAAATGTTTCATACATGTCAACTTGGTTTTACAAAAGGTCGCTCGGCAACCGTTGATGGAGTTGAGCTAATAAAACATATTTTTGTGCATGGGAGAATTTAGGGGATGCTTTGGGTATATTTTGTGACTTTCCAAGACCTTTGACTGCAATCAACATGAGAAATTATCAGGAAGCCTCAGGACTATGGTGTGAAGAACACAGCGCTCAAACTTATATTTTTTATATTTAAGTAATAGAATGCACAAAGTAACTATCAATTTAAAAAGTTCTTCGAGTCGCCCGTAAAAATGAGTGTCGTTCAAGGATCAATTTTGGGCCCACTCTTATTTTAGTGTTTTTAGTATATTATATTAAGGTCTTATCATGACATAGTATTATTTGTTGATGATACATCCTTGTTTTAAATTTGAATATTAACCATTTAAAAGTGACGAAATGAATATTGCTATATCAAAATTAGTGCATTTAAGTTATACCGAAATAAAACAAACGTATTAAATTTGCAACTACGAGTATTAAAGATCTGAATGATAATGTGTTTTTAGAAAAAGATATATTTTTCCAAAAATGATTCAATAAAAATTAATCGCGATCTATTTAAATAAAATATATTCTATTGTTTATCGCTAAAAATATCTTAATGCAAAATTTTATGTAAATCGTTTAATTATATATATATATATATATATAATTCTTAATTAATGTGTATAATTCGATGCAGTGTTTGTTACGAACATGCAGTACAAAGAAATGTTGACAGAAGTTACATCGGCTGATGAACCGCGACGCGCAATTGATAATCGAACCAATGAAGGGGACTTAATTTGCGGCGCTACATATTATTAGATCACGTTTGCCTTCACGCCCTGCAAGTTCGAACACAACTGCGAAACAAGCAAAACACAAAGAGTATATCCACTTAAATTTTAGTAGAACTTAATTTAAAAAAGTCAAACAATATTAACTTTCTCCAGACTGCATTTCAGTCACGACGGCCAGTCTCAACTGAGACGAACCAATATAAAAAAATCAAAAATTATTACGTGTGCGTATTGATTAGGTTATTACGTGTACCGTGTGTTACAGCCTGACAAAAGTCCACTGCTGAACTTAGGCCTCCTTTACAGATTGTCTCATACAGCATTTGGCCTTAGTTGCCACGCTTGGCGGGCGAGTTGGCAATTGCAGTTATTTTATTATAATCAGGAAGATGCTGCTTCTTGTTTTCTGATACAGATTATCTCTGTCCCATCCTACAACACCTATGCGATGCTATGGATTACTGGATATTCTTACGCCACGAAAGAAATAAATTACGTTGCGAAAGAGAATAAATTGCTCATTTTATCCATGCCGCCTATTCGTGTCTATTCAAAAAGTAGAATCATAAATTAAAATAAAAAAAATAGAATCAGAAATCAAAAACCAACTGATTTGTGCGAATTATTACCAAAATACTTATTCAATGTATGTAAGATCTATAGTAAGCTATGTATTATCTTTGGTCTCACAATAAAGGAAATCAAAGTATCGGCTTAGTAAATAGTGGTATTATACCATTCATATAGCTCGAAAAACCGATGAGTAAGAAAGGTTCTCGAATGGACCTCGTACTGGTAAGCGAAATGCAGGTCGGCAAAACACTGAATGGAGTGATGAACTAATATGAGATGAGAGAAGTGACACTGATTCACTTTATATCGCTCCGAATCTTCGCTTGTCTCGCCAAATTCAATACTTCCCCGATCGCATCTTGCAGCGCCTATAAATACAAATTAGCACCGAAACATCCAGAATATTCAAGTAATTACTGGTAAGGCAACGAGAGTTCGAGTGTCAGCTTCTAGCTTAGTTCTTCGTTTCGAGACTAGATGGCGCTGCCATTTTAAAGATTAGTGATGTCATTTTCTGGAGAGCTCCCCTCACTCTCGTCCTTGACACTAGATGGCGCTAGTGCCGGGTACATGACGTCGACTTAAGCACGTAACACTGCCCCCTCCTAAGACATGCTCGTCCCGAGCATTATCGGCACCATAATAACGTGCCAAGCGATCCACATGGACGATCTAAGGAGTCCCTCTTGCGCCTTTCTGTATTCGGTAAGTTACATCGGTGATCCTGGTTACAATCCGGTACGGGCCGTCCCATTTAGCTTGAAACTTAGGAGATTTCCCTTTGCTGCGGACTGGATTGTGCAGCCACATTAGTGAACCTTCGTCGAACCCTTTGTTGTTCATTTTGCGGTCATACCGGGTTTCATCTTCTCAGATATTTGCTGGCCCGATTGTCTCATAAATGTCATTCATTTTGTCCCGCAAGTTATTTACATATTCGGTTATACTGCGTGGGGCATCAGGTGGTATCTCGGTGATCAGGTCTGCAGGCAGCCGTAATTCTCTTCCAAAGTTTGCGAAAGCTGGTGTCACTGCTGTACTTTCGTGAACAGAACTTCGATATGACAACAAGAACGGTTGTATGTGCTTGTCCCAATCTCGTTGCCGATTGTCTACAACTTTTGCTAGATACCTCTCCAATGTCTGATTAAATCGTTCTACCATTCCATCAGATTGCGGGTGATAAGAAGTCGTTCTTGTTTAATGGGTACCCATAACTCGGCAAGTTTCCTGGAATATTTGAGACTCAAAATTCCTTCCTTGATCGCTGTGAATCTCTAAAGGTACTCCAAAACGACAGAAGACTTCATGAAGTAGTTTATCCGCAACTGTTGAAGCTTCTTGATTTGGAATGGCGAAGACTTCTGGCCACTTAGTGAAGTAATCCATCACAACCATGAAATAATTGTTACCACTTTCACTCTCCGGAAACGGCCCCGCCACGTCAATGGCTACTCTCACCCATGGTGCACCAATATTGTACAACTTCAATGCACCTCTACTACGAGTGTGAGGTCCCTTTACAGCCGCACAACTTGTACATTTGCGACACCAGTCCTCGACATTGTTTTGACAGTAGACCCAATAAAACCGTTCTCGGATCTTCAGTAGAGTTCGTTTAACTCCCAGATGGCCTCCGGAACAATCATTATGGTACAGCTGTAGAACATCCGGTAATTTAGCTTTAGGGACAACCATTTGCAAATAACAGCTGTCTCCCCGAACATTTTCCCATTTACGGCACAGAACTCCATCCTGAAGCAGCAAGCTGCTCCATTGGGCCCAATAGCTTTTAGCGGTCAAACTCATCGCTGAGACGTCGCTCCACTTGGGCTTGGGAGCACTGGCCTTCATCCATTCCAGAATCGGCTTAATGTCCAGATCTTCCTGCTGTGCGTGTTGTAAGCCGTCCTTCCACTCGTTGCTGAGGTAGTCTGTCCTGAGTATCCTCACGGATACCACTTCCTTACTCTCCTGCCTAGTACAATGTTTGCAATATTCAGGACAAGGTCTTCGAGACAATGTATCTGCGTTGCCATGAGATTTCCCGCCGCTATGTTCGATCTCAAAGTCGTATTGTTGCAGTAGTTCAATCCACCTCGCAACGTGTCCTTCTGGATTTTTAAATTGCAATAGCCATTTTAGTGCAGCATGATCAGTTCGTAAGTGAAATTTTCATCCCAGAAGATATTTGCTAAAATGCTGCAACGACTTTACCACAGCTAGCAATTTGCGTTTTGTGACACAATAGTTCCTTTCCGGTTTTGACAACGACTTGCTGAAGTACGCTATCACGACCTCTTGGTCACCATTCCGTTGAGACAAAACACCGCCAAGTCCTATAACACTTGCGTCTGTGTCAACTATAAATTCTTTGCTTGCATCAGGGTATCCCAAAAGAGGTGCTTTGCACAGACGGTGCTTGAGCTCCTGGAATGCGTTATTGCAACCTTCATCCCAGCAAAAATGTCCCTTCTCGTCGGTTAGCTTGTAGATATAGCCAAACCTCTGCGTTTGGCAATATCTGCAAAGTTCTTTACAAATCGCCGGTAATAGGAGCACAAACCCAAAAATGCTCTAACCTGCGTCTTGTCTTTTGGAACCGGCCAATCCTTGACAGCGGCGATTTTCTCTGGATTCGTGCAGATACCTTCTTCCGTTACTACATACCCCAAAAACTTTACTTGCCCTTTGAATAGTGAACATGTCTTCGGACTTAATTTGAGGTTGGCACTCTGAATCTTCATGAGCACGCATTCCAGGTTTTGAAGGTGTTCCTCAAACGTCCGGCCTACGATGATGATGTCATCCAAGTAGACCAGACAGGCATCGCCAATTAGCCCGGTAAGTACAAGTTCCATCAGCCTTTCAAACGTTTCTGGAGCATTGCAAAACCCAAACGGCATTACTTTTAATTGCCACAGACCCTTTCCCGTCGAGAACGCAGTTTTCTCGTTGTCCTTAGGGTCAATTTCAACTTGCCAGTAGCCACTTTTTAGATCCAGCGTGCTAAACCACTTTACTCTTGTAAGCATGTCCAGCGTGTCATCAATTTCTGGCAAGCAATAGCTGTCCTTCTTCGTAACGTCATTAAGATGGCGGTAGTCAACACAAAACCGCATGCTGCCATCCTTCTTCTTCACCAGCATCACTGGTGAACACCATGGACTAGAGTAAGGTTCAATAACGCCATCATTCACCATTCCTTCAATCATGGTTTCCACTTCCCTTTCACGTGCTACCGGCAATCTTCTTGGCTGCTGACGGATAGGCAATTCTTCTCCCGTGTTTATTTTGTGTTGAACTAAGCCAGTCTTTCCTATGTCAGCATCTTTTGATGAGAATACATCGGTGTACTTGAGGAACAACTTCTTTGCCTTGACCAATTCAGTCGGGAGAGAACACTGCAACAGTCTTCCAAAAGTGTGGTCACTCTCGTTTTTGCATCTTTGCTGGGGGTCTCACTCGATAGATATTGGCACCGCCGTAACCAATCCACCTCCTCACAAGTACCAACCAGCGTGCCTTTTTCTATAATCTGTTCCCGGTCACAAAGGTTCAGCACACGTACTTCTGAGATGTCAGTGGTTCTGACCAAGGTTCGAGCTACTTTCATTGGAAGGTCATTGTTTACCCTTTCCACAAGTACACAACGGTGAGATTGCCCATCGTTTCGGGGAAGACTAACAAGAACAACCTTTTCCGATCTCGGCGGAAGAACAATATTCTCAATGCTGTACACGTTCCCTGGCAACGCACCTTCCATATAAAGTTCCTCCTGTCCACTCCGTCCATCACGATGACATTATGCAGGTAGATCACGTTGCCTAGCTTCAACTTCATCTCCTTCTCTCCACGGACGGGTATACGCTGACCGGTGGCTGTTACCAAATTAATGCGTTCTCGGTTGTATGCGGAGTCCCCAAGGAACTGACTTATAAGTTGGGAACTAACAACCGTACGAGAGGCTCCAGTGTCTATGGTCAGTTTACACGGCATTCCGTTGACCTCGCCCTTGATGATTAGACTGTTCCCATCATGGGTTTGTGTGATCGAGATCCTTGGGGCTCTTTTAAAATCAGCCAGCACCCACCCCGCAGTTCTGACTTTTACTCGTTTCCCTGCTGCTGCTGGGCGATGCTGTTAGCCGCACTACCCTCCTGAGAACGTTTACCTTCCCTTTCTAGGGTTCGCTCAGGGCAGCTGGATCGAAGATGGCCCTTTCCTCACAGCCATAGCACCTAGGGCTGTATCCTTTGTTGCGATCGCGAACTGAGCTGCTGCAACCTCCCTGACGCGATCGGAACAATGATCCTGCCGCACGGCTTCCACCTCCAGTGCATGGTCCAAGGCGTCCTTAAGCGTCTCGTAGTGCCCGAGCCTCACAGCAGTTCAGCCTTGCAGGTCGCGGATGCCGTCGATGAATATCTGCACCAGGTTCCCTTCAATAGCGCATTATAAGCGCAGGTACAGACCGGTATGCTTTTCGCACCTGCTTCTCCAGCTCTAAAGCCCTCTGCTGCAGGTTTTCGTTGATGCGCTGCACGCGATCTTTAAGCTGCGCACGAAAGACGTGTTCCAGTTGCTCATAAGTCACTTCCTCACCAAGGGCTTCCAGAACTGTTAAGGTCTGGTCGCGCAGACCTAGTGTGAGAGCAGTCATGGCCTGACTTTTATTCCAGCCGTTCGCCTTCATAACAGCTTCGAACTGGATTTTGTAGGCCGACCAGGAAGAATTCACGTCGAACGGTGGCACCTTGAACCCACGTAGCGAAGGTGTTGCAGCTACTACGGGAGCTGTAATTCCATCTCCCAGTGTGAGGTTATCCAGCGTTTTCTTCACGTCAGCCATCACGTTGTTAACCCGATTGTTCACTTGGTCGATTCGGGTTTCAGCTTTCTCGATTAGGGTTTCAGATTTATTTATTATTAGACGGTTATCATACTGAGCAACCCTATCCTTCACCTCGTTTATCTCCTTCCCGAAGGTAGCATGAAGGACTTTCATGAAGAGCATCTGCTATTCCAACCGACGGGCCTGTTCTTCTTGTCCGCCCCGCAGCTGCTCTTCCAAACGACTGACCTGTTCCTCCTCTCGGAGGGCCTGTTCATCTTGTTCGCTCTGCAACTGCTCTTTCAACTGACGGACCTGTCCGTCCTGTCGGCGAGCCTGTTCCTGCAGTATCACCATCAGAGCACTTAAATCAGGTGCTGCACATATAGGAGCTACTGACGGGCCTGCTCCGACGTCTGCGGCGTTGCACCACCCAATCTTCTTTGGATCGTCTCCTGCTGGCATTGATTTCGGGTACTTTATCTGGGATTTTATCCCACTTCTGACACCAATTGTTACGAGCTTGAGGTTCCTGACAATAAAAATTGCCGATAGAATTACCTAAATTAACACTCTAATTTTCTTTACACAAATTAAAACTTAAAACGCCAATAATTAATCACACTGATTCGCTTTATTTCGCTCCGAAGCTTCGCTTGTCTCGCCAAATTCAATACTTCCCCGATCGCATCTTGCAGCGCCTATAAATATAAATTAGCACCGAAACATGCAGAATATTCAAGTAATTACGCGCAAGTTCGATTGTCAGCTTCTAGAAGCTTAGTTCTTCGTTTCGAGACTAGATGGCACTGTCTGTTGAAAGATTTTAGTGATGTCATTTTCTGGAAGCTCCCCTCGCTCTCGTCCCTGACACTAGATGGCGCTAGTGCCGGGTACATGGTGTCGACTTAGGCACGCAACAATATGTTGGTTGGTAGTTTTCATTATCGCCTCTTACAACACCTACTGGGCGTTATCTGTTTGTGGACACTCACACACAGCCGCAACACGGACAGATAAACTGCTTCATGGTAGAAAATGTCTACTGCCGGCTATAGAAAACTGCAATTAACTCAAAACAAAGAATGTCACAGATATAGATGCGTTGTCATGCTGAAAATTAAGGTAAAATGCCTTATTTATTTATTTTATTCTTTAGTGCAACAAATATTTTGTACAAAAGGCGAGCTTAATGCTATATATAATTCTTTACCAGCTAACCTTGGTTAGCAGAGAGTGAGTTATTGGCAGTAAAGATGTCATGATCACATTCAATTCAAATAAGTATACACATAATATACACATAATATATATATATATATATATATATATATATATATATATATATATATATATATATATATATATATATATATATATACGTTCATATGTAAATAATATAATAAATACACATATTTATAAATATATATCTCAATAAATATGTTGTCGTGGAAGGAAAAGGGGAGATCTCCCGCCGGGCAAGGTGTTCTGCCCGGGGAGCGACCAACACTCGGTGTGATAGTTCTATATGTGTTCAAATCATAAACAGTATATGTTCTATATATACTGTTTATGATTTGAAATTCGTACACGTGATTTAGGCTTCGGTGTGTTTTCGCTTGTGGCAAGACGACAGCGCCGCTATATCACCCCCCTGCTCAGACCGGAGGTCGACAGTGCAGTCCGATTACCGGTGTGTCCTTAATGCCGGTGGGGAATGCATGCTGTGTGCGTAAGTGCAAGTGACACCGGTGCGAATAATATGCCGATGTGTAATGCATGCCGAAGTACGCACTGCCGGTGAGAACGATGTGCCGGAGCAAGAGCCAGAAGTCTGCCTTATAAATCTGCGGTGAGTCGAGACGAAGACAAGTTGCACTGGCTTGCAGGAACTGAAGACCGCACGAAGACGATTCTCAATAGTGAATGGTAGAAGTTCTTGAGGATAATACCAAAGGCTTGAAGTTGTAGCTTCCGAAGGTTGTTGGTTGCGTGTTCAGATCACGTCGAATGATCACCACTGTGGCGCTGGAAGGAAAAGGGGAGATCTCCCGCTGGGCAAGGTGCTCTGCCCGGGGAGCGGCCAACAATCCGTTTGATAGTTCGGAGATGTTCTATAATACCGTTTATGATTTGGAATTTTGATAGTGTGTTTTAGGCTTCGGTGTGTTTTCGCTTGTGGCGCGACGACAGCGCCGCTATAAATGTATATACAAATAACTATAAACATATAAAGTAAGTGGACTCAAATTTTTTGGTAACGGATATGTTCGTATAGTTTTCTTTTAAAAACGTTTTTGGCAGGTATTAATTGTAGGTCAACAGGCAATTTGTTCCAAAGGGAGATGGAAGTTACTGTGAAAGAATTTGACATAAAGAGGAGTAGACAGTAATAAATTGTGTGAAGATCGGAGATTGAGAGAATGAGTGTCACTATGGAATTGGAATCTTTCTTTTATGTAAAGGGGTAAGGAATAATTATTAAGAACTGAAAACAGAGAGGACAGCATACGAAAATCTCTGCGCTGGCGTATAGTCAACAACTTTAATTGGGAGCGAAATTCTGATACGTGATCGTATTTGCGCAGCCCAAAGATGAATCGTATGCAGTTGTTAAGTAACATGTCCAACCTGCTTAGCAGCTGCTGAGAGATATTAGAGAGACAAACATCATCATAGTCAAATAATGGAAGAGTTAGAGATTGGATGATTAGAAGCTTAGTTGAAGGGAGCTTAAGACGATAGATGCAACGAAATATGCCTGTGGCTTTTCGACAAATTTCTGACACCTGTAACCTCCAACTAAGGGTCGGGTCAATAATCAAACCCAGATCCTTGAACCTAGTATGGAAAGGAATTACACAGTTTTCGTAGCGAATGGATAGTAGATCTGGTATGTTAATTGGCATATAGCCCGTATTGCACTTGTTCTTTTTCCTTACAAAGGGAAAAATAGCACAATTGCATGAGCACTGCTACTTGTAGACCGACTTAGTTAAAAATATTTTAAACTAGCTGACCCGGCAGATTTCGTACTGCCTCAATCGATAAATAAAAACCTAAACTTTTGTATAAAATAAACTTGAAACAAATAAAAGGAATCCGTAATTAATAAAAAATGCTCGGTATGAATGAAGTTTTATTATTATTTTCGATTAGTTACACATGATATTGCTTACTTACAAACCAGAGTTTTACTGAAATACTAGCCGTGGTCGCTCAGATGGTTAACACTCGCTATAAATATAACAGAATGCGAGTAACCCGTGTTCGATCCACGCCGGCACCAATGAAATTGTTAACTTGTTACTTCGGCTGGAATTGCAATTTTAAGTGCTGATTTACCACGTACTCGGCGGTGAAGGAAAACATCGAGAGGAAACCCACATGTCTGAGAATAAGAAAAAAAATTTCGAAGATGATGCTGGCAAGCTTATACTGGCTGTATGCAAGGAAAAGGGTCTTCTTGTGACAAACACTATGTTTAATCACAGGAAAATCCATATGTACACTAGAGAAATAAAGAATGAGAGAAGTATGATTGATTTGTTCCTGGTGGATGACCGACTGCGAAAACAGGTGATGGATACACGAGTGTTCAGGGGTGCTGACCTGGGAACGGATCATTATCTAGTAATTACTAGATTTAGGGGTTTGTTCGCAGGCTGGCGCTACCGGACGACAGTAACAGAACCACAGTCGGTCTGTCGCATCCGAAGCTGGAAGCTTCAGGAAGCGGATACTAGGGACAAATATCACACGAGGGTAGCCGAAAAGCTTGACACCATCGATGGCAGGAAAGAATGTGTGGAGAGAACATGGCAGAACCTTAGGGATGGAATGGTAGGTGTAGCGGAAGAAGTATGTGGAACGACAAAAAGAGGTAGTAGTAAAAGAAGAGATGCATGGTGGAATGATGAAGTGAGAGAAGCTGTAAAAAAGAAGAAAAAAGCATGGTTGGACTACTTGGCCTCTAGTAACGATGAGCATATGAGAGAGAAGATGAAAGAAAGATATAAGCTGCAGAAAGTTCATGCAAAAACATTGATTGAGGGAGTACGTGAAAGGTGTAGAATAGAAGCGGACGAGAGGTTGTCGCACAACTTTAGGGAAAACTATAAACTCTTCTGGAAAGAGGTTGGAGGGTCCCGGAGTGGTGTGACAGCCTTAAGAATGAACAAAGTGCTTTCGAGAACCAATGACGTCCTCTCAGAAAAATCGGACGTCATGCAGCGATGGAGTGAATTTTATAGAGAAATGTACGCGTGTCATGATCTTATTGAAGGATCCGGGGGTGACGCCGTGACTGGCATGCCAGACACGGACCTCGATGACACTGAGGTCATCGGCATGAAAGAGATTAAACATGCGATTCGAAGTTTGAAATGTGGTAAGGCTGCGGGACTAGACAGAGTTACTGCTGAAATGATCAAGTACGGTGGGCCTCGCGTCTGGGACAGCTTTCATCTGCTGTGCAATTTGTGCTGGCGGGCGGGAGATGTCTCGGATGATTGGCGATCCGCGGTCATTGTGCCTTTATATAAAGGCAAAGGTTCACATTTTGACTGCGGGTGCTATCGGGCGATCAGCTTGAGCAGTTTAGCAAGTAAAGTTTACTCGAAGGTTTTGACACGTAGGATGCAAGAGAAATCGGAAAGATTCTTATGGGAGGCACAATGCGGATTTAGACCTGGAAGAGGATGCACGGATCAAATGTTTTCAATTCAGGAAACATGTCGATATGATAATTGCAAACGGTTGTTTAAACGAAGTCGGACCACGAAAATTCACCAACAAGAACCGCAAATAATAATACATTTGTATGTCCTCCAATTGGTGTTCCTTGTTTTTGACGATGAAGCGATTTCGATGATGGATTCCACGTATTACACGTGGAATGCATCATGCAGGGTGGCATGTCAGCATACAGAAAAGTGCGAGCAAAATCGTCAGTTTGATAAACTGTGAAGAAGCTTGTTAATGTTGTCGACGCTGGACGTAACGCTTTGTCTGCCGCGTTTTATTAATTAAAACAAACTCGTTGACCATTTTCTAAATAGACTACTTTAGGGTGTCTTTCATGGATTGCAAATGAAAAGATACGCCAAACTGCTTCGTTACTACTTACATAGCGACCGTGTTGGTATTGTGATACTTCATCATTTGTATCGGTGACAGCGTAGAGGGCGATATCGTTACCTTTGTTAACATATTTATATATGTACTTTATCGACTTCACAGAGTTACAATTATTCAACATTGATGTGAGTTTCAAAAGCTTTGGACAATATTGGCGAGTATGGCACAATCCAACGACTGTCTACATCAACATTTTGTCCTCTTACGTTCAAAATTACCGATCGCCCATTGTCCGCAACTGATCGACGACGATACAATGGGTACCCATCATTTCTCGTTATGGTTTCAGCAATCTGGTCTCTTGCGTATCGCTTGGAACACTTGCCGTCGACCATACATGGTAAATTGTAGTTGAAAAAAATTTAAAGCAGTAAACATATTAACTTTGGCATCGCAATATATTTAAGAAAATGTAATGTACATATATAGTTTTCATAAGATTAAAGATGTTCATACTTTAAATACATACATAAACACTCACGCCTGTCACCCAGAGGGGTAGGTAGTACTTTAAATACTAAGAACAAACATAAGTTTGTAATACCTGTTACAAAACTTCACAGAATTGGTAATAAATCCTTAATGGGGCAATACGCTTTTACAACAAAATACCAGGAAATGTACAAAATTTGTCACTAAACACGTTTTATGAAAGAAACAATGTATAACAAGGGTTATACTCGTAATAATATCAAAGAACACATAAATGAAAATAACCCCTGGGAATGAGGTGATTACTACCTTGCTAGTGTGACGGCTCAATATTATTATTAATAATTAAATTCAATATAAAGGGGCGTCAAAAATAGTTTTAAAACATATATATTAAGCAATAAAGTTAAATTAATAAACATAAAGTTAATATATTTCAGACATTATCCCAATAACATAGCAAATTAAAGGCAAAATTATTGTTTCTCGTAATAGGTAAATTTATTATAAAAAACTTGTAAAAATATTTAAAATAAAATAAATAATAGAAATACAAGTCAAAAAATATTATAAAATTAAGTTAAATAACGTTTATAAGATAATTAGAAAATTTGTTAAAAATTGTTTAAGTCATGGGAGGTGTTCGTGTATAAAAGAAAATTTTTCTATGTTGTGGAAGGAGTTCACGTATAGATGAAATTTTCTAAGTTGTTGAAGGAGTTCATGTATTAAAGAAAATTTTCCTAAGTTATGGAAGGTGTTCACGTATAGACGTCTTGTATGGATGAGGTGCCGGAGATACATACCTGCAGTTGTACATATATATGGGGTGGTCGGGAGCCCGACTGCCTGAAGTACTGTAGCACAATGACTAGTCCTATATTAGGGACTTATGATATTAAACTCAATGGTACAAAAGCAATACTATAGAAGGTCTCTGTGATTAATATGCATTACAATAGTAGGGTCGTGGGTTCGAATCCTATATATGAATGACTTATGAAAGTAAGGTCTATGATTCAAAAGCAATACTATAGAAGGTCTCTATGATTAATATGCATTACAATAGTAGGGTCATGGGTTCGAATCCTATATATACATGACTTATGAAAGTAAGGTCTATGATACAAAAGCAATATTATAGGGGGTCTCCTTGATGCATAAGCATTGTATGGGGTGGTCGGGTGACTGACTGCTCCTAGTACTGTAGCAAAATGACTAGTCCTTATTAGGGACTTGAAAAGGAATATTATGGTGGCGTGTGTGCTGCTTCACGAGCAATTGGTCCGAGGTAAACTTGGACTCGCTAACCGATGTGTCCTAGACATATCATCTTAGTGCCGGTGGTAAGCGGGTTTGTTGTAGCAATACGGCTTTCCCGTGGACATCGCACACCCATACCGTTTGTGGGCGGCGTAGTAGCGCATAGCGAAGCGTCGTCTATATTTCGGATTGGGATGATGAGTGTGTTTGGTAGCACTTTTAAGTGTAACGGGCATACTCAACTTCATGTCTTAGTGCATTAGCGCTATGATACGTGAAGTTTTGTCCACTGGCGTCTTAGTAGCGTGCTACTATGATACGTTGGTACAGTTTTATATAACAACAATCTTAGTGCCGGTGGTAAGCGGGTTTGTTGTAGCAATACGGCTTTCCTGTGGACATTGCACACCCATACCGTTTGTGGGCGGCGTAGTAGCGCATAGCGAAGCGTCGTCTATCTTTCGGATGGGGATGATGAGTGTGTTTGGTAGCACTTTTAAGTGTAACAGGCATACTCAGCTTCATGTCTTAGTGCATTAGCGCTATGATACGTGAAGTTTTGTTCATTGGCGTCTTAGTAGCGTGCTACTATGATACGTTGGTGACATTTTTTATATAACAACAACACTAACTTTGTTGCCAAAATCGATAGGAGTCATGTGGGTGTGTTGTGAGGGTGCGCCGCCCGTATGATATTTGCATTGATGCTTACTGCTACTTGCGGTATTGCGTCTTGTGATGGATCTGCGGGTGTGCTGCGCCTCATTCGACGCTCTCTTGTGGTTCTGGTCGATGGAGGTATACAATTAACATCTTAGTGTCGGTGGTAAGCGGGTTTGTTGTAGCAATACGGCTTTCCCGTGGACATCGCACACCCATACCGTTTGTGGGCGGCGTAGTAGCGCATAGCGATGCGTCGTCTATATTTCGGATTGGGATGATGAGTGTGTTTGGTAGCACTTTTAAGTGTAACAGGCATACTCAACTTCATGTCTTAGTGCATTAGCGCTATGATACGTGGAGTTTTGTTCATTGACGTCTTAGTAGCGTGCTACTATGATACGTTAGTGATATTTTTTATATAACAACAATACTAACTTTGTTGCCAAAGTCGATAGGAGTCATGTGGGTGTGTTGTGAGGGTGCGCCGCCCGTATGATAGTTGCATTGATGCTTACTGCCACTTGTGGTATTGCATCTTGTGATGGATCTGCGGGTGTGCTGCGCCTGATTCGACGCATTCCTGTTGTTCTGGTCGATGGAGGTATACAATTAACATCTTAGTGTCGGTGGTAAGCGGGTTTGTTGTAGCAATACGGCTTTCCCGTGGACATCGCACACCCATACCGTTTGTGGGCGGCGTCGTAGCGCATAGCGATGCGTCGTCTATCTTTCGGATGGGGATGTTGAGTGTGTTTGGTAGCACTTTTAAGTGTAACAGGCATACTCAGCTTCATGTCTTAGTGCATTAACGCTATGATACGTGGAGTTTTGTTCATTGGCGTCTTAGTAGCGCGCTACTATGATACGTTGGTGATATTTTTAATATAACAACAATACCAACTTTGTTACCAAAGTCGATAGGGATCATGTTGGGTGTGTTGTGAGGGGGCGCCATCCGTATGATAGTTGCATTGGTGCTTACTGCTACTGGCGGTATTGCGTCTTGTGATGGATCTACGGGTGTGCTGCGCCTGATTCGACGCTCTCTGTGGTTCTGGTCGATGGAGGTATACGGGTGGTAATGTCTGCTGGGATGTATGGGGGACCTTGGAATGGTGTAAGCCCGACGATAGTCGTATTGATGCTTGTTGCGTTCTGCAGCATTACGTCTCTGCGATGGTTGTTTGGTGGGACGCTATTCTCAATGGCGCTCTCTGCGTCTTGGTTTGACTCACACCTAAGTTGCTTTGCCCAAGTCGGGTCCCTTCATTGCGGGGCTGCAGACTGTCTGCCCTCCACGATGTTTTATATAACAACATAATTATCATATTACATTATCTCTCTGTAACTTTCCCACCTTTGAATGATTGAAGGCAACTTGTTGGTGGGTGAGACAAACACGATCGAAAATGCATTTACTCAACGTCAGTGACACAAACCCTTTCTGATGGCGAATTATTACTCTTATCTTATAACTGCCTTTTGGCTATATCTGCCGTTGTATTGGTTGGTGGAGCATATGTGTCGACCTCATGCGGGTGGTAGCTGGCGGGAGGATCTGAGGAGACTCTCAAGGCTGCGGCCGAAAGCCGCACAACGTGGGACCCCATTCCCTTGAGGTGAGCGGTAGACTCATGACACGCTCTGCGGCTAGTAGCCGTGCTGATCATGCAATTGGTGGTGATGCCATACACTTACATCACGTCTGCAGGAGCGGCGGTCTGGCAGGTGGTGGCGCTCACAGAGGGTTTACGGCCAGTGTGCCTATTTGCCTAAACCGTGTGACGTACATTCACTGTGGCTGGATTCGTTCGTATTCTGTATGGCGTTTACACGCATTGACATGCGCAACTTCGGTCGATGTTTGTGCATACGCACTAACAAGGGGCCAAGCCTCTTTTACTGGTTCGCCAGTTATTTTGCTGTGGACTACGGTCCGGTTTCCGAATTAGCGTTCCCTTCGGGGGGAGTGCATCAAAATGGTTGGCGCTCACCGTGCACGGCGTGTGTGGGGCCGTGTATCTCCCCTACATTTTTTTTAAATAAATGTAGGAGAGCGAAGCCCTTGTATCGGGTATTTTTGTATAAATATATTGTGAGCCTTTTCCAAGCGGGAAGGGATAAATAATAATAAATTAATAATGTCAACCTGATACAAGTGGAATAAAGACGTTTTATGTTCTTAACCTTTTTCGAGCCCTGTCTTCGTGAACGGGGTTCACTTAGCTTATAAGGCACTACCAACAGCTTTCAATTGCCCTAGTGAATATTCATTCTTCCAAAAGACACCTAAAAGAACTAAGTTACTAACCAAACACAACGTAAATAAGGGTCCTAACTAAGACGATCACGCCAAAATATTAAAAACGGCCTATTAATAAACCTTTTGAAAGATCATGTAGAAAGATCAAAACTTATTTTAATAATCCTGGTCTCATATATATAATTTTATTTAAAAGGGGATATTTTTAATATTATAATTTTTATATACAATAGAGGGGGGGGGGGATCGTTACACTAGTTTTATAAAAATTAATTTAGAAATTTTACAAACAATTACTGTAAAATGAAATATGTTTCCCAAAAAAGTCACACTGGGTTTCTTGCTGGTTCTTCCCAGGACAAAGATTTTTCGGAATCAGTGGCAAATAAAAAATAACTTCCAATAAGTATTACGCAATAATGAATATTGAAGAAAATTATTAAATTACATTTCATTTCTACAAATTTCAGCGCTGTAAATTATGTAGTAAACTTAGTTAACTTGAAATCTATAACGTGAAAAGAGACCTGTAAATTACAGGGCTATCAACTTTATTATTTTATAATTACTACGAGCAAGGCAACATATATCTGCAAAATTCATTACCTCTAGGGAATTTTGTTGTCATATTATTCATACTTATATCGTTTATGGTCGAAATTCGAATTTGTATAGCACTATTTCCATTAATACATATTATTTTGGAATAAATTGTTTTTGTAATATTTACTCGTGCAGGGCAGGTAAAGGGACCTAAACTTTTACAGCCGCGAGTGTGATCAAAAAGCTTATATATATCGCTTAATCCGGTACGGTAATTTTCTGGTTGATAGACGGGGGGCTCCAGCGTTCAATTATAGGCGTTTTTTAATTCGTTATTTTTAAAGGAAAATGTTAGACCTAAATTGAACCGATTCGTGATTATTTCTGTTCAACTAGCACTAGCATTTTTATTACATATATATCTGTCACGTGGTGGCGGTTCTCTCTGAACTTGTTACTGAAATTTTCTTGTAAGAAAAACCCAAAAAGTCAAAATTTACTGATTTTGACCCAACCTGGGTGTAGGCGACGAAGCATTATATATATTTTTTATTTTTATGTTTGTATTATAAATTTTAATTTTTTTTATATATTAATATTTATGTAAACAAAATTTATCTTATGACAATTTATGTGTAACGGACACGCGACTGGTATAAAAATTCAAAAATTTGGGACGTGAGTGAGTTTAATGCTGTGTGCGTACCGTACGCGCGTTTTCTTCACGATTTTGTAAAGATCTCTTGTTGTCCAATTATCTTATGTGCATTTTGTAAAAATAAACGGAGCTGGTAAACAAACTCAGAGTTGAGTAAAAACTCTTTCAAGGATTTTATCGCGTTTAATTTTAATTGATTTTTAATTCCAGACGTTTCGGTTGCTTTCCAGCACCCATGGTCACGGAGGACTGAAGTGACAGTCGTCCCGATATCAATGTTAACCCGGAGTACCTTCAGTTAGCAGCAGTTAGTTCAGCTTCTGTTTATGGTCCGATCTATGTAGAATGAACTTACTGTGTCTTGAAGTCTAGCAGTGGTATGCTTGGGCTTAGTTTTAATATATGGATTAACTCACTGCTGAATTCATCAATGAGAAGTTTGCCAGTCACGTCAGGAAAGAATCATATTATAATCGAAGAATACGAAGAACAAATTTCTACAAGTAAAGTGTAGTGGAAGTGTACAATTTTCAACATGACAACTCAATGATAAGTTTTGAGATTAAACACTCTGCAGCATTCATTAACGACATCACATCGCTGGCAGGTGACAAATAACAGAATGAACAAATTCCTAACATACACGTCAAAGTAAACCGTTTGGTTTTAATGCGTGGAATATCGACAAAAAAAGGGTGAAGACCCGCCGACCACTTGGTTGCCGATGGTGACGCACACTCTCCGAAATGCATCCTATAAAATATAGAGAGGCTGGCTACTTTGCGCCTGCTCTCGAGACTAAAAAGGTTGGTTTTACCCATCAAGGTCACCAATTAGCCTCTTAGCGCTTCTATGCTCTGAGTCGAACGCTGCCAGGTGGCATTTTACAGAACCAGTCTATATGAGACAGCAGTACTCCATGCACGTCCGTACTTGCGCTTAATATAAGATAAAAGGCTGCCACAGCGTGAAGTACCGCCACATCCTTGCAAGAATACCAAGTATCCTTGCGGCTCCTTTGGCTCTGGACTCAATGAAACACCCATAGTTGATATTCGGAGAAAATTCAACCCCTAACAATTGGAGGCAGTCAGTGGCAAGAGCCAGGGTGAGCAAGCTCCTTTTAGCGGTGAAAAGTCGCGCTTGTGTTGAATGTCACGAGATTGGCATCGCCCATTCAGAGACTGCCGGTAGTGTGAGATTCACACGCTCAACGGCAGCCTCTCTTTCTGACTTAATTTGATCTCGACTGACCCGAGCACTTGGTTGGTATCTCTCCACATGTGTGCTGTCGTCTGCATACCCATGGATACCAGGCATAAGCAGATATTTAATATGCAGCACGAAGAGTTGCGGAGAGAACGGACCCTTGATGAACAGTGACGTTAGTCGCCACAAGATCGGATGATCAACCATCGACGACGACTCGGAGAGACCATTCACTCAAAAAGTCCCTTACCAATTCAATCAGACCAGGGGCAAGCCATATGCTGGAAGCTTACCGTAAAGGCTAGCGTGCCAAACTCTGTCAAAGACCTTTGAGACATCAACGGAAACAGCAAGTACTTCCCCACTGTTATCGAGTGCATCACCCGATTTCGGTGAAATTGCCGGTCACTAAGGAGGTCATTTTGTTCAAGGTTTGCCATTAAGAGAGCATTCAATATACGCTCCATAATCCAAAGTATGGAGGTAATTGAAATTGGCCGGCACGACTATCACTTTAAAAAGTAACATTGACATTTGTACTCTATTTCACCGTGTAGTTGCGATGTTTATTTTCATTCCGTTGGCGCCGTAGAAGGCGACAGAGTAAAGCAAATCAAGAAATGTGCAGCAACGCCTTCCCAATAATGACTAAAAATAAAAAGGTGGTTGCCAACCCTCTTGACAAACGTAACAACTACGGAAAATATCCACTATGAGACAATGTGAGGAGGAGACTTATGTTCAACAGAGACTTTAATAGGCTGTAATGGTGTACTATATTGTAACATGTAAAAAAATTACGAATCGAGTGTTCACTGTTTAATGTTGTCAGCTTTATAAAATCTTAATAAAATTTCTGTAACCTACAGTTTATTCTCTTTTTAATATATCCCACAGTGATAATTGCTGGTTGTTCCCAGAACGTAAGTATTTTCGACCTAGCAGGAAATTAAACATAAGAATGATTTTCCGTATTTACAACCTGAATTGAATAAAAAGTTTTATTTCCATTTTTCACGGTTTCTAAATGCAAGATTCTGATAGCATCATAATATAATATCATGTTCTTCGAAATATCAAGAAAGTAGTAACTTCTAAACATTACAATTAATAATATATTCCACAACTATCACACAACACCATCTAGTCTCAAACTAAGCAGAGCTTGTGTTATGGGTACTAGACAACTGATAAACATACTTATATATTTCTAAATACATAAATATTATAGATAAATTACACCCAGACACAGAACAAATGATCGTGCTCATCACACAAACATTTGTCCTGGGTGGGAATCGAACCCACGACCTCCGGCATAGCAGTCAGGGTCACTAACCACTAGACCAACAGGCCTGTCAAAACTATTCTTTTAATGAAAATAAACTATTCTTTTAAAGAACATAAAAACTATTCTTTTAAAAAAAACCTCTAAGACTTATTTATGACATCTGAGATTTTCCACGGGTTTCAGATAAAAAATCGTAAATTTGATATTGCTAGAAATATCGCTGACATTTATAAACTTATTCTTCGGGCACTCTTATTCTTGTTTTATTTTTAAATGACTTCAAAAAGTCAAAGTTAAAATATTTTACTACAAATTCGACCTTTACGAAGCATTTTTTGATAGCCAAGAAAACTGTCTATATCAATTAATTAATCATCTATTAATTTTCAATGAATAATATAGTGCAGTATCTTCAAATGTATGCGTCAAACACAGCCCCAATGTCTATGTTCTACCAGCATGAAATAGCAGTTAAACCAGAAAAACTTTTTAAGGAAAGGTATCACCTGCATTTTGATACTTAACCGAGGATAGATATTATACATGTTTATGAGCCACAGTATCCATTTACCATCACGTGAAGTGTGCGTTCGTTTTAACCCTTTCTGTAAAATAATGTATCAGTATTGATTATTAGCAATGACTTCTACACATATAGATTAATAAGTAATTTTAGATTCTAAGATATTATTTTCATAAGCTTAACGTTAGTGCGAAGTAGTTCCAATTCTTGGTTTACAAAATTCAATTGCTAGATGTAAATTAATTGTTACTACATATCATAAATATTTAATACTGTATTACACTCATTTTATCAAAAACCCCTGCCAAATATAAACCTCCCCAAAGATTGCCTCATTAGGTGGAATTTACCATATTTGCAACGTGTGGCAGGCATGTTGGTAAACACAGTTTCTTTATTTTCTAGTTGTTATAAGGAAGACGGCGCTCCCCATGTCCTGGTTTTTTCACCTCTATCGTGTCTTATGTCACCAACGGAGCGATATAGGGCACTAGATATGCCTTATCTGCCACGTCATGGTCGATAATGTATCAGAGGCAATAAATATTCGTGTTTCAAAATATGACATTCTAATTAAAAATAAATACCTATTTTCTTTAAAAAAAGAAAAAATAGATTAGTCGGTAAGAAACACCCTAGCATCTAATTTATCGACCAAATTGGCGATATATTGAAAGTAAATTCACTTAACGGTACATGTACTCTTAACTAGCAAGTGTACGAGTATGTTGAAGAAGCAAGATGACAGATTACGGGATTGTGCTAAATGAAAGCCCGTAAACTATGCCTGCCATGCCTCTGTGTGACAGACGTATGTCGTTATGTTATTTCTTTTTTAGTTTAAAGTAAGTAAAAGTTTAAAGTTTATGTACGATACTTATATATAAATATTATAGTCTTATATATAGAAGTTATTTTGAATTGTTATGAATGTTTTATTCCTTATGCATATGGCAACGTTGCCATTTTGCGTATTCATCATTGCCGTTGCGTGACAAGGTGACTTTAATTAAACAGAGTGCCTGACACGTTTACAGCCTTTAATATCGATTTCAGTAAAGACCAGGAGACATTTTCAAGAATATTTGGGTATTTATGAAATCAATACGATTATATAAGAGTCATTATTTATATACATTTTATGAACAAGTAACTATTAAATTTTTACTAACTTATTTCATTATTTTTAGATCACAGTTTTATACTTAGTAGAACCACGCTGCAGTTATATTGTGTTGTAGCACGAATAGATGGGCTTAACCAGAGTTGGACCATGAATACCAGTGTAAAATAGCAGTTTAATGTTGCTATGTTTCGTATGGTGAGTGTAGGGGAAGTAGAGACCATTTTTACTGGAAAGAGGCATTTCATTTTAGACTTCAGGGGTAACAACGCATCTGCATTTTGATACTTAATCGACGTTATAAATTTTTCTTCAAATAAAATATTTAATGATAGATCAACTTTATAGTTTATAATAATTAAAAAATAAATTTGTAAAATATTTATGGCTTCTACGGTGTGCACTTCTTCCACTCTACTTTTTCCAGACGGTAAACAAGTAAACAAGAATAGTAGGCCTTTTAACAATATCGGATGTGGTTTATAATAATAAACTATAATATAAAATTAAAAAAATAATCAGTGAGCTAGTTGACGTTCATGTTTTTACTAAAATTTTGTTTAAAATTTAACTCTACAATGGCGTCGGTTTACCGGAAACCCTGAAACAAATAAATTTATTTGCCTTGGTAAAGTAGCTACTGCAATGCACGTCCGGTGCATTGTAAAAGCTACCTTACGACGTGCACCTGAACAAAATTAAGCACATGAGGAAATATTTACCCGACTGCCGCCCTCCCCTCCAGAAGGATGGTAGTGTTTATTGAGTGTATGTATATACATATGTCTATTCCTTTGGTACGTAGTGTAGCCCAAACGACTTAGTGTATTTTAACATATTATGGAACTTCAATAAATTTGTTTTAATTGAAGAAGTAATATTTTTCCTATTTTCAGTACACTTTTAACTCGATGGTACTCGCGACCCTTTAGCTACACAAATGATCACAACAGCATTTTATTTTGACAATCCTTTCATTATGTGGGTTTTGCCCAATGAGTGTCAAGTAATGATTAAAATAATTCAAAGTTTTTTTTAAATTGCCTTATTTTACTTGAATCACGATTTCAAATCTTACCTAATAATACAATTAACTTTTGGTAGTAAGTAACTAAAAAAAGGTTTCTTTTTTCATAAAAACTAATTTTTGTTACTATTATTTTCCTTAACCTTTGTATTTGTAATCACAGTACTAGATATACTTAAAAACACAAACTAAAAACAGTTTTTTATAAATCAACGCAAATATCAGTAATATTAAGACTAAGAATAATGGCACTAATCAGCCTTCTATAATTAGGAACATTGTTTTTGTACGTAATTATATTTTTTTAACACAGTCACCATTGACCGGCAAAGAATTCTCACGACACAACATTTTATTACACATTTGACAGCAAGAGTTGGTCTTACGATCCTTTTTAGGAGAGGAAACTTGAAATCAAGACGTGACGCATCTTTTTCTCGATGTTGATGTTGTAGATAGATTACTTGATTGTTCCTCCTCTATGTTATCTTCGCGAAGTATGAATCTGATATTTTCTTTCAAGTAAAGGGGTAGATTGGTTATGGCTTGCCGTCTTCTTACATGTGGCTTAATGAGAGCCAGTGCCGAATCTTTGATGTAGAGCCGTCTTGGTTTAGGACTTTTTTTACGATCACATAGGATTCGATGCCACCTATATTCAATAGTCCATAATATACTACCAGAGTCCATCTTCTGGTTATACGTGAGACCGAATAGGTGCCACAAATTTCATCAACAACATCAATGCCATATTTGTTCGCATTGTAATCAGTAATCATCTCGGGTTTTTCTGCTCTCCAGTAATCTCATCAATGTTGCCATCGTGGTGCATTGTTGATGCTAACAAAACCACCTTTCCTTTTTTAGACACCTCGATACCAATGTGCATTTGCCTTGAAAACCGAACATTGAACTGTGGACTTCTTTATTTTTGTTCGACAAGAAAACTGGTGGTATTTCCTTTTTGTTCTTGCGAACTGTCAATCCAAAGTTATCGTACAAATCTTGAAGCAATTGAAACAAAGCAATCCTACTACTAGTCGTTTTACTAGATCAATAGCCGCATTGCTGATTTGGTAGGGACCTTCATTTATTCCCAAGTAGACTTCCATATTTAGTATTTAGTATAATTTTGCGTCAGCCAAGACTTCGATCTTTATGCCATACTTTCCAGGCTTGCTAGGAAAGTATTGCCGGAAAGGCGAGTTTTCTCGAGTTTTTCGTCAATGGTGACCAGGTCGTGCAGTGAATAATAATTTTGGATTCTGGTGCGAAAATTGCCGAAACTTCTTGAATAGCTGTAATCATCATTATCATCATTACAGCCCTTCACAAGTCCACTGCTGAACATAGGCCTCCCCCAAGTAATGCCACAAAGCACGGTCCTGAGCCACCTGCATCCATCGACTTCCTGCATATCTTACCAGGTCGTCACTCCATCTAGTGGGGGGTCGCCCTACACTACGCCTACCGGTACGAGGCTGCCACTCAAGAACCTTTCTTCCCCATCGGTTTTCGGTTCTTCGAGCTATATGGCCGGCCCATTGCCACTTCAGCTTACTAATCCGTTGGGCTATGTCGGTCACTCTGGCTTTACTGCGGATATCCTCATTTCTGAGTCTATCACGCAGAGAAACTCCGAGCATAGCCCTCTCCATAGCTCGCTGAGCGACCTTGAGCGTCCTCGTACGACCAGCAGTGAAGTACCACGTCTCAGATCCGTAAGTCATCACTGGCAACACGCACTGGTTGTACAATCTAGTTTTGAGAGATTGAGGTATACCTGACGAGAAGATGTGTCGTAATTTCCCGAACGCTGCCTAGCCGAGTTGAATCCGTCGATTGACCACTCGGTCGAAGTTTGACTTACCTAGTCGAACTATTTGTCCCAGGTAAACGTACTCGTCAACAACTTCGAGCATAGTGCTCCCAACAACTACCGGCATAGGTGTGACATGGACAATGAACATGATGTTTGTTTTGTCCATGTTCATCTTAAGACCTATCCGTTGGGAGGCACTATTGAGGTCATTGAGCATAGTGCTTAAGTCCTCCAGCGATTCTGCCATAAGGACTATGTCGTAGGCAAATCGAAGGTGAGTGATGTACTCGCCATTGATGTCAATACCGTATCCTTTCCAGTCCAGTAGCTTGAAAACGTCACCCTTTCTTACACCTCTCTGCAGTTGGATAGGTTTCGAGCTCTGGTTCTGTACTCGGATAGCCATCGTAGCCCTACTGTACAAACACTTCAGCACTTCGATATACCGCTGAAGGGACTGTAGCACCGCCCAAATTTCGACGGAATCAAAGGCTTTCTCATAGTCCACATACGCCAGGCAAAGTGGCAGATTGTACTCTTCAGTCTTCTGTACAATCTGCCGCAGGGTATATATGTGGTCTATGTTACTGAAGACTTTTCGGAACCGGCTTGTTCGGGAGGCTGGAAGTCGTCGAGTCTGCGTGCGAGACGATTCATAATTACTCTCGAAAACAGCACGTACACGCGGCTCAGAAGGGAAATCGGTCTGTAGTTCTTTAAGAGAGCGTTGTCGTCTTTCTTAAAGAACAAGACCACCGCACTTCTGCTCCACGCCTCTGGAGTAGTGCCACCATGGAGGACGGAATTGAAGAGCTTCTGAAGGACTTCAAGTACCGGTGTTCCACCCGCTTTCAGAGGCTCCGCTGTAATTCCATCCTCGCCTGGGGCCCTGCCGTTTTTAAAGTGCTGGAGAGCCATTCTAATCTCGCTCAGACTGACGTCCGGGATATCATCGGAATAGTGTCGGATAAGACTTGCTCTTGGATCGTTACTCACACTTGCGTGTGGCTCCAACGATGATGTGTACAGCTGCCCATAGAACCTCTCAATCTCACTCAAAATCTCAGGTGTCCCGGAAACGATGCTGCCACACTCAGTCTTCAGCTTCGACAGTTGGCTCTTACTGGCAGACAGATCTCTGGCAAAGACTTTGGAGCCCTGGTTCCGCTCGATCGCTTCTTTAATACGAGCAGTATTAAAGTTGCGTAAGTCTCGCCGCATGCATTTGGAGATCTGTCTGTTCAGTTGCCTGTATGCTGTCAAATCTGTTGACGATTGCAGCCTCATCTACCGTCTAACAGCCATGAGATTAAGAGTGTGATCGGAGAGTTTTTGTGTTCTTCTGCGGCGGGTCTTTCAGAACCTAGCTCCGACCGCATGGACAGTTTCCACGAGCTTGTCATTCATATCGTCCACTGTATTGCAATCTTCTAGGAACTGAAAGCGGTTACGTAACTCGAGCTGAAAGTTTTCGGGATTCTGGATTAGAGCACGAGGGGGACGGAGCGTTGACTTCATTAGACGAGACCTCTCCAACTTAACGTTTAGGTTCAGTGTGCCTCTAACCATTCGGTGATCGCTGCCAGTTTTCACCCTTGCGATCACTGAGACATCACTGAACAGTTGGCGTCACTGAATAGCTGTAAATTTATCGTTATTTCGTCTCTCCGTGCGAGTATCAATGTTGTCAAATCGTAAATAGGCAAGCAGAATACGTCATTGAGATCGAGACATTTTAGCCAAACAATCATTAAACCCAGTACCATCTGTAGCTCAAATATCTTCGGTGTTCATATACGCGCCTCGCAGTTGCCCTGTGTAGTACAACAATCCGAACGATGCTTTTATTTCTGTGACCTCAGTGTACTTACAATCTCTGTTTCTTTGATACCATTCTTTACGTTTATCAGTATTGTGGTTAGTGTAGTCAACAACTAACTGTATATCATCAATGGGAAGTAGGAAATTACACGCTTCGGCAATATCTTGGTATTGTCTAGCATCACCTTTTGACCCAGGTGTTTCCAGAAAAATGTTGTGAGACCGACTTCGTACTCTCTGAGATGGTGCAGAGATCTTCTATTTAGTTGCCCTATCCTTTCCCAAATAGTAGCTACGTTGCAAAGAACTAAACGGTACGTCTTCTTCAGGTATGGTTTCGGGTGACGATGTCCAATCAATGATTGCGTTATCAGCTGATAATTCAAAATCCTCGCAATCTTGTTCAGAATCCGTGTCATGTTTGCTAAATTCTTCAATATCTTCCAACTCTGAGCAGCTACTATCTTCTATATGTAAATACTCCTCTATATCTTCAATAACTACAATTTTAATACCTAAAAACACTAGAATTTAAATGGACAAGACAAAAATTTGTAACACTAATGATCGCTACTTACTTTAGACTTTCGTTACTCTCGATTGCGCAGCGTCAACTGACTACGTGGCCGGGGGTGCGTAGTCACATACACACCTCCATGGTACTGATAAGCGCAGCCGGCTGTGATTAGTGGAACAAAAAATATGCAACAAAATATGCGGCCTTGGGTAAAATTTACCCGTAGCGGGTAGCGCCGAGTTAAATAATAGGTACTAGTTTTTACGGATTTTATCGCTTATATTTACTTAATATTTTATATTCCCGACGTTTCGAGCGATACCGTTGGTGCTGTACAGTGCTTGAAGCATCGGTAATATATAAAAAAAATTAACATACGCGATAAAATCCGTAAAAACTAGTTTTATTTAAATGTGTAGTGTTCACGTAAATATAAGAAACCATTGAGTAAACTTTTTTGCGTAATTGTTTTTATTTACTTTACCGTATTACTAATAGTCTTGTTGTTGGTACCTCTTTGAAGCACGTAACTATTATTTTTTGTATATTTAACATAATGGCTTAGGGTATTTTTTCCCAGTCAAACATATAATAAAAACATATATAAGCAGAGATAAATTTAATATGAGAATCAGATAAGCAAAAAAAACATAAAATAATAAAATAAGTTAAAGAAGTTTAGATAAATTCTTAATTTATCTATATTTCATATCTTTATTATAAACATATATATACCCTTTTTACATACACGGTTTTTTTATTGATTATGGGCGCAAAAAAATGATTACACCGTCTACTTAGTGGTAAGTGGATGCTGTGGCCCTTAGGCTTCTACAAATTAGTCTAAGGGCCACATCATTATCTAGGTATATTTCGATTTTTATCGATGTCTTCGGTTCAATACACTTATCATAAGAAACACAGCAAAACTAACCTTTTATTTCAATATGTTATTTCTGTGAGAGCGTGGTCCTTTCACGGTTCAGATGATCCGTTCTTATTGCTGCTATAATATAGCGTGTCTCTATCACGGATATATAGTATATATGTTTTGATTAGTGCTACAAGCAGAATATAGCTGCAGCATAGCTCTACCATGCATAAATGTACGTATACTATAAATTTATTTTATAATTATGATGAAATTAAAATTTAATGAAGCGTTTAGAGCAGCCGGCGCTATCCAAATAATCCGCTTTAAAATGCCAGCGCGCGCCGCGCGTCCGCTCGCATATTCATAACGCATAATAGCGCAGTTAGGAGAATGCGCTTGAACATTTCAGGAGCTCGTATTCTTTGTGTTACTTACCATATTTTTAGATCAGTTAAACAAGAGGTTTAAAATGCGACTGCTATTTTTGTGTGTATTTTACGCGATATTGTCGTCAATTTTGATCGATTTTATGATTCCTTTTCTATCAAAATAGACTTTAAAGACAAAGTGACTTCCACACTAGGATTTTCTCCTGTATCATGGGCAGTTTATAAACATAAATTTCACAAGGACAAATACGCGGACCCAAAAAATATTTAGTTGGACCAGAAAATACTTGTTTCGTGCGGGATTCAAACCCGCGGCCCTTAGATCTGCAGCTCATTGTTAAGCCACTACGCCCCAAAGCTGTAAAATCTGCCTTTACTTAAGGGGTGGTCAAAAAGCTAAACTTGTTTGTTTGATTCAGTTAAAAAAGTATTTTAGTTATGCAGCAATTTTTTATCCAATATGTCTCGCAATTTGCACATGAAATAATGGTCAACTCATCAATTGTACCGTGTAGTGGCGGTGCAAGAATATCATCCCTATCATAAGAGGTGACGGAATAGCAGCGTCGCTTGACGCGCGTGCCGACTATGGCAAATATTTCCCCTATAAGAAAATATGTTTTGGGGAGGCTTGTATTCAGAGGTGGAGTTTAAAAGACTATAACGGTGACGGTACCAGTTGTAATTTTGTGATTGTGCTGATTCGTATAAAATGATTTATATCATTTAATACGAATCAGTACACAAGCAACCCTGTTAAACAATTGGACTCTTAAACTCAACTAAGAAACTCAATAAATAAATGAAGACGCGCTGAACGGACGAACAGTGCAATATTGTTTAAATTTAACGAATTTAATAAGAATGTTGTGTTTCATTTATAATACATGTCAAAGAATATCGTTTAATAATGGGATGTAAATGGGCAAGAACGCGAAAAGATGTACATTGGACTTTTCTACATGTCCCCAGGTTATATCGTACTGCTGTGCGACTTTGATAAGTTTTACAAGAATCATTACCATATTAGTTGATTTTAGATGAAATAGGCATGTCATATTTATTAAAATTTTACGCATGAAATTATACTGAATTGTAAAAATTTAAGTTTAAAAAATCGTGATTTTGTTGTATAGTACTGTCCCTTAAAAAAAAAACCGGCATTTTTAACAGCGTTTTGTGAAAAAAAAAGTTATTTCACTGGCAAACCTTTAGTTACATATTTGAAATTTGGCGGAATTTTAATTATTTTTTAAGTTAATTGTGCTGCCAAAGCTAGAATTTCTACTAAATAAGTAATTTTTAAATTTGTCCCCGGCATATGAACCTACCGGACATGTCCAGGTACCGTTACCGCATTTTCGTTTAAATTTATAGTTTTTTTGTTCAATGTGGTATTTATTTTTTTATTTAAACGGCAACATCATAATGAGACCGAAAAAAGAAAAAAAAAGATGTCTATGGTTAAATCAGCCATTTTATTCAAACAGCTGTTTCATTTTCGGCGTTTTTGAGAGGTTGTGTTTTTACGGGCACTGTCCGGTGAGTAAATTAATTTGTTTTTTGGTGTTATAACGTGTTTCCAACGCATATTTTATGTCTAAAACTTACATGAACTATTTAAGATTACTATAATGTGAAAAAATGTGTGATAAATATCAGCAATTGTAGAAATTTTATAGTTTTGTATAAGAAGTACTCGATTCCGTTACCTCATGTCCGTTACCATCGCGGTGGTAACGTATAGGCCGGACTTGAAAGTCACGAACAGGATCACGTAAAGCAAGGTTTACATGGTGTAAACTTGATTTTTTTCTATTATTTTATTTATTGTTTTTAGGTACCTCTGAACTCCTTCATTTATATAGTTATTTCGAAAATCATTTTTTATTTAAGATTTATTATATTCTGGATTGGTCAAATAGAATTTCATCAAAATCGGTCTACTATTTTTGTTTTGGAGTCAAAATAGCTAGAAAAAGTGTGCTATTCCAGATACTAATTTTTGTTTTATTGTAGTTCTATAGAGAAAGTTACTGAATTTTTTGTTAGGCTTGTTTGTTGTTGGCTCATTTTTCCTGAAAAAAAAATAATAATACATGTATGTAAGAAATATAATTTAGGTATCAATTCAACAGGTAAATAATTGTACTTAATGGAATTTCAGATTTCAATATGGTGCTCACTGCAGCTGAAAAAATGCGCCGTTATCGCCAAAAAATTAAAGATAATCCCCAAAAATATGAACAACAGAAGAAAAAAGACCTACAACGCATAAAAACTAAAAGAAAGAAAATATCACAACTCGATGATGCCGATAAAGATAAAATAAGAAAACAATGGCGAGATCAAAAAAAGAGGCAAAGAAAAAATAAAAAAATAAACAAAAGTAATGAGAACCAAGATAAAGACAACGAAAACATTGATAGGGATGGAGTATCATTCAGGGAAAATTCGCTCAGCAGAAAAAGTCGAGAGTCAGATTCGAGTTTAAAGTCAAAATTGAAATACATGAAAAAAAAGTGTTACATATTATTAAAAAAAATTGAACAATCTCAAAAAAACGAACAATCACTGCAAAGAATAAAAGAGAGGTTGAAAAAAAGATTGTATAGACAAAAAAATGCCAGTGAAACTATAATTAAAAACCTGAAACTCACTATCGATAATATGAAAGCGCGCGAAGAAATTTTAGAAGCTGCTTTAAAAAAGACGTATAAGAATTGCAAGAAACAAGCAGAAAAGAGAGTACTGAAAGGGATAGTAGAAAACGCTGAAGTAAAAACTTTCGTAGCTAAATTAATGGGTTTATCAGGAAGAACCAAGTACAAGAAGAAAACAACATCTAAAGGCAGAATAACTGAAATTGAAAATTTTTTCATCAGAGACGATGTTAGCCGTTGCACCGCTGGCAAGAAGGAATGTCGATCCAAAAACAAAGAAAAGCGTCAAATCCGGTATTTGTTGGACACATTGAATAACTTATACGTTAAATATAGGAGTGAAGGTGGGAGGTACAAATTAACAACTTTCCGTAAATACAAACCATTTTTTGTATTGGCTCCTCATCTTGCATCACGTGACACTTGCCTCTGCGTTAAACACGATAATATCCAACTGAAATTTAAAGCTTTGAGAAAGAGTGGCTTAACTGAACACCGACACATAAAAGATGTACTCCAAGAACTATCCTGTGACCTAAAATCTCCCTTGTGCATG
This sequence comes from Parnassius smintheus behrii, assembly GCA_036936625.1. Lineage (NCBI taxonomy): Eukaryota > Metazoa > Arthropoda > Insecta > Lepidoptera > Papilionidae > Parnassius > Parnassius smintheus. The sequence continues at coordinate 58,107,429 of JAUPFT010000005.1, forward strand.
CATGGAAAATGCAGAACATGCAAAAATAAGCCTCTTAACTTTGAACCCGGTATGTATTTAGACGAAATGGTTACTTGGACTCAGTGGGAGCGAAAACGACATGAATATTTGAAAAAGGACGGGACTGAAAAGAAGACTTGTGTTTGCATAAAAACAGAAAAAGTCAAAATCACAAGCACATTGCGTGAACTATTACGCATATTTAAGGCGGACTTAAAATTATTCAAAAAACACCATTACAATGTACACCACCAACAAGAAAAATATCAGGAGGGCGTTACGTATTTGAAAGAAAATGAAGCTTTAGTCATTTGTGACTTTTCTCAGAACTACGAATCAAAACTAAGCTCAGAGATTCAGAGTTTGCACTTTGGTGGGTCTAAATGTCAGATTTCGCTACATACCGGCATGATCTACTTCAAAGACACATCCCAATCATTTTGCACTGTGTCGCCAAGCACCGTTCACCAACCACAAGCAATCTGGGCCCATTTAAAACCTGTGCTTGAGTACATTAAAGAACATCAGCCTCAAGTTACTGTTATTCACTTCTATTCCGATGGCCCTACTTCACAGTATCGCCAAAAAAACAATTTCTATCTGCTCAGCGTTTTTAGGCAAAAACTGAATTTGGACCATTGTACGTGGTCATTTTTTGAAAGTGGGCACGGTAAGGGCGTGGCGGATGGTATAGGAGGCACAGTGAAAAGAGTTTTAGACAGGAATGTTTGTTTCGGAAGAGATATTTCAAATGCTTCGGACGCTTTTGAAGTTTTAAAGGACTCTCTGTGCACAATTAAGATTTGGTATATCTCTGAGAAAGATATTGACGAAATTGCTGCTCTTTTGCCTCAAAAGCTATCAATTGTAGTTGGAACAATGCAATTACATCAGATTGCAACACAACAACCTGGAACTATTACTTACAGAGACTTGGGATGTTTTTGTGGGTCACAAAGGGGTTTATGTTCATGTTACGAACCAAAAATCCACAAATTCGAATGTCCTACGACAGAAAATAGAGGCATTGAAGCAGCTGATACATTAGATGATATTGAACCATCAGATTTAATGAATGTGGATGTTGAGATAAACCTTGAGGAACTGTCAGCGATGAATGATGTAAACTTTTCATCAATTGGTGATCTCACAAAGCCAAACCAAACTAACTCAGCGCTTGAAAATGTGGACGAGGACTTTTCTTTCATTGGAGATTCTTCGAAACCAAATACTATCAAAGCCAACTCATCGATGGACGAGGTAAATAGTTGTTCAAACGGAAACACTGGTAAGCCCAATATTAGCCAAGGCGATTCAGCGATGGATGACGTGGACTTCCTTTCTGTCGGAAAGGTCAAAACGCAAAACAATGGTGACATTGTTATTGAAGTCGTGGACAACACAAAGACTGCAAAAGATAAGATGAGCGTTAAAGAGTCAACAGTGATGGATTATCTGAACATTTCATACACAAATTCTACAGCTGATAATAAGCCGAATGTTTTCAAAACTGACTTGGTAAATGACATTCAAATGTTGGACCAAAATACCACCAATGATGAGATTATTGTAGAGGAAACAACTGTAATGGAACGTCCACATATTTCCCCTACACATCCCGCGGATTACATACAGACAAATGCAGTTAGCCAAGCCGATTCATTTAAAGAGAATTTAAGTACTATGAGGAAGATCCCATGTATTGTCGACCTAACCATTCATCCTTTGGAGATGAAACTTACTTATAAGCCTAAAAAAAGGTCTAGCAGCAGCGTGTTATGTGTTTCGCAACCAAAAGTGAAGAAAAGTATTGAAGAAGAAATAAACTCGAAAAATAACAGCAAACCATGCACTTCAAAAAGCTTGCGAAAAAGTACAGTTTCTATTTTGAGTAATGTTTCTGTTGACTTAAAATCTAAAACCGAACAAACGAGATTACCGAAACAATCAAAAGGATTAAAGATGATTGTGAAACGCGCATTTACATGTTACAGTTGCAATGGTCCTCTCCTCTCGAATTGCATTACTAAATGTATATCTTGTTGTAACCGATTTTGTTTGGCCTGTGCCACGGGAGAAGTCACCAAAGATTATATTTGCGATAATTGCCTTATGTAAGTGATTTGGCAATTTTTCTACTCGAAGAGCTTTACTATGCCCTTATATTTTGTTTTTTATTTTTTATTATGTACACACTACGACTTTAAGATAAGTTTATTTTGTAGACAAATGATTCATGTCTTTTTCATCGAGTCCAAATGATTATTTGTTTTAATGTTTAAGACATCATAAATCTGAGACTGAACATATTACTTTAATAGTCTGAGCTTATTGTGATTTAGAGCTATCTCGTTATCACCAAAAATAGTAGTTTAATGAAGATAATACATGTTTATTAGCAAATAGGTACAAAATATTACAAGTCACATATTGATAGAATTAAGTTTTAGCTTCGATGCATACTAAAAAAGCAGTTATAATTTATTTTTAATAAAAACTTTGTTACTGAAACATGGATCGATTACATGATTTTATACATCTCCTTTGAAATTGCATGACGGGGCAGTAAATTTTTGAATTAGAATAAATAAATAAAAAATAATATTATCGATCCATGTTTATTTCTACGAGTTACCTAAACGTTTTTTATTCATAAGTTCTAGTTTAAAACTAAAATAATTGATTATATGTAACGATCTCATACTAAATATTTAAAAAGTTTTTTATTTATTTTTTTGTTTTATATGGGCTTGCTCTTGACCCCAATCTTGCCCTAGAGCAGAGATGGGATCTGCGATGGAGCAAGCTTGCCCAGAAGGCACTGATACTCCCGCACACCGACAGAATACAGCAGAGCTGCTTGGCGCCGGACTCCGGTGGGATGGTGGTCGCGAGCCAGGCGGCCCCTTTCAGGGCCTACCACTGCCTTTGGGATCTTTAACCGCCATCACAAATTGTGTTGACGTTGCCCAGGGTGGACCGCTAGGAGGTAGATCCCACCCACCCCAAAGTGTATCCTAATATTAAGCGGCATGTGAACTCAACCTTACAGGGTCCTGTTCGTTGTTAGCATGTCCTGTTACGAGACTGTACCCTAAGCAAATGTTGCTAAAAATGTTGACTTTATTTGAGAAGGTTTAAAATATGTACACACATTATTTTAGGAAATAACGTAGTTCATCAAAATACTATAAATTAAAATAGTTAAATATCAGAACCGCTAATTTTGTGAATTTTATGAAAAACTTTTGGATACATTTTACACCTTTAGTAACGTACAGGACAGGAAAAGTAGATTAATCTCGTGTATTTCTAAGTTATCAACCTGAAAATACATTTTATAAATAAAAAAATCATGTTTTCTTTAATTCAATAAATAATATTTGCATACAATTTAAGTTTTAACTATACTAATGAACCAAAAACCAGCGGTAACGAACAGGATTAATATTTTAACCTACTTTAAGAAATTTGCAAATTTCTCACAAAATAACCACTTTAGGAGAAAACTTTTACGATTTTCGGAAAAAGGAATTATTGGAGATAATATTAAGTGAAAAATTCAAGGAAATTCTATCAAAAAAATATTAAAGCTCAATTTTGAAGCAGTGTACTACTTTTCGCGTTCTTGCCCAAATGCGTATCTTTGTATTTTTTGGATATTATTTATAATATCCAATACTAATAATAATAATACAAAAAGTAATAATAAATTTAGTGTCAACGTGTAACGCTATAAATCAAATAAAAGTTGTAGAACATAGAAAATTTCATTGTAAAAGAAGTCTAGTATAAAACTATTTAATTAAAATAAAATAAATTTTAAACCATACACAGAAAACTTTCTGATATTATGTCATGCTTTTCCATGAGAAACTTAATATAATATTCTGTTAGTATATAAGTCATATGAATAAAGAAAAGAAAAAAAAAGAAAATTTTTCAGCGCGAATCCCCATTTTATAATTTGCTAACATGTACTCACGATATCTGTTGCCATGGATAGAGTACTAAATTCTAGCAATAATAACATTACATTTTTGACACAATATATTTTTAAGTTACACGGGCCGTGGTGCAAGTGTTTGGCTGGCGCGGCCAACTTTGGTCCCATTTACTATAAAAAAGTAGAATTAAATAAAAAAAATGCTGTACATATATTAGAGGAATGTGGATTAGTGAACACCTCAAGTGTTAATTCAAAGTGACTAGGAAGTCGTTTATTCCCATTGATTAATAGTTATTTCTTTGGTATTAAGATTTCATTATAAACAGGGCAACTGTTTTGTGGTGCTTTTTAAAATATATTTTGATATAGAAATTTCATTATTAAAATTATTAGGGAAACTACTTTGTAAAGCAACTCTACATCTATTTTTGACTGCGGTGCGAATGGGACGGTTCATTAAGGTAACGACCATACCTTACCACCGTAGGCAACAGAACCTATATAGACTGTAACTAAACTGCAAAATTTTTTTTTCTGATATTTTATTTCATTTTATAGTTCTACATTGTTATAATTGGCATTTACACCTACAACAACGGAGAGAACGGCGAACGCAGATAAGCGCGGGTAAATAGTGACCCGATTGATGTTGACTGATGAGGTCATTTATCAAAGATTCAGTCGCTCGGGAATTGCTGAGATCTTAGTTCTAGGTTTTATTTGAAGAAAGAAAACTTATGTATATCAGCTTTCCCTTTGTGTTATAAAGTAAAGTAAGGGACAAACATTTCGACTCCTGGACACCTTTAAGGGCGAGGAATATCGTGCTGCTCAAATACGTGACGGCAGATTTAATATGTCCTTTAAACCTTAAACCTTTTAAGTTTCACTTAAAATGGGAAATAAAAAAATCATGAAAATTTAACTGAGTTAACTCTAGAGCACCATGGATTTGTGACAGTAAAAAATTGATCACCAAGCTCCAACATGTCAAGCAAGTATTACACGACATTTTTGTATCTATATACTAGCAAATAAAGAATCTGAATTGTACAATAAGCTTCGAGTACCGCACCTACGTTACAGTAACCGAATACAAACAGACAGAGTAATCTTCGTTAACTAAATGAGATCTAACGTGCAACTCCTCAGTCCCCTCAATAACCATGGGTGCTGTATAGTGTTCAAAACCGGGAATTTCAAAAGTTAAATAAAAGCCACAAAACTATTTAAATTAGTTTTATTTCATGGGTTTACACGCTTCTGTAAGAGTTTAAGGGGAGCACTTATTTATTAAATATATTACAGATGATAAAAATCAATTTTATAAGTTTATACGTTGTAGAGCTATGCTGGAGCTATATTAGTAGTATAGTTGTAGCACGAATTAGTCGGCTCTACCGGGGAAGGACCAGGCTGTCACAGAATACCAGCGTAAAATAGTAGCTTATTGCTGCTGTACGTAGGACAAACAATAATTTTTGAGATATACAAAAAGTATTCTGAATACTGTGAATATTTATTTTACATCCTTTGAAAATATTCTCCATCGTGCTTTATACAAAATTCCATTCGCCTAAACCAACTCTGAAAACACTTTTGCCAGTATTTATCTGACAGGTCGGAAATCGCTTCTTCGTAGGCAGCCACGGCTTTTTCGGCGCTTGCAAAAAACTTGCCTTTTATTTTTTCGTTGACTCTTGTCAACAACAAGAAATCAAAAGTTGCTAAGTCAGGGCTGTAGGGTAGGTGACGAAGAGTTTTAACATTGTTATGCAGCATGATTCCCCGAATCCCGGTCTTTGGTCTTTACTCCCACACGGCTTGAAAAGCTTTGGGTAATGGAATTGTAGTATACCATTCAGAGTTGACTGACCTACAATTTTCCAGCATTGGCTTCGAGTAATGTCCGCTCCGCGAAAAAAACTAGCCACCATTTTTTTGCCGACGTTGCGAGGTCTTTGCAGTTTTGTCGGTAACTGACCTTTTGAGTAGATCCATACCGATGATTGCCTTTTATTTTCCGGATCATATTGATAGACCCATGACTTGTCACCAGTAACGAGTTCTGAAACACGCCTAGATGCCACGTTTTCGAAACGTAGACGCATTTCATGGCACCAATCTACTCGTGATTTTTCGCTTTCGGAGAGCAAACGAGGGATCCATCGATAACAAAGCTTCCTAACTCGTAGGATCGAAACTATAACCTTATTGATGTCCGCATATGTGATTTCTGGGTCTTCTCGCACCAACATTTCAGTAGTTCATACATTTTTTGTCGTTACTGCTGTTTGCGGAGCCCTGGTTCTTTGGTCATATTTAAGGTTTATTTTACCCCTTATGAATTCAGCAAAACACCTAAAAATGTTGCGCGTGATGGAGTTAAATCCCCTAATGCTGATTGTAACCGCTGTAAACTTAATTGTTCGGTTAAACCAAATTTAAAATAATAATAGATCAAAGCGCGCAAATGTTCACGGTTGAGATCCATCGTTTTAAATGAAAAGCGCGGGAAGCGTTGCAGGAAAATTAATAAAATTTTTTTTTTTTTTAATATTGAGTAATTGGCTTATGGAGTTATATTTTTAAACAAATTTGCTTTTTAGAAGCATGTAATACGGGTGCGTTCCAATATTAAATTTTGAGCATCTCACAACCTATTGAGTGACCTGCGTATTTCGTTTGGTGAGTGTAGAGAAACAGAGACCCTTCTTACTGGAAGTGAGGCATTCCATCTTAGTCCTCACGGGTGGAAACGTATCTGCATTTTGATTCGTAATTAAGAATTGATGCAGACGTCTATGGGCCACAGCATCCACTTACCATCAGGTAGACTGTATGCTCGTTGGTCACCCCATCCTATAAAAAAGATCCACGTAATAAAATAAAATGATGTGTCGTACCTAGTTTGAAGAGAACATCCCGGCCTCTCTCCATTGCGCGCACAAAATTACGCTTATAAAAGTCTGAATCGTTTAAAATGCTCGATGGTGCTATAGGTATCTAGTTTTTTTTTTTTTTATAGAATAGGAGGCAAACGAGCATGCGGCTCACCTGATGTTAAGTGACTACCGCTGCCCATGATCAACCGCAACACCAGGAGAATTGCGGGTGCGTTGCCGGCCCTTTAGAAAGGAGTAAGCTCTTTTCTTGAAGGTCCCCAGGTCGTATCGGTCCGGAAAAATCGCCGGTGGTAAACTATTCCACAGAGAGGTTGTACGTGGAAGAAAACTCCTTGTGAAACGTACAGTGGTGGACCGCCAAGCATCCAGATGGTGTGGATGGTATCGGGACGTTTGCCGTGTAGTGCGTTCACGAAATTTGGCGGCTGGGATTAATCCGAACAATTCCTCAGAGCACTCCCCGTGATAGATGCGATAAAATACGCAAAGAGATGCAACATCTCTTCGCAGCGCCAGTGAATCAAGCCGATCGGAAAGCACTCGGTCGTCGACGATTCGAGCCGCTCTGCGCTGGATGCGGTCAAGTGGAAGGAGCTGGTACTGGGGAGCCCCAGCCCAGAGATGGCAACAGTATTCCATGTGCGGCCGAACCTGCGCCCTGTAAAGTTGCAGGCGGTGTGCCGGCATGAAATACTGTCCCGCTCTGCTGAGCGCGCCAGGCTTTTTAGAGGCCAATTTGGCCTTCCCTTCCAAGTGACCACGAAACTGCACGTCACTCGATATGTCGACGCCGAAGATTCCGATACTGGCTGAGGCAACAAGGGGAGTGCCTTGAAACTGAGGGGATACGACAAAGGGGTTCTTTTTAGCGGTTAACGCGCAAACTTGTGTCTTCTGGGGGTTAAACTGGACTAGATTTAGTCGCCCCCAATCCGAGACTCTGTCCAGCAGAGACTCGACTTCAGACACAAGTTTGTCCCGGCACTCGGAGACGTTTTCCCGAGAAATATTGGCTCGGCCGGTGTAAAGAGCATCACCAGTGCTGTCATCCGCATAGCAATGAATGTTACGGGTATGCAACATATCATTGATATGCAGAAAAAACAGCGTTGGCGATAGCACGCAGCCCTGTGGAACACCAGCATTAATAGGCTTGCAATCGGAGCTTGCACCGTCTACAACGACCTTGATGCTCCGATCTGCAAGAAAGCTGATGATCCAATCGCACAATTTCTCGGGAAGCCCATAGGAAGGGAACTTCGAAAGAAGCGCTTTGTGCCAAACCCGATCGAAGGCCTTCGCAATGTCCAAACTAACGGCCAATGCCTCCCCCTTGAACTCTACTGCCTCCGCCCATCTGTGAGTGAGGTAGACCAGAAGATCACCAGCTGACCGACCACGGCGAAAACCGTATTGGCGGTCACTAATCAGCTGGTGATCCTCAAGGTACCTCATGAGCTGGCAGTTTACAATGGACTCCATTGTTTTGGAGAACAAGGAGGTGATGGCGATTGGCCGGTAGTTGAACGGGTCTGAGCGGTCGCCTTTTTTAGGGATCGGGTGGACGAAAGCCGTCTTCCATGATTTTAGGACTACGCCTAGGGAGTAGGAGTACCGGAAAAGACGCGTTAAAACTGGTGTCAACTCTGAAGCACACGTCCTCAGCACAATTGGGGGGATTCCGTCAGGCCCACTCGACTTGTGGATGTCCAGGGAGAGGAGTGCATTGCGAACCGAGCGCTGTGTTAACTGCACTTCCGGCATGGAGCACTCACACCGCGGGATGGTCGGTGGCGTACTCCCCCCGTCATCGAGAGTCGAGTTAGGCGCAAAGAAAGAGCCTAGAAGATCGGCTTTCTCCTTTGCAGTATGGGCCAGTGAGTCGTCCTCCCTGTGCAAAGAAATTCCCCTGAACAGCCTTGGCGAGAGACCAGAATGCACGGGTTCCAGAAGGAAGGTGAACTAGTTTCTCGCCAATTCTGCCTATGTGCTCTGACTTAGCCTTGGCAATGACTCTTTTGAAGGACCTAGAGGCGGAATTATACTTCTTTTTTAGGGCGCTGGTGTTTACATCCCGGGACGCTGATGCATCAACCCAGGCTTGGTAGCACTCCTCCTTATAGCATGATGCTATTTTACAGGAGCGACCAAACCATGGCTGAGATTTGCCTCCGATGGGCACCACAGAGGAAGGAATAAAAAGTTCCATACCCTGAAGTACCACATCAATAACAGAATCCGCAACAACGTTGGGATCATCCGGCGAGAAGCAAACCCGCCCCCAAGGGTAGGATGCAAAGAAAGACCGCATCCCATCCCAATCGGCTGACCTATAGTGCCAAACACGGCGACAGCCTGCAGAATGCAACCACGATTTCAGCGTGAGTGGCACAACACTCCGGACCAGACAATGGTCCAAGGAGCCTAAAGGGGCGTCGACGGAAATCTGATACCCGTCCGGGTGAGAGGTCAGCAGAAGGTCCAACAGGGAAGGTGCATGATCTTCCACATCTGGAATCCGCGTAGGCGAAGTAACCAGTTGTGTCAGACCATATGCCAAGGCAAAATCATGAACAGATCTCCCCGCATGATCGGTTAAACGTGAACCAAGCAAAAGTTATAGTATGGTGTAGTATAGCCCTATCGGTGTATCAAAGCGATCGCGCGGTGTCGGTGGAAAAAGTAATACGTCCTGTCGTTGGGATTACCCGGAGCTTACTGAATCGAACGACGTCTGCGCTTGATGTTTTATAGTATTTTTAAAATAATTTTATAAAATAATTGACAAAATAAAACGAGCTAAAATTTTTTTGGATGTTTAACATTAAATGAATTTTGATAAAATACATGGAAAAAAATTACATTGAAGGAGACAGTTTTGGTGATTTTATAATATTATTTTATAACATTAAATCGAAATTTTTTCGTAATTTAGGTTTTGCTATACCCTAAAAGACTATATATTTCATTATAATAACGCTTAAAATAAAGTATTTTAGCTTATAATAATGGTTAAATTCAGCCTGAAAGATAACTCTGATGCATATTTTCGTAAAACACTGTGAAGGGATTGTCTTCGCCCTAAAAAAACTTCATTAAAAACTATGATTTTGTATTGCTATGTACTAAATAAATACTTCATCTTTCTAAAGCCCTAATTTTCAGCTAATAATCTCCTCACGTCGTTATGATATCGCCTTTGGAAAAACCATAAAACATGTAGTTTTAGACGCGAAACGCATATGCCCTCTTAAGGGGAAATATAACCTCAAATGGCTTAGCAAGATCCTCCGTTATGCCGAAAGTATTGCAGCATTAATTTTGAAATAAATATATGGTAAAGTTGAGGATTAATGTTAAGGACTATGTTTGACGAAAACACGATTCCGTAAAATTTTCTCGATAGAAAAAAAAATCCAAAGTTACCTCCAAACTGAACAATAAACCGCTGTTATTCATAAAACACTTTAAATAAGATCGTGAAACTTTGCATACTAACTGAGCTAACTAAAAAGCAGTGCTTATGTTATTTACTTTTTTTTAAATACCCTTATTTTCACTGTAAAAAGAAGTTACACAAGTTGCACAAAATTAAATTATAAATAAGCATTTGGTTGTACAAAGTTAGTAATGAGAGACCCGTCCGTGTGCCCGACTGCTTGTGCTAATGATGCTCTGCTCTTACACGTACAATTAGACAAATCAACGTATGAAGTCGGGAGGTGTGATGAAGGCAAATCGCTTCATTATCAAAATCTTAAGATACAAAGTACTTTATCTGCAAAACAAGTAAAAGGTTGTATTCTAATTCTTTTTAAACAAGTAAACATAACGCAGTGTATTGTCGATCATAATCCACTGCTTAGTGAGTAGTGGATTATTACTTTATTCGTACCGCGCGGGTGTCGGAAGGGAAACTGGTTCAGCGGATGGAAAGCAGCGTCTTCCTAATATAAATTTAAAAAGTAATTTCTTATAGCTACGCGAACGCTATTATCTGAAACTAATTTTACTGATTTTATGAGGTCAAATTTATTTTCTTAGTATCTCTTAGTTAGTAAAATTAAGGTACTGTTTCTAATGGCGTGTAATAAGCTAATAAAGCAATCGTAGGGTCTTTTTTACAAATTAAAAAAAATATATAAAAAGAGAAAAAGTCATGTGGTCATTATCTTTAAGGGTTGGAAAATACACGAAAAGCTGTATAACATCAAATGTGTTAAATATTTTTGTCGAAACTTTAAAAAAAATGAACTCTTTTATCGATGACGGTTATATTTGCGTTTATTCTCATGATACGCTCATTATTAAAAAAAAAAACTTTGCATAATGGTTGATGATGACCGTGTTTTTTTTTAGAAATAAAACTGTATAATTGTATTTTGAATAAAAAAATCATATTATTTTATGATAGTCTGAATATTTTTGTTATAAAACTGAGGTGCTAAATGAACTTATAGTCCACCTTATGTTAATTAAAGCCCAATCATAATACTGCAAAATTTTAAGATGATATAGCTATAGGTGCATGTAGATCGGACCAAAAATTAATATATAAAAGTATAAAATAGCCCCTTCATTCATCAGAAAATATATTTAATCAATTCAACACAACATCAGTTGTCGAGCGCACCCTTGTGAAACCGAATTGATTTTTATGTTTTGAATACCATCCCCGTCCGGCGACTTGCCGTTTTTAAGGTACCGGAGACCCATTCTTATCTCGCTCAGACTAACTTTTGCGATATCATCGGAATAGCGTCGGATAAGACTTGTTCCTGGATTACTACTCTCACTTGCGTGTGGCTCCAATGATGACGTGTACGGTTTCCCATGGAACCTTTCGGTCGCACTCAAATTCTTAGGTGTCCCTGAAACGATGCTGCCACATTCAGTCTTTAGCTTCGACAGTTGGCTCTTTCTGGAAGACAGATCTCTGGCGTAGACATTGGATCCTTGGTTTCGCCCGATCTCTTCTTCACTACGAGCTGTACGGAAGTTGCGTAAGTCTCGTCGCATGCATTTAGAGATCTGACTATTCAGTTGCTTGTATGCTGTTATATCTCCTGAAGAAAGCAGCTTCATTTCCCGTATAACAATTATGAGATTACGAGTGTGATTTAAAAGTTTTTCTTCTGCGACAGCTCTTACAGAACTTAAATCGGATCGCATGGACAATTTTCACCAGCTATTCATTCATATCGTTCGCTTCATTGCAGTATTCATGGTACTAAAAACGATTTTGTTACTCGAACTGAAAGTTTTTGGGGCTTAAAAGCACGAGGGGGAAAGATCGTGTACTTCACTAGACGTGACTTCTCCAACTTCACGTTTTGGTGCAGTGTGCCTCTCATCATTCGGTGATCGCTGCCAGTTTTCACCCTAGCGATTGAGACATCGCTGAATAGTTACCGTCTAGTCGTCATAATGAAGTCAATATCCTTTTTTGTCAAACCATCGAGGCTCGACCAGATCTACTTTGTGTGCGGCTGCTTCTGGAAGAAATAGTTTGTCATAAATGGTCGCTCTTTCTCCATGAAGTCAGCCAGCTTTCGGCCCCTTGAGTTCCGTTGCCCTATCCCAGAATTCCCTAACTTCAGCTCACCGTTCTCTATTGTGCCTTGTTTTGCATTAAAGTTTACCATTAAAACCGTATAATGAATTTTGAAAGAATGCGTGGCTCTAAATATATTCTTATATATTTTTTCTACCTTCTCAACAGGTTCTGCCAAGGTTGTTGCGTAAACCTGTAAGACCTTCATTTAATAACGTTTGGTGATTCTGAATAGAAGCTACGCGACCTTCGGCGATACACATCCAATCTTTACAACGTTGTTAACGAGAGACTTGTGAACAATAAGTGCGAAACCTGGTCGGGACAGATGGTCGCCCTCCTGGTGATAGAACACGTTTCCAAATTCGATGATTTCCGTGTCCTCCTCCTCTTTTCGAGTCTTGGATAATCCTAAAATATTGCAGCGCAATTCCCAGGTCAAGTCCTCTTAGATGTCAACCAAATGGTGAATGGCTCGTCGCCGGGGACTTTGGGCCGTCTCTTCATTACTCTCATTATGGGGGGTTTATTGCCATAGTTGTCACGCTTTGCTATCTGATTGGCAACCGCTTTTTTGTACTATTGCTGTTATCAGGAAGATAACAGCAATAGTACTGCCAGTTTTACCCTGTCAACTCTAACGATATCCACGTTAAGAAATGGGTTAGTGGATATTCTTAACTGCCACTACACGGCACAGATTGCTAGAATACCAGCGTAAAATCGCAGCTCATTGGTGTGTTTCGTATGGTGAGCGTGGATAACCGGAAATCCTTTTCATTGCTCAGGAGGCATTCCGTCTTAGTTCTCAGTGATGACGACAATGCATCTGCATTTGGATTCTTAATTGAAGATAGATGTAGATGTCTATGGATCATAGCATCCACTTTAGGGTTGTTTACTTACTTGTCGCCTTTATGCTATAAAAAGGAAAAATTCTATAAGTAATATGTTTTTATACAACAACAATTTGCTAAAACAAATATGTACGTAATACATAAATGAAAAATGGTACGGAATGACTGAAAAAAGGTGTAAAAATATTAAATAGGTAGAGGCATTTAATTTGAAATGGGATTGACGGTTTTCTCATCATCCCAAATAAGGTTTGATGTAACGAGGGCCACTTAGCCTGAACCCCGATAAAATCAATTTTTAATAAAATCAGTGAAAGTTTTGGTGTTCAAATATTAATATTCAAAGTAATTGAAAATAGTAAATAAATTTCAATTTATCTACAATATACCGTGCGTTTTTTTATACTGAAGAGGCATAAGTACTTAGAGTAAATTAAGCGACAGTAGCCTAATGGCAGGGCGCGGACTGCCGGCTCAAAAGGGTCGTGGGTTCGAATCCGCCATTCGACTACTGGCGTGAACCACTCGTAACACAAGCAATTTAAGCTTACCACGAGTGGTTAAGGGGAATATTAGTAATGTTTATGGCATTGTTAATATTCTTTAAAAAAAAAGTTCCTGTACCTGATGATAAGTAGCTACTTCAGATTTCGTACAATTGTAACTTCAAACAAAGAAAATATTTATTTGTCAGTCTATACTAGTTTACTTAAATATCCAAGAATTGTTTAGTGCAAGTTATTTTTTCACTATTGAGTAAGTAAAAGGAAATTCCTCGCTTAAATACACAAAGAAGTTATCTTCTCGTAGTCTCCTATCCTCTTATAGAGTAAGGGTGACAAACGAGTATACAATCCACCTAATAGTATATGAATACTGTGGCCTATAGACATCTTCATCTGTGCTCAATTAGATATCAAAATGCGGATCTGTTGTTACACCTGAGGCAAGACTAGAATGCCCAGTTAGCAGCAAAATGGATCCCCGACTCTCTTTACTCACCATAGGAAACACAGCAGCATTAAGCTGGTATTCTATGAGGTCATGATCCTTTCCCGTCGAACCAAACCAATCTTGCTACAACCATAATATGGTTGCAAAATTGCGGTACCACGTATTACAATTTGATTAACTCTCTTACATTGTTAACACATAACATAGAATTAACCATACTATTCTTACACTTAGTTTAACTTTTATTAATTTTCCCAAAACCTACGTACATAGTTAATATCACGGATATTTTAAACTATTTAATCAACGAGTCTATTCAATTCACCGTGTTGCTATCAGCGCGTGCTAAATAACGGTATCAACGAAGTTGTTACAATTGGCCCTCGCTCCTGCAACTTCGTTGCTTTGTTAAAACTTTACAATATAAACTTGTTTTTGTAGGATCGTATCGTTAAAACAGTTTATTTTGCATCTGTTTTGTATTTTGTCATGGTGTAAAGCTATGTTATGGTTGCAGCACGAATGGGTTGGCTCTACCAGAGAAAGACCACACTCTCACAGCAGCAGTAAAATCGCAACTTATTACTGCTGAATTTCGTATGGTGAGTGTAGAGAACCGGAGACCCATTCCATTGGAAACGAGTCATTACATTTTAGCCCTCAAGTGTGACATGCTTATGAATTTTGATTTCTAATCGAGGATTGACGTAGGTGTTTATGGGACACTGTATCTATTATTTATCATCATGGGGGTTATATGAACTGGTTTTTGCACTTTTTTATTATATAGAAAAAATGCGTACATCAAAGGAGTGGAATCATTTGCCAGCATCTGTCTTTCCATTCGATCGAAAAAAAGCTGTCATTGCGTTTTACTATCTTCAGCTATAGTACCACGTACTGTTAGGTAAGATAGTAGTCAAGCTCCGGCTTATAGCAGCATAAAGTCGGTCACACCGCCTTCTATCGAGAATCATTTGATGTTTCCAGCTTATCCCATAGTCGCTTCTCACAACACCAACAGGACAAAATGTCACCACGTACACACACGAATAGATATAAATACTTTAAGCTTTCTACTGAACGGGACACCTTATAGGATTATATTTAGAACGTTCACTTTAAGCTTGTGTAACGAGGGTACCGAGGGAATGAACGCAAACATAACCGTCATTAATAAAAAAATACATTCCGCTTCAAATTTTAAAAGATAGAAAGAAACGCTGATGTAAGTTAATTTATTGAGATTTAAAACAAGTATATGATGTTTATTATAATTATAATTTAACGAAATAAAAATATTTTTAATAAAATTTTCGAATGAAAAAAATTGAAATGCCTCTCGGACTGGGGGCGACTAAATCTAGTCCAGTTTAATCCACAGAAGACAAAAAGTTTGCGCGTTTACCGCTAAAAAAAACCCCTTCGTCGTATCTCCTCAGTTTCAAGGTACTCCCCTTGTTGCCTCAGACAGTATCGGAATCCTCGGCGTCAACGTATCGAGTAACGTGCAGTTTCGTGGCCACTTGTGAGAGAAGACCAAATTAGCCTCTAAAAATCTTGGCGTGCTCAGCAGAGTGGGACAGTATTTCATGACGGCTCACTGCCTGCAACCTTACAAGGCGCAGGTTCGGCCAAACATGGAATACTGTTGCCATCTCTTGGCCGAGGCTCCCCAGTGCCAGCTACTTCCATTTGATCACATCTAGCGTAAAGCTGTTCGAATCATCTGCAACCGAGCTCTTTCCGATTGGCTTGACTCACTGACAATGCTTAGAGACGTTGTACGAGATAGACAAAATGCAATTACACAGTAGTAGTATGCGTGGAAAATTGTACAATTACTGGTAAACAATTTAAAGGTCAAATTTTAACTACCACTTTTAATTTACTGTATATTTTAATGCAAATAAAATAAAAAAAATACTTTCAGATGGAACTTTGACTGCGGTTCATTAATTTTACATTGGGGATAATTACAGATAAACAAACTACAACGGGTTTGATTATAGTCTTTTTGTGTATACTGTAGCACCGTTGCAGGAATACAAATTTTATTTAAATTAATCTGTAAACAGCATTATAAATACATTTACCAAACAACTACATAAATGCTAAATGCTATGCAAATTGCACAACTTTTGTTTAATTCATTAATTGTATTTATTTAATAGTTAATAGTATGGCTACACTTTGATACAGTGTAAGTAACAAACGAACTTGCAGCTCACTGCATAGTAAATGGAATGACGGTAAAAAGCAACTACAGGATATTGACTTAATTAATGTAGTCGAAATTATTCTGCAACAAAAATATTTATATAGCTTACGGAGGGGCACACTGAAATGAATAGAATATTTTAGATTTAGTAACAATAAAACCTTTTTCAGAATTTGAATACTGGCTTCTCGGAATCTGACATTCAAACAATTAAAAAATGTTTAAAAACAAAAACTATGTTGGTTTAAAGTTGACACGTCGTTAACTGTCATGGAGCTCACGCGTGAACATTTACGTGCCATTATTTATCACAATTTTCGTCACGGCTTATCTCAAGATAAATGTCCCAGCGAACTTGTTTAAATTTATGATGTAAAAGCACCGAGTCAAACGACGATATGCCGCTGGTATGCCGAGTTCCGACGCGGTCGTGTGTTGCTCAGCACTGTTTCTTCTGCTTACGTCTTACGTTTGACTCGAAAAAGGGGCATGTTGCTACATTTCCTTTACAGAAACGCAGACCGGTTACCGCTGAGTGGTATATCATGGTTTGTTTGCCAGAAATGATAGCCGAACTCCGAGAAAATAACCTGAAACGTCGCATCACCTTACATCACGATAATGCGAACTCCCATACAGCTCGGAAACCAAATGGTTTTTTGAAGCAGGAAAACGTTGAGCTGATGAGCCATCCTCCATACAGTCCTAACCTGAGCCCAAATGTTTTCTTTACATACCCTAGAATTAAATATTTATTACGCGGTCAACGGTTTGAAGACCCCGAAGCAGCTGTGGAAGCGTACAAATAAGCCATTTTGTCAATATCAACTTCAGACTGTAATTACTGTTTTAATGATTGGTTTGCACGAACGGAAAAGCATTAAGTTCAACAAAGAATACTTTGAAACACAATAAAATACAATTGAGCTATATCGTGCATGTGGTTTTTTTTATTCCACATCATTTCACTCGTATCAATAAGATAGTTCTAAGTAAAAGTAGAGAATTATAATATATGTGTTCATGTCTCTATATATTATGCTGAGTACTATATAAGTAGCGGCTTCTGTACGAATAAATCACAAAAATTCATATCAAGATTATCTGTCATGTTAACGGTTCACCTTTTCGTTACCCTTACTGTGCTCCACGTTCTTTTATCCACAGTTATGAAATCTATCATGATTTCATTCTCTTCCCCTTTCTATGTTTACAACAACAATAAAGTGTTCATCTTTAACTTTCACATTTATTACCAAAATTCTATATACACCAAATTCAAATAATAATGTTTTTATTCTTCGAAGATTTTGTTAATACTATTCTTACCATCACCTTAACAAATGAGAATTGGCTGTGACATATCTGAGGCGTAAACTCCCAGAAAAGAACAACATTTTTAAGCCTGATAATCCACCTAAGGCTAGGTTGTCATCAGCGTCGTCCCTCTAGAACTACTTTGACCTATAAATCTATAAACGTTGGTTAATGATCGTGAAATTGCAGTACACGAATACCCATTACACCATCTAGTCTGGGGGATATCGTAAGAGCCGACAGAGGAAAAAAAACAGGAAATGATTTTATACGTGGTAGAGCCATGCTGCAGTTATATTAGTAGTATAGTTGTAGCATGAATGGGTCGGCTGGACCGGGGAAGGACCACGCTCTTACAAAATACTAGCGTAAAATAGTAGTTTAATGCTGCTGTGTTTCGTATAGTGAGTGTAGAGAACCGGATACACTTTTTACTGGAAACGAGGCATTTCATATTAGTCCTCATGGGTGAAAACCAGTGTTGCCAGCTTAACGGGTTTCCCGCTAGATTTGACGGGTTTCCCGCTAGATTCAGCGAGGTTGACAACTGGAAAAAATTCTGTTTAACGGCTAACGGATTTTTTAACGGGACGGTTATAGGTATTATAAAACGGATGTATATATATACTTTGATACATTGAATTCTGAAAAATAATCCACGTGTGTCAAGAATCGATATCACTATATATATGTCACAAGGCAGTACACTCGGGCCAAGTCTTTTTTTTAAATTTACATAAACGATCTGTGTAAAACTAATCTCAAGGGTGCTGATATCCAAATGTTTGCCGATGATACAGTCATACTGTTTCATGGCAAGTCTTGGGAACATGTACATCGTCTTGCTGAAAACGGTCTTCAAACTATTACATCATGGTTAGAAAATAGCTTGCTAACACTGAACACAAGTAAAACAAAATATATGTGCTTCAATAAAACTAATATTAACTCACCCAAATCTTTTAGTATACAAATCCATTCTTACCCTTGCAATCGACAAGTCAATACCAAGAATAAATCATTTACTGGCTCATTAATTGAAAGAGTAAAATTATAAAATATCTAGGAATAAGTATTGATGATAAGCTCAACTGGAAACAGCACATAACATCTGTTGCTAATAGACTGAGGAAATTAGTTTATGTGTTTAGAGAATTGCGCACTGTTTCAGAACCTACACTTTTAATACAAATTTATAAAACACTTGCATTAAAAATACCATAAACTTGCGGTACCGTATCTACCCTCCAATGCAAAAAAACGAGAACGTTTCACAGTTGAGCGTGTGTGAATAAAGTGAGATACCTCTATATATATCAACTTAAATCCAAAGTTTTATTATGGTTGCGTAAGTTGACATACAACGAGACGGAAAATCTGTTAAAAATAACTCAATAGTACGAGTCATTTCTTATCAAATATACTAAAACACACACACACACACACACACACACACACACACACACACACACACACACACACACACACACACACACACACACACACACACACACACACAAACGCACAAACATGCACAAACACATGTACACATACACGCGCACAACATGTACGGATCATGGATGCAACACACATATTCGTGCATATTTTTATTTTTTATTTTTTCTTGGCTTTGTAAAAATTGTGTTTATTTTTGTTACCTTGTTCTGAGTTGTGATAAGCTGATAAGCCATTTTGAAATTGTACTTTAATTGAAATGGGAAGGAACTGATTCCCGACACACAACTATTGCTAGTTCGGGAGTCAGGGCTTCAACTTTGTAGTGACAATATGGTTTTATTCGATAAATAAATTTATTTTTATTTATTTTTATATAACACGCACTGGTTATACACTTAGTTTTCGGAGATTGAGGTATACCTAACGAGAAGATGTGTCGTAATTTCCCGAACGCTGCCCAGCCGAGTTGAATCCGTCGATTGACCTCTCGGTCGAAGTCGGACTTACCTAGTCGGACTATTTGTCCCAGGTAAACCTACCTGTCAACAACTTCGAGCATAGTGCTCCCAATAACTACCGGCGTAGGTGTGACATGGACATTAAACATGATCTTTGTTTTGTTCATGTTCATCTTAAGACCTATTCGTTGGGAGACACCATTGAGGTCATTGAGCATAGTGTTAAGGTCCTCCAGCGATTCTGCCATATCGTTGGCAAATCGAAGGTGAGTGATGTCCTCGACATTGATGTTAATACCGTATCCTTTCCAGTCCAGTAGCTTGAAAACGTCTTGCAACGCAGCGGTAAAGAGTTTTCGGGATATAACATCACCCTGTCTTACACCTCTCTGCAGTTGGATTGGTTTCGAACTCTGGTTCTGTACTCGAATAGCCATCGTAGCCCTACTGTACAAAAACTTCAGCACTTCGATATACCGACAGTCAACTTGGCACCGCTGAAGGGACTGTAGCACCGCCCAAATTTCGACGGAATCAAAGGTTTTCTCGAGGTTGGTGCGTAAACCTGTATTACCTTTAGCAAATACCGTTTGGTGATTCTGAATATCAGGTACGCGACCCTCGTCGACACACTCCCAATTTTTAAAACGTTGTTGACGAGATACTTGTGGACGATAAATCCGATACCTCCTTGGGACAGATGGTCGCCCTGCCGGTGATAGAACAAGTTGCCGGACTCGAGGATTACCGTATACTCCCCCTCTCTTCGGACCTCGGACAATCCAATAATATGCCAGCTTCAATTTGTCTACCTCTTCTTCCAGCTCCAGTATCTTCTCTTCAGTCCTCAGGGTGCGTGCGTTATATGTTGCCGGGTCGAGTCGTCGTAGGTGGCAACTGAACCTCCACCGGAGATTCTTAGCACCCCCTGCCCCGCCGTTACCATGGTCGCCACCGTAGCCAGGAATAGCGGGGCCGCTGGGGACTGGGGGCTGTTTGTTTGCGTCGTTATTCATGGTCAATATTTGCCATAGTTGACACGCTTGGCGAGCGGGTTGGCAACAGCAGTTTTTTATTATATCACAGTTGGTATCAGGAAGATGCTGCTGCCCATCTCCTGCCTGTCTCCCTCTATCGCCTTTTACGACACCCACGGGAAGATATGGGGTAGGGATAAACCCTTACAATTAATAATTATAAATTAATTTTATATACATACAATTTCAAAATAAATACAAATCAACTATTATATGTTATTAAGTTAAAATATTATTCAACGGAACGTTTTTATAGTTAACTTAATCCGCGCACGGTTAACAGTTGCTCACGGATCTCTAAACCGAAAGTACTCGGAGAATTTGGAGACACGCACGAGTCCCCGTTTGGGCTATTATTTGTTCATTTCTACTAAAGACTTCTCAAAGTTCGCAACGTGCGTGAGCATGAACGAACGACCGTTGAACTTAATGATTTCTTAAATTTACGCGAATACTACACATTGAATAAAACTAAATTTACGGATTATATCGCGTTTATTTAACTGATTTTACTTATTTTTAATTCCCGACGTTTCGGGTGCTTTACAGCAACCATGGTCACGGTGGGCACTGAGATGTTTGACGTCCCAATGTCATTGCTAGCCCGGCTACCTTCAGTTTTTAAATATTAATTTTTGGTCCGATTTACGCAAAACGCACTTACAGTATCTTGAAGTCTTGCAGTGGTATGCTTGGGTTTGGGTTTAATTTTGTTAATTATAGGATCCCAAGCAGATGGCAGCACCCAACCATCTTCTCTATTGAAATTAGGATGTTTTTTTAATTTCAATAGCCTCGCGTATCATCTTTGGTAGGAATCACTATTCTTTTGCGAGGATTTGAGGTAATGGTGGGTATGATCTTGAACATTTTCAAAGACTGCAGACTTCCCGGAGCGTCGGTGCTTCAAGTCAGCTATATGTTTTTTCACGCAGGTTTTTATGGAGCTTTTTGTTTGACCTAAGTAAGAGAGAACACATTTACAATCTAACTTGTACACTCCTGCATCTTGTAGAGGGATATTACACTTGACAGATGGTAAACATTTACTAAACTTCTTCGGCGGCTTGTAGTATGTTTTAATAGAAGCTCGCTTCAAGATGTAGCCAACCTTGTCTGTGACTCCTCTGACATATGGTAGTACAGCAGGCACACGCTCGACTGTGGCCGGCTTCACTCGGTCACTGTGACGTAGGCGCGGGATCCGAAGCTTGCTGTCTTGCAACACTTGCTTGACATGCTGCAGCTCGGCGGCCAGATGTTTTCTGTCACAGATCCCTCGTGCTCTCTGAAACAAAGATTTACCCACGGTAGCTAACTGTGAGATTCACCATTTAAATATTGGTTGGTATGGGTCTTTTTTCTATACACAGTGTGACCAATAGTGTTTTCAGGATTTCGAATGACTAAAACATCTAGGAAAGCTAAAAAATTATTTGCCTCTAACTCCATTGTGAATTGTATTTTAGAGTTTATATAGTTAAGGTGGTTTAAAAATGCAGTTACTTTGTCAGATGGTAAAATTGTGAAGGTGTCGTCTACGTACCGCTTGTAGAATCTTGGATTTACAGGAGCAGTAAGAAGGGCTGTCTCCTCGAAGTCCTCCATAAATATGTCGGCGACTATGGGAGATACAAGTGAGCCCATCGCCACACCATTTACTTGCTTGTAGAACTCTTTCTTCCACAATAGATAGCCAGATGTGAGGCAATGTTTGAGTAATACTGCAAATTCAGCAGGCATGTTGTTATCTTCTAGCTTCCTAGTTACAATTGAGATGCAGTCTTCAATAGGTAGGCGTGTGAATAGTGACTGAACATCAAAACTGACCATAGTTTCATTGTCAGCGAGATGTAGGTCTTTTATCTCACTAACAAAATGGTATGAATCCTTTGTTTGTGCTCTGGTATATCCTCTCAGTGGTGACAGTATTTTTGCCAAGTGTTGTGCCAGCTTATAAGTTGGTGAATCGATCTGGCTCACTATAGGACGTAGTGGAGCGTTTGTTTTGTGTATCTTCGGTAACCCATACCACCTTTGTGGTTTGGTACATGATGGTATTAGCGAATTCACGTCGAGATTTGATTTTTCGGAGTATGTCTTTATTAAATGCCTAGTTGCTTTAAGCGTGTTAGTTGTGGGGTCTGTTTTGACCTTTTTATATGTACTTTCGTCCGACAAAAGCTGTAGTATTTTAAAACTATACTCTGACGTGTCCATAATTACCGTAGCGTTTCCTTTATCCGCGCGGAGAATTGTTAGCTATGGTCTGTTACGGAACAGACCGGAATTCAAAAACTCAAACAATACACATTCTCCTCATAGCGGGACTTTCGTGACTTGGAAACGAAGTACTTTGCGAAAATCTATTATACCTA
This sequence comes from Parnassius smintheus behrii, assembly GCA_036936625.1. NCBI lineage: Eukaryota > Metazoa > Arthropoda > Insecta > Lepidoptera > Papilionidae > Parnassius > Parnassius smintheus. The sequence goes on from JAUPFT010000005.1 coordinate 58,130,518, forward strand.
CTAAATATATTAAAAAATTATTTAATTTAACTTGACTTGACTAACTTTTGACATATTTAACCCATCTATATGATAAGATAAATATGTCAAAAAACTTAACTAAGATACTTAGCAGACAGCTACCATATAGTTTACTTCACCTGAGGATGCCTCGTGTAAGGTACAACACGAGTCGTGTTACCGACAGTGTCATTCCTAGTTTTTTTAATAGGATAAATGAGACAAACGAGCACACAGTTCATCAAGTGGTTGCTGTGACCCATAGACATCAAAAGTAAGGACGGAGTGCCTCGTTTCGAGAAAAAAAAGGAAAAGGTCTCCGGTTCTCTACACTTACCATTCGAAACACAGTTGCGTTAAGCTGTTATTTTACGCTGGTATTCTGAGAGGTTAGTCCTTCCCCGGTCGAGCCGACCCATTCGTGCCACAAATACACTAGTTATATAGCTGCGGCGTGGCTCTACCACACAAAAAGTGTGTTGGGAGTAGTGGAGCTGAGATCAGCTGTGACAGGTATAGTACACGCAATTGAATTATGGCTGGAGGTGCTCTGCAAAGTAAGTAGGACACATCATTTTATTTTATGTTACGAGGATCTTAGTTAAATAGTTTTTTAACATATTAATTCAATTCAAAGTTATATCAGTGAATTTTCAAATTAATACCGACTGAATTAGCAAAGATAAATTCGTCAAATATCTCCGATTTGCGGTGTACATTCAATAGGCTTGCAGCAATTCTATGTTGGCTTAGAAGTTTTAGGATTAAATCGTGTACAATACAAAATATTTAAAATTAATAATATTTAACATATAACTCCAAAATTTAATACAATCTAAAGTAATATTATGAAGCGTAGTTAAGAACATTTATTACAAATTAATAAAATTGAAGGGTCTGTTTGTAATGTCTAAGTAACAGCATTTTACTAAACGCATATAAAAACGGTACTTATTAATTAAAAAAAATATTTTTTGGTAATCGGTCTGCTTTTCTGCCTATTTGTTTCGGCAAATCTCTGAAATTGCTGGACCGATTTTGAAGGGACTTTCACTCGCTGATAGCTGATTTTATAAGGAATAACATAGACAAATTTTATTTTTGAAACAAAATTAAGGTTCCGCGCAAAAAATTGAAATCTATAAAATCTTATCTATCCTTTAACTTAATAACTAACTTTTTCCCCGTGTTTATTTGCGTGGAATTTATTACAATCAAATTATATGGGCTTAAATTTTGTCCGCGGAACACTTATTCTTTTTCTTTTTCTAAAACAAAAGTACCAGACGTACCACCCTATAACATCAACTATCTGCCAGTGAAAGTCCGGTCAAAATTGATTCAGCCTAGCCAAAAAGACTTACTTACTACTACTTAGAGAAAAAAAACCGACAGACAGGCTGACAGACCGACACACAAAACTTTTTATTTTGTTATAAGTATCACTGTTATTTTGATTACAAATAACTTTTTAATATATATTGCAAATATTTTTGACGGTTTACAATATGCAGTTCCTCTCTTTCTCTCTCACTCTCCCTCTCTCTTCCTCCCTTATTTTGATCTCATATAATACGTTTACGCGTTACATACCACCATATTAGGTGGTAGGACTAGTTTTCTGTCTAGAAGTCTGTCTGAGTAGGTTCTAGCCTCTTGCCACTTATCATCAGGTAGGTTGTAATATCGTTTGTCACTTCAGCTTCTATAAGAAGAAATAAACAAAATGTTAAATAAAAGGAATAATTTAAATTCATTAACAAAAACAAAACAGTTTCGTTTATTTGTGTTCAAGACCTCAGTCAACAATGGAGTATTGTTATAAAGCGGACGCAATCAGCTACCAGCGACTAAGGCTAGCGAGCATTGTGCTTTATGTAAATAAAAATTGTTCTCATTTCGTGGTTACGACCTTAATGAGTAACAGACTTGAATTTTAACTTCCTGCTTTCATCAAATCTTGACGTTTTGAGGAAATTTGTGTGTTTGTCATGACTGTGTAACGCACAGTCACGACAAATACACAAATTTCCTCAATCCAAAACCAAATCCAAAAACCCTGTAATAGTGTGAGAAACGAGCGCATACTCCATTTAATGGTAAGTGGATACTGTGGCTCATAAACATCTACATCTATCCTCGATTAAGAATCAAAATACAGGTCGTCACCCCTGATGACTAAGATGAAATGGTTCGTTTCCATTAAAAAGGTTTTCTGGTTTTCTACACCTACCATACGAAACACAAAGCATTCAGCTGCTATTTTATAATACATAAACAATTAGCACTGTATGGATAAAACCTATCCTTATAAATTAAAGTAATGTTCTCACTAGATGAATGAATCACACAACATACATGTTCCTGTTGAGTAGATGTTAGGACGGCACTTGTCGCATATATTTGAAGATATCGCACTATATTATTCATTGAAAATTAATAGGTGATTGGTTCATTTATAAATAGACAGACAGTTTTCTTGAGTATCAAAAAGTGTTTTGTATAGGCCAATTTTATAATAAAATATTTAAAGCTTTTGTAACAAGTTAAAAATAAAACAAGGATAAGAGTACCTAAAGAATAATTTTATAAATGTCAGCGATTTTTCTTGCAAAATTTACGATAATGTATCTGAAATGACTAAAAAATCGTAGTTATTACAAATAAACTATCTAACAGAGGCTTCTATGAAAAAATAGTAATGTTTAGTAGTTGCCATTTTCTTTTTTTTGATATTGTTGCGCGCCTAAGTTGACAGCTTGTACCTGGCACTAACGCCATCTAGTGTCAGGTTACAGAGCGAAGAGAGATTTCCAAATAATGTCAATCTTGACTTTCGACCAACAGCGCCATCTAATATTGAACAGAAGAATTAAGTTTTCTAGAAGCAACACACTCGAACTTTCTGCGTCTGGTCGGCCGGCGCCCGTATCTACGGGAATATTCTGGATATTTCGGTGTAAACGTGTATTTAAACCCGCTGCATGCCGCGATCGGGGCAGTATTGAATTTGGCGAGACAAACGAAGCTTTGGAGCGAAATAAAGTGAATCAGTGTGATTAATTATTAGTGTTTTTAGTTTAATTGGTGTTCGGTAATAAAAGTGTAAATTCTGTTAAATCAATCGGCAGTTTTTATTGTAACGGACCTCAAGCTCGTAACAATTGGTGCCAGAAGTGGGATAAAATCATGCCGATTTTTGCTAAGGAGGAAACGGAGGGTGTTCGTACCCAAAGTGATCGCTAGCAGGAGACGGACCAAAGAAGATTTGGTGGTGCAACGCCGCAGACTTCGGAGGGCCAACCGCCGGCTGCAGGCCGGCCGGTAGCAGCAGTAGCTCCTACATCTGCAGCCCCTGACTTAGGTGCTCTGATGCTGATGCTGCAGAAGCAGGCTCGCCGACAGGAGGAACAGGTATGTGTGTTGAAAGAGCAGCTGCAGAGTAGACAAGAGCAACAGGTCCGTCGTTTAGAAGAACAGCTGCGGGGCGGACAAGAGGAACACTCACGTCGTTTGAAAGAGCATCTGCGGGGCGGACAAGAGAAACAGGCCCGTCGGTTGGAACAGCAGATGCTCTCCATGAAGGACCCTCACGCTACCTTCGGGAAGGAGATAAAGGAGATGAAGGATAGGGTTGCTCAGCATGGCAACCGTCTGTCGGAAGCTGAAGCCCAAATCGCGAAAGCTGAAACCCGAATCGAGAAAGCTGAAACCCGAATCGACCAAATGAACAATCGAGTTGACTACGTGATGGCTGATGTGAAGAAAACGCTGAACGACCTCAAGCTGGGGTTCGGAATTACAGCTCCCGTAGTGGCTACAACACCTTCGCTACGTGGGTTCAAATTGCCGCCGTTCGACCGTTCGACGGGACTTCTTCCTGGTCAGCCTACAAAATCCAGTTCGAGGCTGTCATGGAGGCGAACGGCTGGAATAAAAACTAGGACATGACTGCACTCACCCTAGGCTTGCGCGACCAAGCCTTAACTGTGTTGGAAGCTCTTGGTAAGAAAGTGACCTACGAGCAGCTCCTTGAGGCATTGGAGGCGAGATATGGTGACGCTTACCTGGAACACGTCTTTCACGCGCAGCTTAAAGATCACGTGCAAAGTTGTAACGAAAACCTGCAGCAGTGGGCCCTTGAGGTGGAGAAGATGGTTTGAAAAGCATACCAGTCTGTATCTGCGCACATTGAAGGGAACCTGGTGCAGACATTCATCGACGACATCCGTGACCTTGAAGTCAGAGCTGCTGTGAGGCTCGGGCACCACGAGACGCTTAGCGACGACTTGGCCCATGCACTGGGGGTGGAAGCCGTGCGGCAGGATCATCGTTCCCACCGTGACAGGAAGGTTGCAGCAGCTACAGTTCGCAACCGCAATAGTGGATACAGCTCTAGGTGCTATGGCTGTGGGGAAAGGGGTCATCTTCGATCCAGCTGCCCTAAGCAAACTGTAGAATGGGAAGTTGATCGATCTCGAGAGGGTAGTGCAGCTAACGGCACCGCCTGGCGGCGGCAGGATCATCGTTTCCCTCACGTTAGGTAGATTGCAGCAGTTACGGTTCGCGACCTCAATAAAAATTACAGCCCAAGGTGCTACGGATGTGGGGAAAGGGGTCATCTTCGATCCAGCTACCCTAAGCGATCTGTGAAAAGGGAAGGTGATCGATCTCGAGAGGGTTGTGCGGCTAACAGTACTACCCAGCAGCAGAAATACGACTTAATGATTTCTTATATTTACGCGAACACTACACATTGAAATAATACTAGTTTTAACGGAATTTATCGCGTATATTTAACTTTTTTACCCGACGTTTCGAGAGCTTTACAGCACCCATGGTCACGGGAAGGACTGAGATGTTCAACGTCCAGCTGTCATAGTTAACCGCGGTTACCATAGATTAAAATTTTAACTTTTGTTCCGATCTACACAGTATGAGCTTATGGTATCATGGAGTCTTGCAGTTGTGTGCTTGGGTTGGGATTTAATTTTATTTATTATAGGATCCCAAGCAGATGGTAGCACCCAGCCATCTTCTCTATTGAAATTAGGATGTTTTTTGATTTCAATAGCCTCGCGAATCATCCTTGGAAGGAATCGGTGTTCTTTAGCGAGGATTTGTGGTCTATCAAATCTGATGTAGTGACGGGGGCGATCTTGTACATGTTCACAGACTGCAGACTTCCCGGAGCGTCGATTCTTCACATCAGCTATATGTTCTTTGACGCGGGTTTTAATTGATCTTTTAGTTTGTCCTATGTAGGAGAGACCACATTCACAATCAAGCTTGTACACTCCTGCATCTTGCAGAGGGACGTTACACTTGACTGATGGTAAAAACTGACCAATCTTCTTCAGCGGCTTGAAGTATGTTTTGATGGAAGCGCGCTACAAGATGTAGCCAATCTTGTCAGTGACTCCTCTAACATATGGCAGTACAGCAGGTACACGCTCGACTGTGGCCGGCTTCACTCATTCTCTGTGACGTAGGCGTGGGACCCGAAGCTTGTTGTCATGCAAAACTTGCTTGATATGTTGGAGCTCGGCAGCCAGGTGTTTACTGTCACAGATCCCTCGTGCTCTCTGAAACAAAGATTTACCCACGGTAGCTAACAGTTAGCTACCGTGGGTAAATCTTTGTTTCAGAGAGCACGAGGGATCTAACAGTTAGCTACAGGGATAGCTAACAGTTAGCTACCGTGGGTAAATCTTTGTTTCAGAGAGCACGAGGGATCTGTGACAGTAAACACCTGGCTGCCGAGCTCCAACATGTCAAGCAAGTTTTGCATGACAACAAGCTTCGGGTCCCACGCCTACGTCACAGAGAACGAGTGAAGCCGGCCACAGTCGAGCGTATACCTGCTGTACTGCCATATGTTAGAGGAGTCACTGACGAGATTGGCTACATCTTGAAGCGCGCTTCCATCAAAACATACTTCAAGCCACCGAAGAAGATTGGTCAGTTTTTACCATCAGTCAAGTGTAACGTCCCTCTGCAAGATGCAGGAGTGTACAAGCTTGATTGTGAATGTGGTCTCTCCTACATAGGACAAACTAAAAGATCAATTAAAACCCGCGTCAAAGAACATATAGCTGATGTGAAGAATCGACGCTCCGGGAAGTCTGCAGTCTGTGAACATGTACAAGATCGCCCCCGTCACTACATCAGATTTGATAGACCACAAATCCTCGCTAAATAACACCGATTCCTTCCAAGGATGATTCGCGAGGCTATTGAAATCAAAAAACATCCTAATTTCAATAGAGAAGATGGCTGGGTGCTACCATCTGCTTGGGATCCTATAATAAATAAAATTAAATCCCAACCCAAGCATACAACTGCAAGACTCCATGATACCATAAGCTCATACTGTGTAGATCGGAACAAAAGTTAAAATTTTAATCTATGGTAACCGCGGTTAACTATGACAACTGGACGTTGAACATCTCAGTCCTTCCCGTGACCATGGGTGCTGTAAAGCTTTCAAAACGTCGGGTAAAAAAGTTAAATATACGCGATAAATTCCGTTAAAACTAGTATTATTTCAAAGAAATACGACTTTGTGATTGAACACCGCAGAGGGAAATCGCATGGCAACGCAGATGCATTGTCAAGGAGACCTGGTCCTGAGGATTGCAAACATTGTACTACGCAGGAGAGTAAGGAAGTGGTATCCGTGAGGATGCTCAGGACAGACCACCTCAGAAACAAGTGGAAGGACAGCTTACAACATGCACAGGAGGAAGATTCGGACATCAAGCCGATTCTGCAATGGATGAAGGCCAATGCTCCCAAGCCCAAATGGAGCGACGTCTCAGCAATGAGTGCGACCACGAAAAGTTATTGGGCCCAATGGGACAGCTTGCTGATTCAGGATGGAGTCCTGTGCCCTAAATGGGACAATAATCGAAGAGACAGCTGTCGTTTGCAAATGGTTGTCCCTAAATCTAAAATGCCAGATGTTCTACAGCTGTACCATAATGGTTGTTCAGGATTCCATCTGGGAGTTAAATGAACTCTACTGAAGATCCGAGAACAGTTTTACTGGTTACATTATCGTGACGATGTCGAGGATTGGTGTCGCACATGTACAAGTTGTGCGGCTGTGAAGGGACCTCAGACACGTAGTAGAGGAGCATCGAAATTGTACAATGTTGGTGCACTATGGGAGAGGACAGCCCTTGACGTTGCGGAGCCGTTTCGAAAAGGTGCAAGAGGTACTCCTAAGATCATCCATATGGATCGACTGGCGCGTTATTATGGGACTGATAATGCTCGGGACGGGCATTTCTTAGGAGGGGGCAGTGTTGCGCGCCTAAGTTGATGGCTGGTACCTGGCACTAGCGCCATCTAGTGTCGGGTAGCAGAGCAAGGAGAGCTTTCCAGAAAATGTCAATCCTGACTTTCGAGCAACAGCGCCATTTAGTATCGAACAGAAGAATTAAGCTTTCTAGAAGCCCCACACTCGAAGTTTTAGCGTCTGGTTGGTCGGCGCCCGTATCTACGGGAATATTCTGGATGTTTCGGTGTAAAAGTGTATTTAAACCCGCTGCTAGCCGCGACCGGGGCAGTATTGAATTTGAAGAGACAAGCGAAGCTTCGGAGCGAAATAAAGTGAATCAGTGTGACTAATTATTAGTGTTTTAGGTTTAATTCGTGTTTGGTAATAAAAGTGTAAATTTTCAAGCTCAAGCTCGTAACACTATTTTAAAAAACATTTGATATCTGCAATGATACAAATTTCTGGTAGCATCATAACGCTACCATAAATTACAGTTACCAGAGGTTACAGAAAGTTCATGAAAACTTAACTTAATAAAGCCGACAATATTTTTCAATAAACACTCGATTCAAATTCGAAAAAAAAACTTTTTTTACGTGTAAATTAAATATGGTAGATACGCCATTACATCTTATTTTAGTCACTCATGAACATAAGTCTCCGCCATATATTGTCTCATAGGAGATAAATTCCGTAGTTGCCACGTTTATCAAGAAGTTTGGCAACCACTTTCTTTTATTTTAAGCCGTTATAAGGAAGACGCTCCTACTCATCTTCTGATTTGTTTCTCTCTGTCGCCTTCTTCAATACCTACGAGATGAAGATAAAGCCACGGTATACTCTCTCTATACGGTAAAATATGTTACACATGCCAATGTTATTTATGAGAAGAACAACAGTTGAAAAAACTGTATTTCACCGTTACTTTTAAATTTTTCGCCAATTTCTGTATTATAATACATTACAGATCATCACAAGTCACTTTTGCTGAACAGAAGCCCCAAATAATTCCACAAAGCAAGGGCTCGAAAGTGTCCTAAAAAACGTCTTTAGGAAATGCCGACAAAAAATGATGGCTACCCACACATGACTGTATAACCATCTACTGTCATATATGATTTTTTTATATAGGATAAGGTGACAAACGAGCGCACAGTCCACCTGGTAGTCAGTGGTTGCTGCGGCACATAGACATCTAAATCCGTCCTCAATTACAAATCAAAATGCAGATGCATTGTCACCCGTAAGGACTAAGATGGAATGTCTTATTTCCAGTAAAAGGGTCTCCGGTTCTCTACACTCACCCTATAAAACACAGCAGCATTAAGCTAATATTTCACGCTGGTATTCTGTGAGAGCGTGGTCCTTCCCCGGTCGATCCGACCCATTCGTGCTACGACTATACTACTAATATAACTGCAGCATGACTCTATCATGTTTAAATTTTTTTGGTTTATTTATGGTTTATTTACATCTATTACGTAGGTTTATTTTACTTTTACCCAGGCAAGTGACTTGGGTCAGTATCAGAAATATCGAATCCCTACTTAGGGATTCTGGGATTCTAGATTAAGCGTCTGCCGAGGCGATTGGAGAGATCTGTGGTCCAACATTGGGAGAGGCGTATGTTCAGCAATATACTGCTACGGCTTGAAGGAAAAAGTAAAAAAATCAATTCATAAATGATATGCAAAATTTACAAGCACTAGGATCCGCCAAAACAAATGACGTGTCTCAGCTAGTTTGACGTCCTCCCGCCCACCATCAACGTTGGTTGGTATTGCTGGGCACCAACACGTGGATACCAACACAGAATGCAGCATTCAATGTGCAAGATGTCTAGTACAGCGATACCGAAGCCACTTGCGAAGCATGGTGGTTAAGGCGCCCCCTCATTCACAGCACAAAGCTCAGGAATCACAGGCAAGATGACCCAAGTTATTAAATATTCCACTTAATTTCTGGAAAACACAGGTACTGATTTCAATCCAGTAATATAGCATTACATTTATACCATTTTGGCTATGCCAATGGATAAAGTCACAGATGAGGCCTGAGGTCATAACGCCTCACCATGCACATAATTAAAGAAACTAGTCTCACATCTCTACAAATAATAAGAAAAATCTACTATAATTTTACAAATTGGGCATAGACTTAGTACAGTGCAATACTTACGTACAAGCTAGGTACTTCTAGACCCAATGGTTGTTTTAGTATATCGTTCCAAAATAATAAAATACACTCCTTCTAAGCAACCTGAATTCACGATTTCAGACTAAGAAACATAAATCACAATCTTTTCCAACCATCCTCAAATCGTCAACATAGAAAGATCATAAATGTTCTAGGTATACAACAATCCTCAGAAAAATTTCAGCCTTTTTTGTATTTCATGTTTGAGTTTAAACGAAGTGAGCTAACCTTTCTAGTTGCTACTTGTATAGAGCCACACATCAAGATTCAAATAGACAAAAGCCAAACTATATGAAATTGCATTTTATCGTGTTCCGAACACTTATGAACGTTTAAGATTATTTTTTATAACGTTAACTTAGTATACTTTAGTTTATATTCAATTATCTAATCATATCCTATTGGCTTAAATACATCCTAGAACTAATTCTCCAAATCACGGATCAAATTAAATAAAAAATTCAGAGAATAATATAGTTAATTGTAAAAGAGCGCTATAATCAAACGAATCGATTAAACTAATTACATAAATACATAACATAAACATAAACACTCAAGCCTGTCACCCAGAGTGGTAGGTAGAGACTACAGACTTCCATTTAGCACGATCCTGACATACCTCTCTCGCCTCTTCCACATCCATATACCTACGCATACATGCTCGTCGGTTAAGGGTACTCTTAATTTGGCCCATTTTTAGTATATCGCCAATTTGGTCGACAAACTTCCGCCTAGGACGTCCCTTTCCGACTCTTCCATTCACTTCTGCAACATATATTTGCTTTGTCAGTCTTTCCGCATTCATTCTTTCTACATGACCGAACCACCGAAACATTCCTTCCTTAATCCTGGTCACTGCATCATCTTGCAAACCACACTCTTCTTTTATCACACAGTTTCTCACCCTGTCACTCAGATTCAGCCCTAACATACTCCTTAACGACCGCATTTCTACTGCATTTATTCTACTCTCGTGCTTCTTCTGCCACACCCAACTTTCACTACCATACGTTAAAGTAGGAACTAATACAGCATTGTGAATTGCCATACGTGCCTTTTTTGACACATTCTGACTTTTTACAATAGAGTGTAGAGCCCCATTTACTTTATTTCCTGTATTCACTCCTCGTTCAATATCCTTATCATATCTCCCATCCCTGCTGAATACACATCCCAAATATACGAACTCATCCACTTGCTCAATTAACTCTCTTTCGATTCTTATTTCACATACCGTTTTGCATTCTTCTCTTTCAAAAACCATCACATTCATCTTACTTGCGCTCACTTTCATTCCCATTTCTTTTAATCACCTGTTCATTAATGTAATCATCATTTGCAACTCGGCCGCCGACGACGCAAGTATGACTTGATCATCGGCGTACAAAAGGCATTTGATGGTTAACTCACCCATTCTTAACCCGCATTCTTCAACTTTCAAATTTTTCAAACAACTGTCCATATATAGGTTGAACAGCCACGGGGAAGCTACACAGCCCTGTCTGACATCTTTATGGATGCCAAATCAGTCCAAGTAGACCCCGTTGATTCTAACACAAGCACTCGAGTCCCTATACAGAGACTTTAATGCTTGTATTAAACCAGCGCTCAACCTAAATGCGTTCAGCGTTTGCCATAACACATCCATGTCCACTCTGTCATATGCCTTTTCCAAGTCCATGAACGCACATAAAACTTTTTGGTTTTTCGCCAAAAACTACTCCGCGATCATGTGCATGGAAAGACTTGATCTGTACACCCCATTCCCTTTCTAAATCCCGCTTGCTCGTTTGTTACTCTTATTCTATAAAAAATAAGAAATACAAAAATCTGTATATTATAAATGGTTGTACTTACTTACTTACTTACTTATCGTCACGCACAATCCCTAACGGGGTAGCCAGAGAGAACAGATCGCCAAGTGTCACGATCCTTACATACCTCTTTCGCTTCTTTCAGGTTCATTAACTTCTTCATACATGCACGTCTAGGTATCCGAGTACTCTTGACCCTCCCCTCTTCGAGCAATTTGCTCACATGGTCTTCGAAAGTTAGTCTCGGTCTACCTCGACACCTTTTAATATTTACTTTCGCTCTATATACTTTCTTCACCATTCGGTCTTCATTCATTCGTTCAACGTGTCCAAACCATTGGAGTACGCCCCTATCAATTTTTGTGATAAGGTCATCTTTCAATCCTGCCATATTGCGAATCTCTTCGTTTCGCTTTCGGTCGGCTATGGTAACGCCACACATTTTACGAAGAGATCGCATCTCCACTGCATTCAACTTGCTTTTATGCTTCTTCTGGCATACCCAGGTTTCGCTGCCATATAACAAAGTCGGTACCAACACTGCGTTATGTATTGCAAGGCGTGCACTCTTCACCACGCCTTGCCTTTTTATTAATGCATTCAGGGCACCATTGACTTTGTTTCCGGCAGCGACACGCCTATCCACATCTAAATCACGTCTTCCATCCCGGCTGAAAGCATTCCCCAAGTATACAATTTCATTTACCTGTTCTAGACATTCCTGATTTACCCATATTTCACATTTCGTTCTCTCTGCGTCCTTTTCAAATACCAGAACCTTAGTTTTATTAGCATTCAAACGGAGACCTTTAATTTCACATTCCTCTTTCATACACGTGACTAATGCCTGCTGTTCTGCTTCTGATGGTGCAATAAGCACTGCATCATCAGCGTACAGCAGACAATTAACTTTTATGTCACCCAATTTCACACCCAAACAGCTATCTTTCAGCTTCTGTAAACAGCTGTCGAGATACAGTATGAACAGCCAGGAAGACATGATACAACCCTGTTTTACGCCCGCTTGGACGCTAAACATGGGTGACATGTCATGCCCTACCCGCACACAGGCTTTACAGTCATAGTAAAGTGACTGCGCAGCCCTTAACAATCGACCATCCACACCATATCCCGGCAACAGTTCCCACATTTTCTTCCTTATAACCTTATCAAATGCTTTCTCCAGATCCACAAAAGCACAGAAAATCCTCTGGTTAACACTCATAAGCTTCTCCGTGATCATGCGGAGAGAAAACATTTGATCCGTGCATCCTCTTCCAGGTCTAAATCCGCATTGTGCCTCCCATAAGAATCTTTCCGATTTCTCCTGCATCCTGCGTGTCAAAACCTTCGAATAAACTTTACTTGCTAAACTGGTCAAGCTGATCGCCCGATAGCTCCCGCAGTCAAAATGTGAACCTTTACCTTTATATAAAGGCACAATGACCGCGGATCGCCAATCATCCGGGACATCTCCCGTCCGCCAGCACAAATTGCACAGCAGATGAAAGCTGTCCCAGACGCAAGGCCCACCGTACTTGACCATTTCAGCAGTAACTCTGTCTAGTCCCGCAGCCTTACCACATTTCAAACTTCAAATCGCATGTTTAATCTCTTTCATGCCGATGACCTCAGTGTCATCGAGGTCCGTGTCTGGCATGCCAGTCACGGCGTCACCCCCGGATCCTTCACTAAGATCATGACACGCATACAATTCTCTATAAAATTCACTCCATCGCTGCATGACGTCCGATTTTTCTGAGAGGACGTCATTGGTTCTCGAAAGCACTTTGTTCATTCTTAAAGCTGTCGCACCACTCCGGGACCTTCCAACCTCTTTCCAGAAGAGTTTGGAGTTTTCCCTAAAGTTGTGCGACAACCTCTCGTCCGCTTCTATTCTACACCTTTCACGTACTTCCTCAATCAATGTTTTCGCATGAACTTTCTGCAGCTTATATCTTTCTTTCATCTTCTCTCTCATATGCTCATCGTTACTAGAGGCTAAGTAGTCTAACCATGCTTTTTTCTTCTTTTTTACAGCTTCTTTCACTTCGTCATTCCACCATGCATCTCTTCTTTTACTACTACCTCTTTTTTCGTACCACATACTTCTTCCGCTGCACTTACCATTCCATCCCTAAGGTTCTGCCATATTCTCTCCACACATTCTTTCCTGCCATCGATGGTGCCAAGCTTTTCGGCTACCCTCGTGTGATATTTGTCCCTAGTATCCGCTTCCTGAAGCTTCCAGCTTCGGATGCGACAGACCGACTGTGGTTCTGTTACTGCCGTCCGGTGGCGCCAACCCGCGAACAAACCCCTAAATCTAGTAATTACTAGATAATGATCCGTTCCCTGGTCAGCACCCCTGAACACTCGTGTATCCATCACCTGTTTTCGCAGTCGGTCATCCACCAGGAACAAATCAATCATACTTCTCTCATTCTTTCTTTCTCTAGTGTACATATGGATCTTGCTGTGATTAAACATAGTGTTTGTCACAAGAAGGCCCTTTTCCTTGCATACAGCCAGTATAAGCTTGCCAGCATCATTAACCCTTTTATCTCCAAACTTTCCAAGCACCGACTCGTATCCTGGTCGAGCGATGCCTACCCATCCATTCAAATCACCACATACAACAGTTCTTTCGTTTCCCTTAACCAAATCTAGAACTTCTCTTACATTCTCCCAAAACTCCTCCAGCTCAGCCCTGGACGACGAAGCTACCGGCGCATAAACAGCCAAAAGGAATAACTTTGTCAGTCCCATTTTGAAGCGAACCCAGAGAAGTCTTGAGTTCACAACCTTGTATTCAGTCATAAGATCGACCAACCGGGACGACAACAGCACTCCCACTCCTTGGCAGGCGTTCTCGCTTTCCGGGACTCCGGACCATATAGCTAACGTCCCGCCAGGGAGCTCTTCAATACCACTGCCTTTCCGTTTGGTCTCCGACATACACACGACATCTAATTCTCTTTCTTTCATTATTTCGATCAACTCATTCGTCTTATCTCTCATGCCTCCTCTAACATTCCACGTGCCAACTCTGCACTCCGTCCTCCACCTTCCGCCGTGTCGGGCTGTGCGTGACGGGTGGCGGTCCCCATCGCCGCTTTGCGCGCTGCATTCCACACCAACGGGGACGAGCTGGTGTGCGTCGCCTTGGGGGGACGCCCTAACCCTCGTTCGCATGGGTGCGCAGCTGTGTAGAATTGCAGCCCTGAAAAGGGCTGGCAGGGGTCGCGACGAGCACGCTTCTACAATGACCCCCAATAAATGGTTGTAAATCGTTGATATCATCTTATGTTGGAACAGTGCGTCCAAAACATATTGAATATAGATCGAGGGAGCACAGCAGGAAGTTTTAAAGGCAATTCTGGGTAAACCATACAGATACCCTACTGCAAACATATATGAAGATGCCAGAGTATTTACTGTACAATAATTTTTTTGTGCTTCATACTTCGTTAGCAGTACATAAATGCATATTACCTTTCAATGACCACAAACTACTGACAACTCGCTGGGTATACAAACTATTCATACCATCAAGGTCGTAAAACATTGTAATATTAATTTAATATTACAATGTTTTAATTATTGTATATATTATGTATTAATTATTGTAATAAAAATTACTTATTACTGCGATATTAATTATATTGAAATGGTTAATCGTCCTTACATATGAGGAAACAGCAGAACTGCCTTTGCTAATTGATGGTATTTGTGAAATTATTAGGTAAATATTGTTATTGTTTTCGATTTTGTGTTATCTTTTTTAAATGCATATAGGTAATATACAAAACTTTTGACATGAAATACATTCCAGTATTAGTAGATTTTAAGCAATAAGCATGTTAGTTATTGCTGTTTTGTATGTATGTATGTTAATAGGGTATTTGATAAGGTGTATAAAATAACGCTTAATGTACTTTGGTCTCTGGTTTCCTCGACACAGGCTTGCCTAAGGGGGGAAGCAAAAGGCATTATATTGTATCATTTTTTCTGTTAATAGAACTGTTTTAATTTTTTTCTTGTATAAAATATTACATTACAGATTACAGAGAAATGCTAACTATGATTCGTAAAGAAATAAAATCTTATTAATTATTTAAACAAAATGTAATTTATGTTTATAAACAATAAAAAAATCAGCAATTTAAAAGAAAACATCATTTTGCCATGACAATAAAATGGTGAAATATATTTAAAAAAATATAAAACTTGTCTATTTGTTTAAAATTTTTTTAACATATATAGAAAAAAAATCTGCGTTAATTAATGCCATTGTTAGATGCAAAAGCAGCATAATTACATTTTTGCAACAAGAGCAATACAAACAACAATATAATTACATTTGTCAAAAACATATTTTTACCAATATGGTTTTAACATTTCACTTTTTGTTCATTATAAAAAATTATAACAAAGAAAATATGAAACTTTAATAAACTTTTATCACGTTATCTTGTTAAGTATATAAGAATATATAAGAGGTAAATATATAAGAAGCCCTCCAAGAAGTTACAATTTAATAGAATTTAAACTTTATGTCAAAATGTTGGAAAGAAGTTGTTTAATTTACAAATATTTTTTTCCAACGGGGCTTTATTTACTCAAGTGTTATGATGACACTATAATTTTTTCAATATTTATTACTATAAAAATATTTGATGTCATACACTGGCTTCAGCGGCAATGCTCTCATGCCGTTACGGTCGCACGGAATCCTATTTTCGGCGTTAAATATAGTTTTTTTTTAATAAAGAATATTAATAATGCTAAAAATATTACTAATATTCCCCTTAACCACCCGTGGTAAGCTTAAATTGCTTGTGTTACGAGTGGTTCACGCCAGTAGTCGAATGGCGGATTTGAACCAACGACATTTTTGTGTGGAATTTTGCCATGGTCATCATGCTTGGTAGGTGAGTTGGAGACCCCAGTTTGAATTATTTGAGTTGTTATTAAGAAGACGCTACCGCCCAGTGTTCTGTTTCTGTGTTCAGCCCGGGGAGCGACTAACGTTCGTTGTCAGAGCTGTTCTATATACAATGTATAGCGCGGTAGCTTCGGAACTTTGATAGAGCGATTTATGTTTCAGTGCTTTTTGCTGTGGCGCGATGACAGCGCCGCAACATTTTAGATAAAAAAGGGAATATAAATCAGAAAAGCAATAGAAGCCAACCATAAAATTTAGAAAGAAAATGTTTAACAAAAGAAATAAACATTTTATGAAATTAACTTTTGATCTTATAACAATAAACATTTTTCAATTGCTTTGGATAGGCTTCAAATTTTGAGTGGAATAAGAAATATCAAAACTTGAATGTTATGTAAATAACAACTTTTTTGAACTATCGGGGACCATCCCTAAAGAAAGGTCCCTAAGTAAAAAATAGTAAATAAAATCAATTCACAATCGACAAAAAATTCACACCACAAACGAGTACAGACAAAAAAAATGAAAAATACACAGTCGTATTAATAGTATTACTTTCGATTTTTGTTACACAGTATAACTTTACTTTCATTCGTATTTATTATTTAGGTGCTTTCAAACATTCCTTTTTGTATAGGTTTATTCCTATAATGATTCTTTTATATTTACGCGAACACCACACATTAAATAAAACCATTTATATGGATACTATCGCGTTTAAATAACTTATTACATACCTATTTATACTTTTAATTTTTGTCGTTTTGGGTGCTTTACGACACCAGAAGCAGCAGCAGAATTAAAAATAAGTTAATTATACGCGAAAAAAATCTGTTTTAACTGTTTTATTCAATACTTTTATTGATATCGTACATTTGAGTTAATTTTCAATATATCTTTGCCTATGTCAAGTATCTTCCGTTTGACTTCTGGTTCTGCACTATTCAACCACCCTCCCTCCACTGTTACGCTAGAGATGTTCAATAGCATTTCCTGTCTCCTTCAGTGCTAGTGAGTGAAAATGACGTATTAAGACAGTTCAAGCAAATCATAGGCTTATGTAAATATTTCTTAAAAATCAAAAATATTAATTAAATTTACCTTATGACATTTAGAAAACTTTTGAATATTGTATAGTAATATCAACGTCAACCTCTTGAGCAATGGTGTAAATATTAAAGTAAAATTGGTGCGCGCTAAGGGATTAGACCTCATTCCTCATATCATAACTATGTAAAACCGATGTAAGGGTTACGCGGTAAGTGCCTGCCTGTCTAACAATGCCTGCAGTATAATAAACTATGGCCAGTAATTCACTTATTTCTTCATGCAATCAAATAAAAAAATGAATAATTAAATGATTGGTAGAGTTGGTTTGGATTTTGGTGAGAGAGAGTTTTCTTCATTCCATGACGTTTTTATAATCATTTGACACTGGTAATTTTTCACACTACGACTAAACTTCTAAACTAACTTCTAAATTAAAAAATACACTATAGTCGTAATCTCCACATCATGCATGTGCAGATTACTTTAAATTCAATTATTTTAACACAGTAAATTCTTTTTAATAATAAAACTCCTTAGGCTATAAAACTGCCATTAAGGAGCTGTTTCGGCTCCTAATGTCTTTCAATCTTGAAAACATTACAAAATTTGCTTGAAAGCTTTGCTTTTGCTTGAAGGACCGTTTGACGTACGTAATTTTTAAAATTCCCGTATCAAAGTTACGTGCGTATACAAGTCCGGGTTTAATTATTACTAGCAGTTACCTGATGTAGACGAAATTGTCCAAGGAGTATCTACTTAAACAAAGTAATCTGTATCATTTTTTGCCAAGTAGTAAAATTATATAAATACTACTTAAAACTTAGTTTAGACTCTCTACGCCACGACTATGGGAAAGGCCAAGATAGTAAAAACAATCTTTAGGCTATGCATTAAAATACACAGTACTCTAGTGATAGGGTAAGGAATACAAACATGAAAAGTCTTGGAATCAAATTTGTCATTCGATAACTATGGTAAACCATGATGAAATTATATTATGGTTGTAGCATGAATGGGCGGGCTCGACCAGGGAAGGACCACTCCCACAGAATACCAGCGTTGATACCAGCTTAATGCTACTGTGCATTGTATGGTGAGTAAAGGGAAACGGAGATCCTTTTCTCTGGGTTAGAGGTATTCCATCCTAGTCCTCAGCGGTGACAACGCATCTACATTTTGTACCTAAATCGAGGGTAAACGTAGATGTCTATGGATCACAGTACCCACTTACAATCAGGTGAACGTTTGTCACCCTTTATCTATAAAAAACAAGCATTTTAACCTTAAATGGCGTAGTTAATGGGTGTATTAATAGAACAGTACTAGTATTTTTTAGTTTTTACATAAAAAATATTCACACTGGCGACGTGGCAGCGTCAAAGGCACGACACGTGTGCTACTGCCATCGTCAGTCCACCTACCATATGTGGCAACTGTAGCAAATCCTCACTTTAACGCGAAGGGGCCTCGTTTAGCAGATTAATTTAACGGGATGAAATAGATCAACAATAATTGGTAGAGTCACAGAACACCTAATATAGTGAATAGAAATGCCTTTGTTTCAATTTACTTGCGGTACCACTGCCGCCGCTAGTCTCCCCACTCCTTGCAGGTAGTTAACACACTCAACTCATATACGCTAGTGCTTGACAAAAAACTATCGATAAAATATCGACACGGAATAATGTAGGTAAAACAGTATAATGATATAATATGAAACGTAAATTTTCAAACACAATGCTATAAAAAACGTAAAGTAGAAAAAATAATTAATTACAAGGAGTAAAACTTATACAGTAAAATAGAAAAACTAAAATAAGAAATTTTCATCATTTCAAAAACAAAATATTTATTGAAATATTTATTTATTTATTATCCTGTAAAATGCAAATATTTATTTAAAAGTTGTCTTTTTGATACTTTTTGTGCTGAGGTTTTCATTAAATGGTGAAGGCTTATACAGCAACAGCAACAGCAAGATCTGTATACCTTTCTATAATACAAAAGACCTAAAAACCCGGATTTTAGGTGATTTAATTATTTTCGTTTTGTTATACATTTTTAGGTTTTTTATATATGCTTCTATATTGTTTAAAAAAATGAAAACCTTATCTTTGTTTTTGATATTTATGGGTTTCTTATAGTTTAACTGATTAATATTTCGTGAATTTAAAATATCAAACAAGTCATTAAAATTTTGCAAAAAATCTACTGTGCCTTGAACCCCGGTTGGTTAGTTTTGGAACAAAAAATTAAAGCTCTAGCCACACTACTGCTCATCAGTTGTGTCGCCACAACACATAACTTTCATTTTTTGGTTGTAGAAATAAATATGGCAACGGATGAATGCCTCATTTCCAGTAAAAAGGTCCTCTGGCCACCTGCACTCACCAAGCGAAACGCAGAAGTAAACCACTCACGCACCAATCACGCTGGTTTTCTGTGAGGTCGTGGTACCACCCCGGTTCGAGCCGGCCCATCCGTGCGACAGCAAGACTGACTTCATTTCAGTATAATTACACAGAATGTCATAAAGCGTTTAGTTTCCGATTTTTTTTAAATTCTTTATTAATGAGCTTATTCACAATATGAATATGTCGCTCCGTTAATTCATCACCAAAAAAAAACAATTACATAAGGTATACTTAAACTTATTACATTATAAAGTTCTCAAATCAATAATTAATTACAGAAAGTTGAAGAAGATATGCAATTAGTTACAAAAAGTAAAATGAAAAGTTCCCAGATCAATCACATTGAGAAGTGAGTGATCGATCCGAGAACTTCACCTTGTAAAGCTTGAGTAATATTTTTATATCGTCAGAATGTGGCTTAGCTAAAATTATATTACAATCAGCGAAATCTTTTAAAATGTGGTGGCATTTCTCATTACGAAAGGCAGCGTTGTGGGCACAATCCATCAAGACATGCATTAGGTCGTCTGAAACACCGCATTGATCACAGTTCGGTGACTGGACCTTTTTCATAAGGAATGCAAACTTTCTAGATGGAATGTGTCCAGTACGCAGCCTCATTATCACTACTGCATCCTGTTTCCGAATTATAAAGTATCAAAAATATACTAGTGGCGCAACATAATTTCTTTACTGTTTTGCATAATATAGCCACGGGATGGTTTGTATTTTACTAAAATACTTTATTTATTTAGAAGATACTTAAATTTTCAGAAGTTGTCCAAACGGGAATAGTCGGATAAGCATGATCCAAAAGAACATGGCGTTTTCTTGTAGGATTAAAATCCTTTTCTTGAAAATCTGCTGAACATATTTTGCTATGTTTAGAAGAAAACCAATTTTTTCCCTGCCGCCAAAATCCATTTTTCCTTAACTTCTGGGTTTATCGGAAAACTAAAAAAATATAAGAATATTGATTGAATGAGAAAAAATATTTATTGTTAAATAAAAACTTACGTTTTTTATTTAACAGCAAAATTTATTTCTAAAAATAACCTGCTAGAATTGATTATACAAGGCATAGAATATCGATAGCGTCGATAAACAAAAATCTAAGCACATCCTTATTTGGCATCTGGGACCAGCGGCCATACTACGATGCGTTGAAGGGCAAAGTATCGTTCAATAAAATAGACTTAAAAATATATTATTTTACTCACCAATGATAAAAAATTCCTTTAGAAGAACAATAACCCCTTCCTGAACAGTTTGAACAGTTCGAAACACTGCAATAGACCATTTTTAACCACGTGCACCACGACTAATACGTGACGACGGTTTGTTTCGAACTAAGCCACGAAATTCTAGTAGTTGGCTTTTAAGCCATATACACGGCGCGCGTTCCCGGCTCGTATAACATTTCTGCTAGCTGTATTAAGTGTTCTGTGGGTAGAGTTAATACATCTAAACTCCCGTTGGGCTATTACTAATTATATGCCTTTCCCACAGTAAAAAGAACTTTTCATCATCTTCTGTGGGTATTTTGAGCACTGTGATAAATTCAAAGTAAATCGTCTTTCATAAGAGGTTTACCATATTGTTTATGATCTAATGACAATAACCATAACAAAGAGGTGAAGTGCAGAGATAAGAATGCTCTATTAGTTTTCATAATTCTTAACTATTTCTAAAAATAATGTGATCAAAGAGTTTTAAAACTACATAAAGTTAAGTAGAACAATATATGCGGAGGTTATTTAAATAAAATTGCATTTAATCCTTAATTTTAAATTTTATGTTAAATTAGGTTATACGTCATAATAAGTTATTAAATCATTAAATCAAGAAACTTAGTCCATTTGAAGGTAAGTAGATGATGTGGTCCATATACGCCTTATTCTACTGTTAACTATTATTTAAGTTAAAAAAACATCTAGAGTATACAAACATGATCAATTTTTTTTCAACAATCGTCGAAAATCATGTATAAAAAATTCAACAAAGAATCAACGATATCTTAACATTATAAGAGATTCATCGAATGTACAACATTTTACTATGCATCATACATTCAAAAATAATATCGTAACCTACATTACACACTACATAGAAGAAAAAATATTGAAAATAAAGCTAGAAATAGGGATTCTGGAAGCGAACCTAACATTCGTATAGAAGTTCATTGTTTTGGTGACACATTTCGATGTACAATAATGGGTTTTTGTACTGTAACCACTAATGAGTGCAGCTCTACTCCAACACTTAGGGACAATCAATACAATGCAAAGTGCGTGCTCTTTCTTGCCTACTAAACGCAGCTAGTAAATAATGAACGTATCCATCGCCTGCATACATCATCACCATCATCATCATTACAGCCCTTCACAAATCCACTGAACATAGGCCTCCCTCAAGAAATGCCACAAAGCACGGTCCTGAGCGACCTGATGATGAGCTGCACTAGATGGAGTGACGACCCGCTAAGACATGCAGGAAGATGATGGATGCTTATATACAACACTTGCTCAATTCAATGGAGATATATTTATGTAAATAAGATGAATTACTGGTGTTTATTGGTAGCGTAAGAGAATCTACTGCGCTTAAACATCCCGTGTTGCAAGAGAATCTACTGCGCTTAAACATCCCGTGTTGCAAGAGAATCTACTGCGCTTAAACATCCCATGTTGCAAGAGAATCTACTGCGCTTAAACATCCCGTGTTGCAAGAGAATCTACTGCGCTTAAACATCCCATGTTGCAAGAGAATCTACTGCGCTTAAACATCCCGTGTTGCAAGAGAATCTACTGCGCTTAAACATCCCATGTTGCAAGAGAATCTACTGCGCTTAAACATCCCGTGTTGTAAGAGAATCTACTGCGCTTAAACATCCCGTGTTGCAAGAGAATCTACTGCGCTTAAACATCCCATGTTGCAAGAGAATCTACTGCGCTTAAACATCCCGTGTTGTAAGAGAATCTACTGCGCTTAAACATCCCGTGTTGCAAGAGAATCTACTGCGCTTAAACATCCCGTGTTGCAAGAGGTGACAGAATGAAACTGAAACATGAGATGAGCAGCAGCATCTCCCCGATAATAACTTAGGAATCTGCAGTGCTCACCCGCCTCTTGTGAACTTCTTATAAGCTGAAATAATGGTTCGAATGGAATAAGGATGACAGGCGAGACCACACAGTCCCTCTGATGTGAGTAGATGCTGCGGCCCACAGGTTAAGAATCAAAATGCAAATGTATTGTCACACCTGAGGACTAAAATTTAATGGCTTATTTCCAATGAAAAGGTTTTTCGGTTGTCAACACTCACATTCAAAATACAACAGGATTAACCTGCTATTATACGCAGGTTTCAGGCAGGTTGGTCGAAACCATTCGTGCTGCTGTGTGCTCATTTGCCACCATTATTCTATAAAAATCTATGAATTTTCAAAAAGATGGTAGGTTAATATTGTCTAGAGTCATTTCAGGTTACTTACTTACTTACTTATCTTCACGCACAATCCCTAACGGGGTAGCCAGAGAGAACAAACAGATCGCCAAGTGTCAAGATCCTTACATACCTCTTTCGCTTCTTTTAGGTTCATTAACTTCTTCATACATGCGCGTCTAGTTATCCGAGTACTCTTGACCTTCCTCTCTTCGAGCAATTTGCTCACATGGTCTTCAAAAGTTAGTCTCGGTCTACCTCGACACCTTTTAATATTTACTTCCGCTCTATATATTTTCTTCACCATTCGGTCGTCACTCATTCGCTCAACGTGCCCAAACCATTGGAGTACGCCCCTATCAATTTTTGTGATAAGGTCGTCTTTCAATCCTGACATATTGCGAATCTCTTCGTTTTGCTTTCAGTCGGCTATGGTAACGCCACACATTTTACGAAGAGATCGCACCTCCACTGCATTCAACTTGCTTTTATGCTTCTTCTGGCATACCCAGGTTTCGCTGCCATATAACAAAGTCAGTACCAACACTGCGTTATGTATTGCAAGGCGTGCACTCTTCACCACGCCTTGCCTTTTGACTAATGCATTCAGGGCACCATTGACTTTGTTTCCGGCAGCGACACGCCTATCCACATCTAAATCACATCTTCCATCCCGGCTGAAAGCACTCCCCAAGTATACAATTTCATTTACCTGTTCTAAACATTCCTGATTTACCCATATTTCACATTTCGTTCTCTTTTCATCCTTTTCAAATACCACTACTTCGTCCATTTCAGGTAACACATGATAATCACTGCAGTAAATATATAATATACTATAATAATGCAATGCTTAATTGAGATCTGGCATTTAATATACAATAATCAGGTGACAGTCACAACGTACGCATTATGTATTTTTATTGTATTTCAAATGAATTCCTAACCAAATTGTATGGCGGGCCCCCACTAATCTGCGAATTGCCAAGCGGGCCCCAACTAATCTACAGAGTGCAACGGAGGATGGCCATACGAATCGTGCGAGGATACCGCATGATATCCTTAGATCCGTAGATAGATTGCTTCATATGGATGATATCTGCCGTAGGAGCTCCGTTTGGCAAGTTGGTGGGTTAGAAGGTGTAGCATTTTTTAAATATTTCACACAAGTGTTACCGGGAAGATGCTACTGCCCATCTCATCTCTACAAGATGTAAATAACGCAAGTAGTGCGTATTATAAATACCTGCAATAATTTTTAAAAACATTTTACATCAATTTAAATTAAAAGAAACAAGTTCTTAATGGATATAAAATACAAATGAACGTTCATTCTTATTTAGTATAAAAAATCATATCTCGAGGGAATTTGGCTGCGGTTAGAAATCGCTGTGAAACCCCATTAATCACTCACCCGTCTTCCCAGAACCTGGATCACTTGCGCTATAAACGTCGAGTGATTTTATCGTCTACTACTTGTTATATTGTTATTATGGAATATTTTTTAATTTAGGATAGCAAACAGTTGTACGTGATATTTTAAAAAAATCTTTTGGTAAATTCAATGTGCATGCCTTAAGCGCTCATGTTATACTTCAAAATTTTAAAGAATTTTAAATAACTACAAGTTTTCACAAATAACCCTATTAATTCTAATCTTCCAAATTTTAAAATATATATTGTAAGGTGCGATCTAAAATGTATAAGATATAAGATAAGTTGAAGATGGTATAGAATAAATTTGTGAGATACCTGTATATGAAGCTTTACGGCGTATACCCACTTTATCTCTTAATGTATCCAACTTTATTCATTATAGGAATGGTCGGATATAATGAACTTAGGGATAGCAGAGGACTTACTCTGGTTTTATATATTTATAAGGTACTCATAGGGAAAATGTTTAATTCTGACATACTAAAACGAAAAAAAAGACGGATACACAAGGAGACGGCGACGGCCAAAACTGTTTGCCGTGCCGAACGGAAGGACAAACCTAATGCGTCAGGCGCCCCTCACAATTGCTCTCTGCACACTTAATTTGATAGCGAGAGAAATAGACTTGTTTTGTTATCCCCTGAGTGAGTTCACAAAGGTGGCATTATACAATATTTGTTATGTACCTAATTTAAAAAGATAATTGCTTATAATAATAATAGCATATAGAATATTAATAGTGATAGCATATAGAATATTACATTATCGTATTAGGATAATCTGTAAAGATAGTTGTAAGTGTTTAACCTCTCAAATGCCAAGCGTTCAAATTTGACCACTTCGATATTCCGTCAAAATTCAAGAGGTCAAATTTTCTTCTCTTCTAAAAAAATTCACCCACAGCATTTTAACTCATAAATACTTATAATATATATATAGAGACTTCTTTTCTATGAAGAAGTTTGGCATTATAGAACTATTATAAAATTTTATATCCCCTAATGGAATAAAAACAGTAAGTCTGTGAATATTAATTTATATTCTACGTTCATTACGTACGCCATTTTCATTTGGATGTTGTTGTGTTGATTTTTGGATTTTTCTAGTATTTTGTTAGTATTTTAGTATAGTGTTTTATTATAAAGTTGCTATAAAAGTTTTTGTGTGAATATAATTTATCTTTTTACGTAAATGATTTCGAGTAATATATAGAAATAATTATGATTTTCACGCTGCCGACATCTCATTGGTATGTTGTTTTTGTTATCAAAATAGGTACAATAAAATCTTTTCGTAATGAAGTAAAACCTGACGTTTGTTTAGACCACAGGATAGAAAATTTTGTATAGATTTTATAATGCCAAACTAATTCATAGAAAAGTAGTCTCTAAATATAAGTTTTAATAGTTTTAACTGCTGTGGCAGGGTGCGGTCGCATGTGACCGCTCGGGATTTGCTAGGCGTATGCGACTGCATGGGAATTTTACGGGGATTAAAGGGTTAAATAAATAATTAAATAGTATGCGTGAAATTGTTTTTTCTTCTGAGTTTGCGGAGTGCCGCCGCAGAATGTGCAGCTTGAGTAAGTACAAAAAGTACTAAATCGCTTGTATCAGAATATTGCACATGCCCTAAGCGACGTGGCAAGTAAGTCCAGTATGACTCGTGGAGGAAGGAAGAGTAAGAACAGGCATTTATGTGGGTGGAACAAGCATGTTTATGATGCTCACAAGCGGGCCAGACTTAATTATCAAGTATGGTTGTTAAATAATCGGCCTAAGTCTGGTAGTACCAATGAGCAGATGTTACGAATCGTGTAAAATATTGAAAAGTCGACTAAAATGGTGCCAACAAAATCAAGACAAACTTAATATGTTCGTTTTGGCTAAACATAGTTCTGCTAAATTTCAAAAACAAGAAATCTTGATGTTAAGTTTGGTTATTCAACAAAGTTTTGAAGGGGAGAATGAGCCTGCTCGTATTGCAAAAATGCTTAGGGCTCGTTTTAAAGTCAACTCACCACGGAGCCCTCGGTTTCTACTTTTAACAAGCCTTTGTGTCAGGGAGAAAATAATCTAGTGCATGATTTGGCAGAAAGAGTGCGTACATAGTGGCATTAGCGTTGAGCATCTTAAGCATGCTGGTGTTCACCTCCCGAGGGTTATGGCTCTGTTTTTCACAATGTGTATCAGACATTCTTATTTACCTCAAGAAATGTTAATAACAATTGTGGTGCATATTGTGGAGAATAGAACGGGTGATGTCACGGACTAGAAAAATTATGGTGATGATCCTTCTCATAACGAAATTCCTCAGTCACTTAGCTATACTATTAGTTGGATGAACATCGTGAATGAGTCACTAGGTTGCTCCTGGTTCTGATGCAGTTGGCATTTTCAGAATACTTGAAACTATGCTCCCTTATAATGTCCTATAAACCGAATTTCGGCAACGGTGGAGAGTCATACTATAGACTAGTCAACCGCGCAAGATAGGATTATAATATTCAAGTTAATGCGCAAGCACAGTTGCACTCTCTATTCCTTCGCTCGAAGTCAAGAGATTGGCAAATTCGCCAAATTCGTGACTTCGAGCTACGGCTGCGAATTTTTGGACAGAGAAATATAATAACCTATTTCAACTCGAGTCGGGATTCAAACCCAGGACTTCCTTGTAAGCAATTGAAATAATCATCAACAGACCAATTAGATAGTAGATTCCCCTTTACACAGAATATATCAAATTTTCCATTACATCATTCGCGTTTTTTCCACGTGATAAAGTATATCTTTTCTCGCAATTTTATTAATACCATGCTTGGTGATGACAGGAAGCAATTTTCTATGTCATCTGCCGGGTGTCAACTATCAAAAAAAGTTATTAAATGCCGCTACTGTGTCACAATGTTGAGATTTTCTAAAAGTTTGTACTTCCGATTAAATAAGTATTTAATGCGGCTTTTCTCGTGTGGACTTCGCTTTAACAGTATCACTAGTGTTTCAAACTCCGTCATTACCTATCTGTCATTATATCTGCCTGTCACAAACGTTCGTGTCGGAGACTTGATATGAATACGTACGTTACGTAATAAATAAGATTTTCTTGTGTCTAAATTTCTATATTAGGTTTAAGTTAAATTCGTTTCAGTTGCTTGTTATACCAATACCACGAAATATTCACTTACTTTTTAAATTTATAGTGTCACCTGCAGCGTATGTTACTGTCGCAGTAATGAGTTGAGTACGATGATACGATGAGTGCCTTTCTGATGACACCGAAACCATATTCAACTTCTCGACATGTACTCACACACACATATTTCTTCTTTTTTTACATAAAACAATGATGTTGGTTGTAAACGGCTTTAAATGCATATGTATAGATAAGTGCATGTTTTTACAATAACTATACCATGGTTTTGGCTTGGTTTTTGCGTTACTTAAAATGTACGCAGCGCTTTGACTCTTTTCCTCTGTTAGTCTGGGACTCTTACTACGTGTTTGCCTATACAATGCGATGGAGCCGTGCTACTATGCTTATGACCGCAGCAGGAATTGGGCGACTCGACCGGGAAAGGACTACTCTCGCACAAAATACCAGCTTGAAATAGCAACATAATTCTGTTCTTATTCGTATGATGAGTGACGAGGTCTGGAGCCCTCAGGGGTGACAACGCATCTGGTTTTAGGTTTCTAAGCAAAAAGTGATGTGAGTAGCCATAGCATTAAGTAACCTTGAATTGTGCTGTTTTTTTTTCTATAAAAACCTTTACTTCTATTCAAAATAATTCCAGTTTGAAATATAAGTATAATGTTGCTGTATCTATTAAATAGATTGAGGAGAATATATAACAAATAAAAATAACCAGACAATCGCTCCTTATATACTTTTTCTATGTTTACGTGATGAGATGCAATGACTTTCATACATTGATGTGGATATTCTACTACATAACTAAACGTTCCCCAATAAACATTCTTAATAAAAATATAAAACTTCGAATGTAGAAACTCATCCCTCTGTACTACTACTTCATTAAATCTTCTAAACGTCTGCACATGTAACAATCGGTAGACCTACCGATACCGGCTTGAACGTATCTATAAGTTCAAACGCGGATCAATATTTAGTTATTTTATTAGCAGAATGTTATTCTATTTTATATTTCGCCAAATTATGATGTGCAATTAGATTCGACATATGTATATTTTTGCCAGTAAATTCATCGCCAGTAAATAAATAAGCGAATAAAAATCAAGCTCCCTTAACAATCTTATTGAAATATAAAATTATAAACTTCTATATATATTACTAAATTAATAAAACGAAAATTATTATTATTATTAAAGTAATTGAACGCAAATTATGCGCGTCTAGCGCACTAATTTGCGTTCAATTCTCCGTAACTTTTAACTGTAACCACGAAAGTTTTTTTGATAATCTAACACTGATTTTGTTTAATCTGACTCAGAAAACGCTGTCATTGTTTATGTGCACATTTTGTCAACGAGAATATATTAACTTTAATTATATAAGGGAACGAGATAAGTCCGAGTATGTAACTTCATTTCTTATTTGCCTAAATCGTTAATGAAAGTACAACTGCGTCGCATATTCACTAGGGTGGAGCGCCGTTTTTTTCTTACTTTAAATTCTAATAGCTCGGGTTTAGTGCCTTATGATTAAAGTCAATTTACCTTTTTTAAGCTGAATTGAGAAACATTCTCTACCCCCCCAGGGGCCTTAAATTTAATGTTTTATCGAAAAAGTTTAGTATGTTTGGGCCAAGATAAATATTAAATAAGAGTTAACTGGAGATTGTAAACGAAACTCAATAATATAACTAGAATATTTGTAATGTAATTTTATAACAAAGTAAAACAAAATTCAATCATATGTTTTAAAAATCAAATCTTTGCCTTAAAATCTTTCTTCCTCTCGAATTTTGGCATTTTCTTACGGGATTACAATGGCAAATGGCTTTTATGGCTCCCAATCGTGATGAATCCTTACATCGAGAAATGACCGCTTCTGTCGTCAACTTTACAGCTTGCTCAAAAGTCTGGTTACGTTAGGAGAGACGTAAAATCAAAAGTTCATCCTCACCACCAGAGTGGATTTTTTTCTGAATTTCTTGGTCACTTATGTATTTCAAGATCGGCGATTCAGTAATAGTGTGTAGCCAATTTATCATATCAATTCAGGTCGTTGCGCTGAAATTAATATCAGGCATCTCGAATAGTCTTGGTGCAGGGGATTGCTATATACTCTGTGTTGTTATATACTCTGTGTGTGTGTTCTAATATAAGCCGGGATGCCAATTCACGAATGTGTTTTTTGTCATCCGCAATCATTGCAAGGAGCAAAGTTCTCTGGATGTGCGAAGTAGCTATTGCGTTGAATGACGGAGTCGATCACTTCTTTCACGGATTCTGGCAGATACATAGTAAAGTAAAGTAAAGTGACAGCCTATATACGTCCCACTGCTGGGCTCAGGCCTCTCCTCATTTCTGAGAGGGTTTAGGGCAAGGAAGTGTCCACCGCGCTGCCCAAATGCGTGTTGACGAACTTCACATGTCTTCGAAATATTATTTTTTCTTATTCCTCAGACATGGAGGTTTCCTCACGATGTTTCCCTTCACCGCCGAGCACGTGGTAAATCAGCACTTAAAATTGCAATTAATAATTTCATTGGTGCCGGCGGGGATCGAACCCGGGTTACTCGGGTTCTGTTATATTTACAGCGAGCGTTAACCACTGAGCTACCACGGCTCTCTGATTCTGGCAGATACATAGAGGCTAATATAATTTTAAATAGATGTCGAGCTCCATTTTTTGTATAGAACTTTTATAAAAAAATATTGATTCGTAATGAAAATAAACTATATTTTAAATTAAAAATAAACAAAATGCTACAATTTACTTACCTATGACATATTTAGCGTCAATCCTGGGTCGAAAATCATCTTTTTATAAAATTTCAATGATCTTGCGGAGGCAGTTACTCTG
Source organism: Parnassius smintheus behrii (assembly GCA_036936625.1). NCBI lineage: Eukaryota > Metazoa > Arthropoda > Insecta > Lepidoptera > Papilionidae > Parnassius > Parnassius smintheus. The sequence goes on from JAUPFT010000005.1 coordinate 58,161,116, forward strand.
AGTCAAACCAAATAATATTTTGCATAAGTTACTCTGATTCCTAAAACCACCTTTTGAGCAATATTAAATTATGATAAAGTGAAAAAAAATTTTCGCACCACCCTAATATTCTCCGTACCAGTTATCCACCCCCAGATCCGGCGGGGCGCGACAACGTGATCCGGAGCTGGGAAGGTTTTGTTCTGAATTACCGGTTTAGTAGAATAAATGGATGTTTTCGTATAAAATTAATTAAACTTAAACTCATTCGCTCCAGCTTATCATATATTTTTCATACATCTTAGGAATAAAAACTTACAGAATATCGCACCCACAAAGTAAAAATTACTAATGACATGACCAAACAACGGTTGACGGCAGAGGGACTGGTTACGTTGCATTCACTGCTCTAAGCAGATTGTAATAAGAGCTGCTTGATTTCAAATTGTGAACGTAAGAGCTAAAATTGGTCGCTCTAACGTGTTTCTGTCATATTCATGCGTGAATTGTGCTTTTATTTGTTAGTATGCTAGCAGGATTGCTTTTTTATACTTGGAGGTATTTAAATTGGATAATATTTAAATACTGATTTATATTATGTTATATATTGATTTAAATATTGAAATCCTAAAAATGTGATTAATATCTTTACGTACTACCAAGTATCTTAACTAATAATAAATAATAATCACATATGTTTTTAATGAATAGGTCCATAGTCTTTCAATTTGTGCCATGAACTAATATTAATGTAGACCTAGCATTACAGAGATAATGTGTAATATTATTTTGTAAAAGTAAGTTGCATTAATAAAAAAATATGTTCTTTCATTCCCTCTTTCTTTCAGTAGAGGGTGGTTTTGGGAAAAATCAACAGATTGTATCGTGTGCGGACCGCAATATTCCAAGCGTCAATAACTCTTTTACGTAACTGATTTCTAATAAGCAGTCACTGTTACCGACTGACAAGAAAAAGAAATATTGAGCGATTTACGCGGAATTTTGCCTCGCATGACCAAACTGTAATTTATTGTCACTGGCGGTTTTCCCGTACAGATATGACTTAGACACTTTCAAGAAAAGCGCGTACTCCTTTCTAAAAAGCCGGCAACGTACTTGCAATTCCACTGGTGTTGCAGATATTCATGGGCGACGGTAATAACATGCCATCAGGTGAACGGCATACTCGTTTGCCTCTTCTATCGCATTTATCACCGTTTTAAAGAATTTGCCATGACTAATGATCATAACTTTTGGTGTTCCCAATCATCCGCTACCCTTGAATTCATTCGTTATCGTTGGTTTTTAAGTTCTTTTGCAACCTGTCAACGCCATTTTGAATTCAAACTAAATTATGCGACCGCATTGCGGAAATCAGGTTCCGCGCATCTTGACTTTAAATCAGGCTATGAGATCGATGTTCCTTCATTTTTCATTAATGTTCGCAATTTATTTCCGTTGGATTTTACTTCAGTGGTTTCTTTTTCAGCTTCTTCGAAATATTTGATTGAGTGTCGGTTTTACTAACATTTATACATTTAGCTTGCAAAATGTGATGAATAAAGATTAACAGAATGTTATGTTATTGAGCAGCAAGTGCAACTTTTAAATGACTTGCAAAATTTTTTTTTTATAGAATAGGGTGACAAACGAGCACACAGTTCACCTGATGGTAAGTGGTTGCTGCGGCCCATAGACATCTACATCTATCTTCCATTACAAATCAAAATGCAGATGCTTTGTCACCCGTGAGGACTAAGATGGAATGCCTCATTTCCAGTAAAAAGGGTCTCCGGTTCTCTACACTCACCATACGAAATACAGCAGCATTAAGCTACTATTTCACGCTGGTATTCTGTGAGAGCGTGGTCCTTCCCCGGTCGAGCCGACCCATTCGTGCTACAACTATACTACTAATATAACTCGCCGACAGGAGGAACAGGTCCGTCGGTTGGAAGAACAGCTGTGGGGCGGACAGGACGAACAGAGCCGCCGACAGGAGGAACAGGCCCATCGGTCGGAAGAGCAGATGCTCCTCATTAAGGACCTTCATGCTACCTTTAGGAAAGAGATAAAGGAGGTGAAGGATAGGGTTGCTCAACATGACAACCGCCTGTCGGAAGCTGAAACCCAAATCAAAGAAGCTAAAACCCAAATCGACCAAGTGAACAATCGGGTTGATTACGTGGTGGCTGACGTGAAGAAAACGCTGGACGACCTCAAACTTGGGGATGGAACAACAGCTCCCGTAGTAGCTACAACACCTTCGCTACGTGGATTTAAAGTGCCGCCGTTCGACGGGACCTCTTCCTGGTCGGCCTACAAAATCCAGTTCGAGGCCGTCATGGAGGCGAACGGCTGGAATAAAAGCCGAGCCATGACTGCACTCACTCTAGGCCTGCGCGACCAAGCCTTAACTGTGTTGGAAGCTCTCGGTAAGAAAGTGACTACTATGAGCAGCTTATTGAGGCCTTGGAGGTGAGATATGGTGAAGCTCACCTGGAACACGTCTTTCGTGCGCAGCTTAAAGATCGCGTGCAGCGCATCAACGAAAACCTGCAGCAGTGGGCTCTAGAGGTGGAGAAGCTGGTGCGAAAAGCATACCGGTCTGTACCTGCGCTCATTGAAGGGAACCTGGTGCAGACATTCATCGACGGCATCCATGACCTGGAAGTCAGAGCTGCTGTGAGGCTCGGGCACCACGAGACGCTTAAGGACGCCTTGGCCCATGCAATGGAGGTAGAAGCCGTGCGGCAGGATCATCGTTCCCATCGCGTCAGGGAGGTTGCAGCAGCTACAGTTCGCGACCGCAATAAAGGATACAGCCCTAGGTGCTATGACTGTGGGGAAAAGGGCCATCTTCGATCCAGCTGCCCTAAGCGAACCGTGGAAAGGAGAGTTGATCGAACTCGAGTGGGTAGTGCAGCTAACGGCACTGCATGGCGGCGACAGGATCATCGTTCACCTCACGCTAGGGAGGTTACAGCAGTTACGGTTCGCGACCACAATAAAAGATACAGCCCTAGGTGCTATGGCTGTGGGGAAAGCGGCCATCTTCGGTCCAGCTGCCCTAAGCACACCCTAGGAAGGGAAGGTGAACGGTCTCAGAAAGGAAGTGCGGCTAACAGCACCGCCCAGCAGCAGCAGGAATACGACTTTCCTATTAGACACTGAAGCGGGAAATCTCACGGCAACGCAGATGCATTGTCAAGAAGACCTTTTTCTGAAGATTGCAAACATTGTACTAGGCAAGAGAGTAAGGAAGCGGTATCCGTGAGGATGCTCAGGGGAGACCACCTCAGCAACGAGTGGAAGGACAGCTTACTACATGCACAGCAGGAAGATCCGGACATCAAGCCGATTCTGGAATGGATAAAGGCCAGTGCTCCCAAGCCCAAGTGGAGTGACGTCTCAGCGATGAGTTCGACCACTAAAAACTATTGGGTCCAGTGGGACAGCTTGCTGCTTCAGGATGGAGTTCTGTGTCGTAAATGGGAAAACGTTCGGGGAGACAGCTGTCATTTGCAAATGGTTGTCCCTAAAGCTAAAGTACCGGATGTTCTACAGCTGTACCATAATGATTGATCAGGAGGCCATTTGGGAGTTAAACGAACTCTACTGAAGATCCGAGAACGGTTTTACTGGGTCCACTGTCGAAACGATGTCGAGGACTGGTGTCGCAAATGTACAAGTTGGGCGGCTGTAAAGGGACCTCAGACTCGTAGTAGAGGTGCATTGAAGTTGTACAATGTGGGTGCACCATGGGAGAGAATAGCCATTGACGTGGCGGGGCCGTTTCCGGAGAGTGAAAGCGGTAACAAGTATTTCATGGTTGTCATGGATTACTTCACTAAGTGGCCAGAAGTCTTCGCCATTCCAAATCAAAAAGCTTCAACAGTTGCATATAAACTAGTTCACGAAGTCTTCTGTCGTTTTGGAGTACCTTTAGAGATTCACAGCGATCAAGGAAGGAATTTTGAGTCTTAAATATTCCAGGAAACTTGCCGAGTTATGGGTACTCATAAAACAAGAACGACTTCTTATCACCCGCAATCTGATGGAATGGTGGAACGATTTAATCAGACATTGGAGAGGTACCTAGCAAAAGTTGTAGACAATCGACAACGAGATTGGGACAAGCACATACAACCGTTTTTGTTGTCATATCGAAGTTCTGTTCACGAAAGTACAGCAGTGACACCAGCTTTGGAAGAGAATTACGGCTGCCTGCGGACCTGATCACCGGGATACCACCTGATGCCCCACGCAGTATAACCGATTATGCAAATGACTTGCGGAACAAAATGAATGACATTTATGAGCACGTCAGACAATCGGGCCAGCAAATGTCTGAGAAAATGAAAACCCTGTACGACCGCAAAATGAACAATAAAGGGTTCAACGAAGGTTCATTAGTGTGGTTGCACAATCCAGTCCGCAGCAAAGGGAAATCTCCTAAGCTTCAAGCTAAATAGGACGGCCCGTACCGGATTGTAACCAGGATCAACGATGTGACCTACCGGATACAGAAAGGCGCAAGAGGGACTCCTAAGATCGTCCATGTGGATCGCTTGGCGCGTTATTATGGGACCGATAATGCTCGGGACAAGCATGTCTTAGGAGGGGGCAGGTTACGCGCTCCAGTCGACGACACAACTAGCGCCATCTAGTGTCGGGAACGGGAGCGAGGGGAGCGTTGCAGTTTATGACATCACAAGTCTTTCGACCGACAGCGCCACCCGAAGAACTAAGTTTCTAGAAAATCTATACTCGAACTCTCGGTACCTTGCGCGTGTTTACTTGAACATTCCGGATATTTTGCTAATATAAATAAATAGGTGGCGCAAGATGCGATCGAGACAGAGTTGAACTCGGCGACACAAGCGAAGCTTCGGAGCGGAATTAAGTGAATTAGTGTGTTTAGTTATTAGTGTTTTAACTTTAATTTGTGTAAAGTAAATTAAAGTGTTAATTTAGGTAATTTTATCGGCAATTTTTATTGTCACGCACCTCAAGCTCGTAACAATATTACAATAAGGTGATGACTAAAGCCTATTAAAAGTCTCCAGTTGGATATCAGCCCCCCATAGTTTTCCTCATCGGATGGATATGTACCATAATCTGTTGACAGGTGAAATGGCAACCGCTGTATTTTATTATTTCGACTTTTTTCTGTCAATTATACTCTATTATAAATCTACAGCTGTAATGTTATATTAAGGCAATTTGATTGAACCGAATTATAGAGGTAAATTTGCATTTTAATTTTAGTGTAATTTAGTATTTCTTATTAACTATATAAGATCCTTTATCAATTCCCTACTTTGATTAGATCCTTCATTGATTTGCTATGATACACGTTAAAAATAATAATATTTTATTTTATATATAAAATGTGTTGTTAGTAAGCATCACTTCATTGTGGTGACGTCCACTACGGACGTAATACCGCCGCAACAAACTCAAATTTCATGAACCCGAGTTACAAGTATTTCCAATTTATCCCCCTTGTCTTGCTCGAATGACAAATCGTACGCCGCGAGGAAAAGTATTTTATGTAGAAGAAAACTGGAAGATCGTTATTATTTTAAAGGTACCAAACAAAAAAAGTAAACTATAACGAGTGGATTAAGGTGTGAAGTAATACATTTGTAGTAAATTACAATCGGAGAATTTTGAGTACATCAAATTCAAAATTTTATAAACATAGGTAAGTTTATAAAGTTTGATATGTAATAAAGGCCATATTTAGAAAGACATATTTGGCTAAATATATTTAAATTACTGCACGACCCGCCGCAGAAGAGCACAAAAACTCTACGATCACACTCTTAATCTCATGGCTATTAGACGGGAGATAACGCTTCAATCGTCAGCAGATTTGATAGCATACAGGAAACTAAATAGATAGATCTCGAAATGCGTAAAACGCAACTTTAATACTGCTCGTATTGAAGAAGCGATCGATCAGAATCAGGGCTCCAAAAACTTTGCCAGTAATCTGTTTTCCAGAAAAAGTCTACTGTCAAAGCTGAATACTGAGTGTGGCAGCATCGTTTCCGGGACACCTGAGTGAGTGAGATTCAGAGATTCAATGGACTGCTGCACACATCATCGTTGGCCACACGCAAGTGTGAGTAACGATCCAAGAGAAAATCTTGTACTGTTAATTTCTGCTCATCTAAGCCCTATCGTATAACATCTGTGACTATGATAAGCGAAGTGGTAGTGCTGTGATCAGAGCAAAACCCAAATGAAATTCATTCAGCGGGTTATGTTTTGCAGTGACTACAGATATTTGCTTAAAAAACAGGCTTTTAGCACTTTAGATATCATCATCATCATCATTACAGCCCTTCACAAGTACACTGCTGAACATAGGCCTCCCCCAAGTAATGCCACAAAGCACGTTCCCGAGCCACCTGCATCCATCAACTTCCTGCATGTCTTACCAGGTCGTCACTCCATCTAGTGGGGGGTCTGCTACTCGAGAACCTTTCTTCCCCATCGGTTTTCGGTTCTTCGAGCTATATGGCCGGCCTATTGCCACTTCATCTTACTAATCCGTTGGGCTGTGTCGGTCACTCTGATTTTACTGCGGATATCCTCATTTCTGAGTCTATCACGCAGAGAAACTCCAAGAATAACCCTCTCCATAGCTCGCTGAGTGATCTTGAGCGTCCTCATACGGCCAGTAGTAAAGGACCACGTCTCTGATCCGTAAGTCATCACTGGCAACACGCACTGGTTGTACACTTTAGTTTTCAGAGATTGAGGTATACCTGACGAGAAGATGTGTCGTAATTTCCCGATTGCTGCCCAGCCAAGTTAAATCCGTCGATTGACCTCTCGGTCAAAGTTGGACTTACCTAGTCGGACTATTTATCCCAGGTAAACGTACTCGTCAACAACTTCGAGCATAGTGCTCTCAACAACTACCGGCATAGGTTAGACATGGACATTAAACATGAACTTTGTTTTGTCCATGTTCATCTTAGGACCTATCCGTTGGGAGACACCATTGAGATAATTAAGCATAGTGCTAAGGTCCTCCAGCGATTCTGCCATAAGGACTATATCGTCGGCAAATCGAAGGTGAGTGATGTACTCGCCATTGATGTTAATACCGTATACTTTCCGGTCCAGTAGCTTGAAAACGTCTTCCAATGCAGCGGTGAAGAGTTTCGGGGATATCACGTCACCCTGTCTTACACCTCTCTGCAGTTGGTACAAACACTTCAGCACTTCGATATACCGACAGTAAACTTGGCACCGCTGAAGGGACTGTAGCACCGCCGAAATTTTGACAGAATCAAAGGCTTTCTCATAGTCCACATACGCCAGGCATAGTGGCAGATTGTACTCTTCGCTCTTCTGTACAATCTGCCGCAGGGTATGTATGTGGTCTACGGTACTAAAGCCTTTTCGGAAACTGGCTTGTTCGGGAGGTTGGAAGTCATCGAGTCTGCGTGCGAGACGATTCGTAATGACTCTCGAAAACAGCACGTAGACGCGGCTCAGAATGGAAATCGGTCTGTAGTTCTTTAGGCGTTGTCGCCTTTCTTAAAGAACACGACCACCGCACTTCTGCTCCACGCCTTTAGAGTAGTGCCACCATGGAGGACGGAATTGAAGAGCTTCTGAAGGACTTCAAGTACCGGTGTTCCACCCGCTTTCAGAAGCTCCGCTTTAATTCCATCCTCGCCTAAGGCCCTGCCGTTTTAAAGGTGCTGGAGAGCCATTCTAATCTCGCTCAGACTGACGTCCGGAATATCATCGGAATAGTGTCGGATAAGACTTGCTCTTGGATCGTTACTCACACTTGCGTGTTGCTCCAACGATGATTTGTACAGCTGCCCATAGAACCTCTCAATCTCACTCAAAATCTCAGGTGTCTCGGAAACGATGCTGCCACACTCAGTCTTCAGCTTTGACAGTTGGCTCTTTCTGGCAGACAGATCTCTGGCAAAGACTTTGGAGCCCTGGTTCCGCTAGATCGCTTCTTTAATACGAGCGGTATTAAAGTTGCGTAAGTCTCGCCGCATGCATTTGGAGATCTGTCTGTTCAGTTGCCTGTATGCTGTCAAATCTGTTGACGATTGCAGCCTCATCTCCCGTCTAACAGCCATGAGATTAAGAGTGTGATCGGAGAGTTTTTGTGTTCTTCTGCGGCGGGTCTTGCAGAACTTAGCTCCGACTGCATGGACAGTTTCCACGAGCTTGTCATTCATATCGTCCACTGCATTACAATCTTCTAGGCACTGAAAGCGGTTACGTAACTCGAGCTGATATGTTTCGGGATTCTGGATTAGAGCACGAGGAGGACGGAGCGTTGACTTCATTAGACGAGACCTCTCCAACTTAACGTTTAGTTTCAGTGTGCCTCTAACCATTCGGTGATTGCTGCCGGTTTTCACCCTTGCAATCACTGAAACATCACTGAACAGTTGGCTTCTGGTCGTCGTAATGAAGTCAATCTCATTTTTTGTCGAACCGTCGGGGCTCGACCAGGTCCATTTTCTGTGGGGCCGCTTCTGGAAGATAGAGTTCATCATAAAGAGTCCCTCTTTCTCCATAAAGTCAGCCAGCTGCTGGCCCCTACGGTTCCGTTTCCCTACTCCAAATTTCCCTAACTTCAGCTCACCGCCTTCTCTTGTGCCTAGTTTTGCGTAGAAGTCCCCCATCAACACCGTGTGGTGGGTTTTCGAGGAATGCATGGCTTTAGAAATATCCTCATAAATTTCCTCCACCTCCTCATTGGGATTTAGATAAGTATGGGATAATGATTAAAACTACTTTTACGGATTTTATCGCGTTTATTTTTACTTTTTATTTTTATTTTTAATTCCCGACGTATCGGGCGCTTTCCAGCACCCATGGTCACGGGAGACTGAGATGACTGACGTCCCGATGTCATTGTTAAACCCGGAGTACCTTCAGCTTTTTTAATTATTATTTATGGTACGATCTATGCAAAATGAACTGACTATGTCTTGAGGTCTTGCAGTAGTATGCTTGGGTTTAGTTTTAATTTTGTTGATTATAGGATCCCAAGCAGGTGGTAGTACCCAGCCTCCTTCTCTTTTGAAATTAGGATGTTTTTTAATTTCAATAGCCTCACGTATCATCCTTGGTAGGAATCGGTGTTCTTTCGCGAGGATTTGTGGTCTATCAAATCTGATGTAATGGTTGGGGCCGTCTAGGATATGATCACAAACTGCAGACTTCCCGGAACGTTGATGCTCTCTCTGAGTCCATATAGAATAATATACAATGTATGTTATAGTTAGGGGAATCACAGACACCATTTGCTTACTAATTTAATCATAACCCACAGCCTTGGATTTAATGGCTAACAGAGCTTTTTTTATTTTATACTGAGTAACTGGGGAAAAACAAATGTCAGCAATCCGGTGCTGCCGGAGCCAGGCTGCTTTGAATCTATAGAAGCAATTGTTTAAAAACAAACTTGAGGTTCCAACGAAGTAATAGAAATAAGGTGGCGATTAATGTCACCCAATTTGAGAGAGGTGCCATATTCCGGGTATATTGATTTATAAATTTCGAGAAATCTAAGGAATTTCCACATATCGTTTGGCGAAAACCTAGTTATTTTGTCATGAATATAGCGACGTTTATCATTTGGTACTACCTGATTGCATCTGTTTCTTAGCATTTTAAAGTAAGACCAATTTTGTTCAGAACGTTCGTTATCAAACTTCTAGAAAGCCCGACCTCGACGTACCATAATTTCGTAGTCATCCAGGGAGCAAGAGAACTTCTACATAATGAATAGAAGCATGAATATTACACAGACTCAAGATGTTATTACTAGCAAATGATACTTTATCATCGATGTTAGAAGCTGCCACCAAAAAGCCAAAGTCAATCAAAGATGCGTCTCTCCTGAGGCTCTCAATATTTATTCTAGAAAAGGTTATTTTTTGGAGGTTTGAGTTTATATGAAATACAAATCAAGTCGTGATGTGAGAAACAAGGATCAAAGAGCTGTTTAAACTGAATCATACGATCAGAAGATAAAGTAATTATGAGATCAGTCAACGAATAATCAGTGCCAGTATTTCTTTGAGTTGCCACCAATGGGAGAATGCACTTCGACTGATTCAATAACTGATCGAAGTTTTTGGGAGTGGGAAGTACTTTTTAAAAACCGGTGTTGAAATCACGCATTATCATGCAATGTATGTGCTAAGATTAATTAGTATCAAGAGCCGTCTCAGGTGAGGTAAAATAATCCTAAGAAGGAGGACAATGTACAATTCCTAAAATTGCCCTAGCACTATGTTGATTTCTAGAATTAAAAGCTCAGCTGTGGCAGAATAGGGAGATGGGGAAGATAGAACATCTTTATAAGGAATATTTGATTAGAGGTATAAAGCGACCCCACCTCCCCCCTTCTCAGTTTGATCACTGCGTATAAGAACGAAATTCGGTAAATAACACTCGACATAAAAAATGGTTTTAGCCAACTCATATTAAGATAGTATCGACAAAGTCTAATGAGAATGCTTTTTCATAGTAGGAAAAACGTCTTGGAATGCTGCCTGCATTAAAATGACAAACATTAAAATATTTATAATGAGGCAGAAAAATATTATTTAACTGATCGCGTAAGGGAAGTAAATTATCTGCAAGATCATAACCAGAGGGGTAAGAGGAGTCTCAAAAAGGAATATTTGATTGGAGGTATATAGCGACCCCACCTCCCCCCTTCTCAGTTTGATCACTGCGTATAAGAACGAAATTCGGTAAATAACACTCGACATAAAAATGGTTTTAGCCAACTCATATTAAGATAGTATCAACACAGTCTAATGAGAATGCTTTTTCATAGTAGGAAAAACGTCTTGGAATGCTGCCTGCACTAAATATGACAAACATTAAAATATTTATAATGAGGCAGAAAAATATTATTTAACTGATCGCTTAAGGGAAGTAAATTATCTGCAAGATCATTACCAGAGGGGTAAGAGGAGTCTCAACTATAAATGGAATAAAATATTCAAAATCCGACATTTTTTCATTTTGCAAATACATTTATATATAAAATGTGTATTGTATAAATATATAAATAATAAATATATACAACGTTATTCGTATAAACCAGAAAATCAACTATTCCCCTCAGTGCTAATTCTATCAGTGCACTATCCCATCAGCTGACTGATAAAAATAACAATCATTGCTTATAAAATATACCTTTAAATTAATAGAAAATTAAAATACACCATAAGAAAAGTAAATACAGAAACAGAATATAACAAAACATCAGCATTAAACACTTACAGTCTTTCAAAACGAAAAAAAAGCTCAAAATTTTAATTTGTTAGTGTCTGTGTAACCACATTATTTCTTAAAATCAATGTTAATAGGGATACAGTAAAAATTGTAACTTTAATCATGGTATAAAATAGCATCTGCTTACTAGCAGTATTTTATAAACATTTAAACACACTAGGTTGCAAAGTCCAAGACTTTTGCCTGTACTTGGCGTATCGTAACAACAACAATATCCTTTACATAGTTTGTTTGTATTTTTCTAACTATTTTATGACTCCCAATATTAAAATAGTATTTTAGCTGCATTATTCTTATTATACCAAGTAAATAATAAACAATATTAAATCCTTAGTACTTCAGTTAAATCAATTAAATAAAGAAGATAAATATAATGTTTTTTTATAGAAGGGGGGGGGGGCAAACGAGCATGCGACTCACCTGACGTTAAGTGACTACCGTCGCCCATGATCAACCGCAACACCAGAGGAATTGCAGGTGCGTTGCTGGCCCTTTAGAAAGGAGTACCCTCTTTTCTTGAAGGTCCCCAGGTCTTATCGGTCCGGAAAAATCGCTGGTGGTAAATTATTCCACAGAGAGGTTGTACGCGGAAGAAAACTGGTGTGGGTGGTATCGGGACGTTTGCCGCGTAGTGCGTTCATGAAATTTGGCAGCTGGGATTAATTCGAACAATTCCTCAGAGCACTCTCCATGGTATATGCGAAAGAAAATGCAAATAGATGCAACATCTCTTCGCAGTGCCAGTGAATCGAGCCGATCGGAAAGCACTCGGTCGTCGACGATTCGAGCCGCTCTGCGCTGGATGCGGTCAAGTGGAAGGAGCTGGTACTGGGAAGCCTCAGCCCAGGCGCAGGTTCGGCCGCACATGGAACAGTATTCCATGTGCGGCCGAACCTGCGCCTTGTAAAGTTGCAGGCGGTGTGCCGGCATGAAATACTGTCCCGCTCTGCTGAGCACGCCAAGCTTTTTAGAGGCCAATTCGGCCTTCTCTTCCAAGTGACCACGAAACTGCACGTCACTCAATTCAGACACAAGTTTGTCCCGGCACTCGGAGACGTTTTTCAGAGAAATATTGGCTTGGCCGGTGTAAAGAGCATCACCAGTGCTGTCATCTGCATACCAATGAATGTTACGGGTTTGCAACATATCATTGATATGCAGAAGAAATAGCGTTGGCGATAGCACGCAGCCTTGTGGAACACCAGCATTAATAGGCTTGCAATCGGAGCTTGCACCGTCTACAACAAACTTGATGCCCCGATCTGCAAGAAAACTGGTGATCCAATCGCACAATTTCTTGGGAAGCCCATAGGAAGGGAGCTTCGAAAGAAGCGCTTTGTGCCAAACCCGATCGAAGGTCTTCGCAATGTCCAAACTAACGGCCAATGCCTTGGACTCTACTGCCTCCACCCATCTGTGAGTTAGTTAGACCAGAAGATCATCAGCTGACCGACCAAGGCGAAAACCGTATTGGCGGTCACTAATCAGCTGGTGATCCTCAAGGTACCTCATGAGCTGGTAGTTAACAATAGACTCCATTGTTTTGGAGAACAAGGAGGTAATCGCGCGAGGCCGGTAGTTGGACGGGTCTCAGCCTTTTCGTTTGTCACCTTTTTTAGGGATCGGGTGGACGAAAGCCGTCTTCCATGATTTTGGGACTACGCCTAGGGAATAGGAGTACCGGAAAAGACGCGTTAAAACTGGTGCCAACTCTGGAGCAGACATCCGCAGCACAATTGGACGTCAGGCCCACTCGACTTGTGGATGTCCAGGGAGAGGAGTGCTTTGCGAACCGAGCGCTGTGTGAACTGCACTTCCGGCATGGAGCACTCACACCGCGGGACGGTTGGCGGCGAACTCCCCCAGTCAACGAGAGTCGAGTTGGACGTAAAGAAAGAGACTAGAAGATCGGCTTTCTCCTTTGCGGTATGGGCCAGTGAGTCGTCCTCCCTGTGCAGAGATGGAAAAGATGGCTGACAGAAATTCCCCTGGACAGCCTTGGCGAGAGACCAGAATGCACGAGTTCCAGAAGGAAGGCGAACTATTTTCCCGCCAATTCTGCCTATGTGCTCTGACTTTGCCTTGGCAATGACTCTTTTGAAGGACCTAGAGGCGGAATTATACTTCTTTTTTAGAGCGCTGGTGTTTACATCCCGGGACGCTGATGCGTCAGCCCAGGCTTGGTAGCACTCCTGCTTATAGCATGATGCTATTTTAGAGGAGCGACCAAACCATGGCTGAGATTTTCCTCCAATGGGTACCACAGAGGAAGGAATAAAAAGTTCCATACCCTGAAGCACCACATCAGCGTCAGAATCCGCAACAACGTTGGGATCATCCGGCGGGAAGCAAACCCGCCCCCAAGGGTAGGATGCAAAGAAAGACCGCATCCCATCCCAATCGGCTGAACTATAGTGCCAAACACGGCGGCAGCCTGCAGAATGCAACCGCGATTTCAGCGTGAGTGGCACAACACTCCGGACCAGACAATGGTCCGAGGAGCCTAAAGGGGCGTCGACGGAAATCTGATATCCGTCCGGGTGACAGGTCAGCAGAAGGTTCAACAGGGAAGGTGCATGATCCTCCACATCTGGAATCCGCGTAGGCGAATCAACCAGTTGTGTCAGACCACATGCCAAGGCAAAATCATGAACAGATCTCCCCGCATGATCGGTTAAACGTGAACCAAGCCATTCGGCATGATGGGCGTTAAAGTTGCCGAGGATCACGATCTCTGCGGAGGGGATCTACTGTAGCAACGAATCTGTAGCCATTTGGACGTGGTCGAAGAGACGGTCTGTTTCGGCATTACCGCTATGGGACCTATAGAGGCACCCGTAGACGCGCGGATGGTCGTCGCTGTCTACGCGTAGCATAAGGATGGACAGGTCCGAACCTTCAAGTCTGCCGAGGCGTCGAGCACAGATGTCCTCTCTGACGTAAACGCAAACTCCAGCCCGAGGCACAAAGGAGTGTTCCAGTTTGTACCTCGGGTAGGAGAGATACGAGACATCAGCGGGGGAGGACACCTGCGTTTCGGTCGGAAAGAGCAGAGCCGGCCTCGCCGTCTCGAGATGGTAGTGGACGGCGTTTAGGTTAGAGTGAAGTCCCCTGATATTGCAGGAATTCACTGACGGTGTAGCAGGAGTCACCTTGGTCTTGTTGCTCCGTTTTCCCCGAGCAGTTGTAGTCTTGAGCGGAATTTTGCCCTCCCCCCAGAATACGCGGGACAGCCTGAACACCCACGCTCAGAAGTGGACAAACATGGTCGTGGATGCTCAGCGAGGGATTCTCCAGGGGTGCTGGTACCCTCCTGGGGTAGTCTATCATTATTTAATTCCATGTTCATTCCAATTACCATGTTGATGGGGGGAGGGGATTTGGGCTTCCGGGTACCTGCACTCACCAGACGAAACGCGGAAGCAGAGCTTCTACTTCACGCCGGTATTCTGTGAGGTCGTGGTACCACCCCGGTTTGAGCCGGCCCATACGTGCAACAGCAAAGCTGCCGCGTGGCTCTACCATTGTAATGTAATGATAACGACTACAATATAATCAATATGAACAATAAATAGCTTGAATGATGTCACGTAACATAGGACTGAATAAAGTGAACTAAATTATTTTAAAGAATCGTAACAATTTCTAGAAAGTGTGTGAAAATATCACCAATGCCATTAGTTTTTGGTCACCACATGAGAAACCCTTTTGTTTTCTTTGCTCGGACCCAATTGTGCCACTTGATAGCGTGGAACCACCTCTTGCTGGCGACCACATTTAGATGTACTTGGTTGTGATACACCAGAGAGATTACCTGTACTATCTTCGATTTTGAGAGGTGATGCATTATAAAGAGGAGAACACTCTGGCAAGTACTTGGCGATAAGATTATTGAAGTCTTCCTCTGAAGTTACATTTGCCCGACTACTATCAGGCAATTTAATATATACTGTGCCATCAAGCGTCCCACACATTTCTCGTGCCAAAGTACTTTATAGCCTGCTTGTGAATATTTAAACTCAAACAATGTGAAAGACGAACCGAACCTTTTAACTTGGCCTTAGACTTCCAAACTACTGATTTTGTACGGTGATTATGAAACTAGACGCGGACTGTTCTAACTTGATCCTTACCTTGTGAGCCCAATCTGTAACACCGTCTGGTCCAGGTGCTGCTTACATTAGAAAGCTTAGCACCTTACCAATTAAGCTTAACAACTTTGTCATAAATTTTGAAATAATAATAAATAGTAGATAAATGACACATTTAATTTTAAAAACATCATCAATTTGAGACAATTTGGTTACCAAAGGGGCGTTGGCACCTTAGATGCCATAAACATTCTTGTTAACGACATAGTCGCTAAGCGAACGAGAAAATGACGGTAGCGGGTATTTTATTTGACAATATAGATTACGTGTTACTTCTTGCTAAACTAGAATATTACGGCGTTTGCGAAAGAAAGTTAAAATTCATGTTACCTTATCTGCAAAGCAGACGAATGTATGTTTAAAAAAAGATATTGACGAAAACAAACACGAAATAGTATATAAGTAGCATACGAGATGTCTAAAATTGGGTTGGTTCAATGATAGGTCCTATATTATATATTATTTTTAAAATTGACTTGTTATATTTTATGAACAAAGTGTAATCTGATGCGGAACTTGTCATTGACTTATATATTAATATCGGGACTTGTAGTATTCGATGAAGACACAAACGTTGTTATAGGGGCACAAGATTTAACAGAATTAACAGCAAAAGTAAATAGGAGTTTTGAAAATCTTATAAATTGGTTTACAACGAATAATTTAATAATTAATACTAATAAAATAAAGATCATAGTATTAAGACAACATCTCTAAACAATGACAATTTAGATATCTTATATATAATATATTACACTTTTGTCGTACCTGCCTTCCTATAAATGATCTACACAACCAACTAAAACTATTTTAATACAATTTCTAGCCGTAATTTTTGTAAGAAATTGGTCCGGCAATCTGAGAAAATAATTTGCACTCGCAGTATTTGCGCTAAGCCATACCACTATTTGTGTGTAGGTGTGACATCAGAAAGTGCTAAGAAAATATCGTCTTTTACATTTCCGTATTGTACAAGCAAGCAACCGAAAGCAGGAAACAATACCAACACTCCACTTAAATATATATGAGAGTAAAATTTCTAAATTTTTCTCACGTCTACAGAAATCATTTGAATTTAGAACAGACATCCTAAATTCTCTTTAAGATGAATTCCAAGTTCATATGAGAAAGACAGCAAAAAAACGAGTTTAGCTTCATGAAATCTCAAATACTGACTATGTATTCTACTCTTAATGACATAAGTACCCAGTACGATGACATAAAAAGTCTAGCATCCACCATAGCTGAACTTATGTGCCTAAAGGAAGAAAATGAGCGTCTCCAAAGTGACGTGAATGCTAATACAAGACATATTAACAATTGGAAGAGCAGTTTTCAAAGCAACAGCAGTGGAGTCACCTTAAGAATATAGAAATTAAAGATGTGCATGAGTACAAGGATGAAGACACTGTTATCATTGTTGTTAAGCTGGCCGAGAAATTGGGTGTTACCATGGAGCCGCGTAAGCCGTTTCATCATTGCCTGATTATTCAAAAGAGTTACAAAAGACTCGTTTGTAGTCGCATCGCGTAAAAATCGTGGCATCAAACTAACTGGCAATGGAATAGAGAACAAGACAAGGAATGATAATACTAGAAGTAATATTTATATTTTATATTCTATACAAGCAGCTATTATAATCCTTAACTAACGGTGTACTTAACATTTATAATAGCAAATTGCAATAATGGATTAAGATTTTTGATCGGAATGTACGAGGCTTACGGATGAAGACTGACCAGTTTTATAAAAATTTATTTCTACATGATATTGACATAGCTTTAATTACAGACATGTTTATGCGACAGTATTCTTGATACTCATATCAAGAATTCTTGAGCAGATCCGTATGTGTAGTTCTGATAAATTGTTCCATCGCGATTGCGAGTTTTCAGTTCAGATCAAAGCGCCCACGCGCTCTGATCTGAATCGCGATGATACGTGCGCTTGACTCACAACACGATTTAAATATTATATGTGCTTATATTGTACAAAATTTTATAAAATTACTTACTGCTCAATTAGTTCAAAATCGGATGATCATGTTATAGTAATTGGTGATTGCAACTTGCCTTATATAGATTGGAAATTTAATAAACCTATATATAAGTAATAGTTTATAAAGATTAAAAAAGAGGTTTGTCGAGATTCATAACTCTGCTGCTAATTTAATTAATACTATGAATACTTTTATTTCGGTTTATCTCAGTACAATTATTTATTAAGTGCATATGCTTTTTTTTTCTTTATAGAAGAGGGGGCAAACGAGCATGCGGCTCACCTGATGTTAAGTGACTACCGCCGCCCATGATCAACCGCAACACCAGGAGAATTGCGGGTGCGTTGCCGGCCCTTTAGAAAGGAGTAAGCTCTTTTCTTGAAGGTTCCCAGGTCGTATCGGTCCGGAAAAATCGCCGGTGGTAAACTATTCCACAGAGAGGTTGTACGTGGAAGAAAACTCCTAGTGAAACGTACAGTGGTAGACCGCCAAGCATCCAGATGGTGTTGATGGTATCGGGACGTTTGCCGTGTAGTGCGTTCACGAAATTTGGCGGCTGGGATTAATCCGAACAATTCCTCAGAGCACTCCCCGTGATAGATGCGATAAAATACGCAAAGAGATGCAACATCTCTTCGCAGCGCCAGTGAATCGAGCCGATCGGAAAGCACTCGGTCGTCGACGATTCGAGCCGCTCTGCGCTGGATGCGGTCAAGTGGAAGGAGCTGGTACTGGGGAGCCCCAGCCCAGAGATGGGAACAGTGTTCCATGTGCGGCCGAACCTGCGCCTTGTAAAGTTGCAGGCGGTGTGCCGGCATGAAATACTGTCCCGCTCTGCTGAGCACGCCAAGCTTTTTAGAGGCCAATTTGGCCTTCCCTTCCAAGTGACCACGAAACTGCACGTCACTCGATATGTCGACGCCGAGGATTCCGATACTGGCTGAGGCAACAAGGGGAGTGCCTTGAAACTGAGGGGATACGACAAAGGGGTTCTTTTTAGCGGTTAACGCGCAAACTTGTGTCTTCTGGGGGTTAAACTGGACTAGATTTAGTCGTCCCCAATCCGAGACTCTAATATGTCATTAGCAATCGTCTCTGCTGCCATTTTAATTAATAACATGAGTACTTTTATTTCGGTTTATCTCAATACAATTATTTATTAAGTGCATATGCTCTAATATATCATAAACAACCGTAAAATCTAAAGCCTCAACAGTAGTTGAAGATGTTTGTCACCCATCAGGCGATATTAATGTGAAAGATATAATAGTATATATAGTACCTAAGATTAAACCAAAGTTGGTCATTTCTTAAATCTCATGATTTTGAATTCATAATTGATACTTTTTATGTAACATTAAATACAGACATCTTTTATTTTGTGCCACAAAAAAATGTGTCGCATACTGGCAACTATCCTGTTTGGTAAAGTAATTAATAAAATTGATTACAGAAAAAGCTAAGTTTCATACTCACTTTTTGTATATTGCGTTCGCTATTAAAAAATTTGAAAGTTGAGTTTGCCTTGCGTTATTATTTTTAAGAAAAAATTAAAACTCCACCAAAATTTTTATTGCCTTATATAAAATTCAAGTGAAAAATAAATCAGCTCTTCCTCACATAATGCAATATAATAATAATTATTTTCAAATAAAAATAATGTTGCGCGCTATAATTAGCGTCTGGTATGTGGTGGCTGATTACTAGCGCCATCTGGTATCAAGCAGCGGAAATAGGAGCGTCAAGATCTTCTACAACTCTCCCACTAGCGCCATTTAGCATCGAATGGATAAACTAAGCTTTCTACAAAGTCTACACTTGAACATTTTGCACCTGGTCAATCGGGGCCGGTATTTGCTGGAATATTCTGGATGTTTCGGTGCAAGCCTATATAAAGCCGTTAAAAGCTGCGGTCGGGGTAGTATTGAATTAGCGATACAAGCGAAGCTTCGGAGCGAAATAAAGTGTAACTAAAGTGTTAAGTATAAATAATTTGGTGGAGCCACGTGTCTAAGGCTACCGAAGTCTAGTTCCCCGGTCGAACCTTAAGCCTATTACGCGAGCTATTAACTAAAGTGGACTGTATATGCGATTGCTTTTACGCTTACGTAAAAGCGACTACTATAGCATGCGGTACAATGCACTCGCTCTTCCCTAAAACTAAAACTATTATTTTGCCAAATCGATGAAAAGGAATCCTGCCTGATTAGGAGAAAACAAAATTGGAGCGGGTTAAAACAATTATATCAAGCAGGCAGTATTATTAAGAATATTGACTCACCGGGGTTTCTTCTATTCTGTTGAGCACTATAGCTGCAACTTCTGGAACTTCTTCTGGAACACTCCGGAGAGAGGCAGTGCGCGACTATATCTCACGCGAGGTGAGGCGGGTTTCCTGGAGCTCGACTGCCTCCAGGCTAAAGCGGTTTCTACTAGCGGTGTGGTTCCAACAACGAGCGCGGCGGGAAGAGGCTGCGCGTCGGTCGCGCGTGCCTTATATATCTTCGGTTCCGATGATTACGTGACATTCTAGAATCATCTTCTTTCCCCTCCCACCCCACCACCCCGATGTGTCGATAGGAGGGTATGAATGATATCGTTTAGAAAGGGATAACGATTCGGCAAGTCCTACCGTCAAAATAAATAAATACGAATGGTTTTCCGCGCAACCATCTCCCCCGCCCCTTCCTTCAATTTCCTTCAAAATAACTAAAAGAACTAGAGCTAAGATCAATTAACAAAATAACTAACTATTACTAAGATTACCTAAATTCAACTACAATTTTTAATCTAGAAAGCTAATTTAAATTATTGAAGAGTCAAGGGGCACAAACGGACAACAGGACGCAGGTAAGACCCAACCGTGGTCTTAACGCGAGCTATCCTAATTACTCCGTCGGAACCGGGAAAAACCTCTTCGACAATTCCTAACGGCCAGTGGAGAGGCGGCGTATTCTCTTTGGTGAGCACAACTACAGTTTCTACAGCTAAAGGCTCAGTTTCTGTGTTCCATTTTTGCCGAGAGTTCAAAGTATGTAAGTATTCCATCCTCCATCGTTTCCAAAACGATTGCACTAACTGGTCTAATAATTTGTGGCGTGCGGAAATGCTAAGTATGTTCTCATCCATATCTGCGGCGGGCAAATACTTTAAAGGCGTTAAATTCAAAAAATGTGCTGGAGTTAGAGCCAGCGGTTTCGAGGGGTCACTAGACAACGTACGACAAAGTGGGCGGCCATTCATTACGCATTCAATCTGAGCGAGCACCGTACTTAGCTCTTCGAAGGACAAAATTTGATCTCCTATTACTCGGTATAAGTGACTCTTTAGGCTCTTAATATTAGTCTCCCAATTGCCCCCAAAATGACTCGCGGCTGTGACTTTCAGAGACCACTCAATGCGGTTCTCGGCTAGAATGTGAGCGAACTCCGAATAATAATACTTGCTAGCTAAGAGCTCATGTAGTTCTGATAGAATACGTTTTGCACCGACGAAGTTCGTACCGTTATCCGAATACAATTCCCCTCGAACCTCTTCCCCTCGGACCTCGTCTACGAGTAGTCGTCTGTAAACCCTTACATTAATTAATTAAAATCCTTAAATTGAAATTGAATAAAATAAATACTCAAGCAATAAATAGGAGTGCATAAAACTAAGAAACCTACACATAACGTCTACGCGTGCGCTCCTGGTACATTGAGAATTAACACGCCTAATCTCCGTTCACAAGCGCAAAATTGGAAGGTACGATTTTTCATTTTTGTTGCTCAGGGTTGTTTTGGCACAGTTTCAGTGACTATTACCAAACTATTGTTTTCTTCACAGAACAGTCATTGAATTTATGATACCCTGGTACATCTGATAGCCGGAAGAAATATAGCAGCAAATTGAGGCGCCTGTCACTTTATAAAACTGAGTATTTTCTTCAATGGTTCTGACATCACTTCCCGATTATGCTACCCTAGTATTAAGCAAATAGTACAAAAAACAGTTACTCCTGAAACTATATCCTCTGGGCTTTTATTAACTTTCTATTGTTTTCTTATGCCCTAGTACTATATTAAACGATAGGCATTTTTGAAAAGTGGCCTTGTGGCAAATACCAAGTTATACAGATCTAATAAAATGCCTCTTAAACGCAGTCCCCCACCTAAGAAAGCAACTGCAACAACGTCTATTCTTCAAGTTAATCCCTATATGGATAAATCCGTTTCGGATTCACGCATAAACGAGCTTACTGATAGCACACAATCGAGCTATATCACACAGAGATTTAAACGAGGAAGGGAAGATGACATAACTTCTGAACTGAATGATTTTAAAGAGGAAATAAAAAATTTGTTTTCATCGTTTATAACTACGCAACAGTTAGAACTCCAAGCTATCGCCAGTAAAATAAAGGAAATTCAGCAATCGAATTATAATATTGATAATTCTATCGCTATCCTGACTAGCCAAAACGAGGAGTACAAAAAGAAAATAGATCAAATGGAGATCCAAGCCAAAAAAGACCGAGAATACATAACCTTACTAGAAGAGAAAGTCGAAGACATACAAAGAGACAATCGGAAAACTAAAATTGAGATAAAAAATGTACCAATTATAAACAGTGAAACAAAGGAAGATCTAATAAGCATGGTTCAACACTTGTCCAAACACATCGACTGTAAGATCGATAAATCCGATATAAAGGATATCTACAGAGTGCGTACAAAAACCCGAAAAAATGAAAATACTACAAACCTTCCCGTTGTAGTAGAACTGGGATCCACTATTTTGAAACGCGATGTACTGAGGATGTCGAAATCATTTAATATTAAAAACAAGTACAAACTTCAAGCAAAACACCTTGGATTTACGACAAAAGAAGATACACCCGTTTTTGTTTCCGAACAACTAACTCCCAAAAGCGCTAGACTATTTTTTCTAGCCAGAGATCTCGCAA
This sequence comes from Parnassius smintheus behrii, assembly GCA_036936625.1. Classification (NCBI taxonomy): domain Eukaryota; kingdom Metazoa; phylum Arthropoda; class Insecta; order Lepidoptera; family Papilionidae; genus Parnassius; species Parnassius smintheus. The sequence goes on from JAUPFT010000005.1 coordinate 58,183,509, forward strand.
AATCAAAGACCTTTAAGTTTTGCTGGACGTCCTTTGGTCGAGTCTATGTGAGAAAGGACGAGAATTCTCCGGTTATTGTAATAAGAAACGAGTCACAAATACACCATCTTCTACAAGAAAGTTCACAGGCATGACTCAATGGTTTCATCCAATTCTTGTCATAACATAACATATAACATAAACACTCACGCCTGTCACCCAGAGGGGTAGGCAGAGACTACAGACTTCCATTTAGCACGATCCTGACATACCTTTCTCGCCTCTTCCACATTCATATACCTACGCATACATGCTCGTCGGTTAAGGGTACTCTTAATTTGGCCCATTTTTAGTATATCGCCAATTTGGTCGACAAACTTCCGCCTAGGACGTCCCTTTCCGACTCTTCCATTCACTTCTGCAACATATATTTGCTTTGTCAGTCTTTCCGCATTCATTCTTTCTACATGACCAAACCACCGAAGCATTCCTTTCTTAATCCTGGTCACCGCATCATCTTGCAAACCACACTCTTCTTTTATCACACAGTTTCTCACCCTGTCACTCAGATTCAGCCCTAACATACTCCTTAGGGACCGCATTTCTACCGCATTTATTCTACTCTCGTGCTTCTTCTGCCACACCCAACTTTCACTACCATACGTTAAAGTAGGGACTAATACAGCACTGTGAATTGCCATACGTACCTTTTTTGACACATTCTGACTTTTCACAATAGAGTGTAGAGCCCCATTTACTTTATTTCCTGCATTCACTCGTCGTTCAATGTCCTTATCATATCTCCCATCCCTGCTGAATACACATCCCAAATATACGAACTCATCCACTTGCTCAATTAACTCTCCTTCTATTCTTATTTCACATACCGTTTTGCTTTCATCTCTTTCAAAAACCATCACTTTCGTCTTACTTGCGTTCACTTTCATTCCCCTTTCTTTTAATGACCTGTTCATTAATGTAACCATCATTTGCAACACGGCCGCCGACGACGCAAGTATGACTTGATCATCGGCGTACAAAAGGCATTTGATGGTTAACTCACCCATTCTTACCCCGCATTCTTCAACTTTCAAATTTTCCAAACAGCTGTCCATAAATAGGTTGAACAGCCACGGGGAAGCTACACAGCCCTGTCTGACACCTTTATGGATGCCAAACCAGCCCGAGTAGACCCCGTTGATTCTAACACAAGCACTCGAGTCCCTATACAGAGACTTTAATGCCTGTATCAAACCAGCGCTCAACCTAAATGCGTTCAGCGTTTGCCATAATACATCCCTGTCCACTCTGTCATAAGCCTTTTCCAAGTCCATGAACGCACAAAAAACTCTTTGGTTTTTCGCCAAAAACTTCTCCGCGATCATGCGCATGGAAAAGACTTGATCTGTACACCCCATTCCCTTTCTAAATCCCGCTTGCACATCCCAAATTTTTTCATCAGTTTCTTTCATAACTCTTTCAATTAGTACCTTAGCATACAGTTTTCCCACAATGCTAAGAAGGCTGATACCACGGTAGTTTTTACAGTCCTGCTGTGACCCTTTTCCCTTATATATTGGGACTATCACGGCTTTGCACCAGTCTCCCGGTACCCGCTTTAGTTCCCAACATAAATTAAACAAGGTGTACAGCAGGCCTGCCACCACGTCCTCTCCAGCCCTTAGCATTTCGAGTTTTCGAGAATTCTTGTCATCTTCATTAATATTATTAGTGATAAGTTACATCGTATTATTTAAGTATATTGTCCTAACTGTAGGTACTAACATCTGTGTGGCAATTCTGTCTATTATAATTTATACTTCAATTACTGACAAAAAACCTCCTACGGTATCTTCACTCACACTCATATATAACACACTTTTGAATCATACAAAACACTCACACACAGCTCATACTCACGCAATCATCACCCATTTACATCTTGATTCTTATTTACAAACATTAACTCTAAGGTTGTTCCTTCCTGTTTATTTCAGACCTTTCTCGAATAAATACCGTTACAGCATTACACTAAAATCAAACCTTTTGACTAAACCATCTATACTGTATCACTTATGTTCTCACACACCTATTGATACTAAATCGGCAAAGTACTTTATTTATTTTTATTGCAAACATGGTTATAGCTAACTCTTTAAGCACAATAACGGACTTGGATCAAGTTGATATAGCTAACCATATAAGTTGCGATATACAGGACCTAACAAAGTGCATTACTATTGGTAAAACGGATCTTACCATATTATGTCAAAACATTAGAAGTATTTATCGTAACATTGATAACCTCCAAGCTACCCTATCACTTCTCAAATTTGAAGTGGACGTCTTAGTTTTAACAGAATGCAGATTAGATAAATCAAAGCCAATTCCACAGATCCCTAATTATACTGCTTTAGAAACAACGTAAAACATTAACCAGAATGATGGTGTACTGATTTATGCTAAATCTCACCTAAATCCTGAATTTATGGAAATTAAACTAAAATATACCTCTTGCATACAACTAAGAATTCTCGATCTGACGATATTGGGCATTTATCGTTCACCTTCGAACTCAAACGCATCTGAATTCGTTGACTCCTTGAGTGCACACCTTGGAAACATAAAATCTTATCGTAACATAGTCATCTCTGGAGACATAAACATTAACCTCATTCAGTGCAGGAACGAACAAACTAATGACCGCAATAATAGAATAGACTATCTAAATACGCTAGCTAGTCACGGCCTACTTGCTGGTCACAAACTGCCCACGAGAGAATCCAGCTGCCTTGACCACTTCATGGTAAAATTAAACAAGATAAAATTTTCCGCAAATATCGCTGTTTTAAATACCACACTTACAGATCATCTGACTATATTCATGTGCATATCAAAACTTAAAAGCAAAACAATTAATCAAAAAATCATTGAGTATGTAAATTTTGAAACTGCATATGAGAGGCTGCTCCAAAAGAACCTGGAGTCTTTGCTTCTTTGCGAAGATCCCGACTTAGTTACCAAGCGCCTTTTGCTATGGCTTGCGGAGTCATTGGAAGAGAGTAAAACAATAAAATATGTTACCAAAAACCAGCAGAATATTAAACCTTGGATCACAGATGGAATTCTTAGGTGTATCAGAAATAGAAATAAAATTCAGCTGAAGCTTAGGTCCGATCCAACAAATGAAACTCTAAAAATTACTTTCAGACGATATAGAAACTACGTTAATAACCTTATAAAAAAACTAAAACGAAAATATGACAGAGAACTATTAACTACTGCTACCAAAAGTTCCAAAGAACTCTGGAAAAGAATAAAAACGGTAACCTGTTTTAAAATTTCTAAATCACATTGCAAAGAACTACTTAATATAGGTCCAACACCGTCTGACTCTGTTAATTTGGTAAATTGTTATTTTGCTAATATTGGCAAACAATTAGCTAATGATGTCATGAAAGGTATATCTCATGTCTCACAAAGTAGCACTCCCATTAACACGCTAAAACGACATAACACATCTTTTGTCCTCTTGGAGACTGATCCTGGGGAAGTCAATAGTGTGATCATGAGTCTCAAAACAGATAGTGCCCCTGGTTGGGACAATATATCGATCAAATTCCTTAAGATCTGTAGCCCTATTGTTGCGCCCATAATAAGTCATCTTGCAAATCAAAGCTTTAGACTAGGTGTATTCCCTGCACCCTTAAAAAAATCTATTGTTACTCCGGTTTATAAGGGTGGGGATAGAAGTAACATCAATAACTATCGACCCATTTCGGTCTTACCCGTGATTTCAAAAGTCATTGAGAAACTCCTTAATACTCGACTGCTTAATTATCTAGAAAAATTCAGCATTATCTCTAGCTCATAGTTTGGTTTTAGGCCTGGATTATCTACCGAGGACGCAGTATTGTCTCTCACGTCCCTTATTACAGATCAAGTCGACCGAGGAAATAAATGCATGGCTGTTTTTCTAGACTTGAAAAAGGCTTTCGATACCGTCTCCCTTCCCACTCTTTTACATAAACTAGAGTGCGTCGGTGTCCGAGGCGTACAGCTTAAATTGCTAAGTAGTTACCTACGAGAGCGCACCCAAAGAGTGAAAATTGGTACTCACGTGAGTAAAGACATGGACATAACCTTCGGTGTGCCCCAGGGGAGCGTACTTGCCCCAACTCTATTTCTAATCTATATAAATGACCTCACCAATCTAAACATTGAAGGTGGTAACATTTACTCTTACGCCGACGATACTGCGATAGTTTTTTCTGGAACTTCGTGGAACAAGGTATACGAGACGGCCCAAAGTGGTCTTTGTAAAATTTCTGACTGGCTAAAAATGAACCTTCTAACTTTGAATATTAATAAAACAAATTATATGTGCTTCTCAATAAATAAAAGAACTCAACCAAAAAACGATTTTATATTAAAACTACATGAATGCGATAAACTAGATTACTCAATTTGCAATTGCAAAACGCTACAGAAGGTTACATCAACTAAATACTTAGGATTAATATTGGATCATCGACTATCCTGGCATCCACATATTGAATATATGACCGAAAGAGTGCGTAAAATTATTTGGATTTTCAAAACCCTGAGACATATTACATCACACAAATTAGTAAAACAGATATACATTACTTTGGTACAATCTGTCTTAGGATATTGCATTTCTGTATGGGGTGGGGCTAATAAAAGCAAATTCTTGGAGGTTGAACGTGGTCAACGCTGCCTTCTTAAAGTCATGTATTTCAAACCACGCTGGTATCCCACTACAGCATTATATAAATTTTGCGACGTGCTAACCGTGAGACAGTTATACATTTTAGTGACTGTTCTAAAAATTCGTAAAACTATACAGTTTGACTCCATTGTAGATAATAGAAGAAGAAAAAAATATGTAACCAAACCTATTCGCACGAAAACAGTGTTTGCCAAACGCCAATATACTGCAAATTCTGTGTACCTTTACAACAGCATTATTGGTTTGTTGGACATTCATACAACAACTCACCATGATTTCAAAAAATCTGTAACTACTTGGTTAAAAACACAAAATTACGAAGACCTTGAGGCACTTTTACACCATGCCTCGTAAAATGTAAATCATTTAATCAACACACATACCACACACATACATCGTTCACACAGACACACACACACACACACACACACACACACACACACACACACACACACACACACCATTCATCACCCATACCATTTGAGTTTTCATTTAAATACGTTCAAGTAATACATTACTAACCTTATTTAAATCACCGCTAATTTAGAACAATGTAAATCGTGTAATTTATAACAATGTAATGAAATGCTTTCCTATTTATGACTGTTATAGATAAGGAAGAGCGGGGACTCCTGACACAGGTTTTCTTTTAAACTTACTAGGAGGACCCATCTACTATATTGTTTATGTATGTTATTTTAAGGAAATAAAGCATTATTATTATTATTATTACAATTTACTTACAGGGCCACGGCGGGAAAGAAATCTTTTAAATGCACCCATAAAGCCTGCTGTACTTAGATCACCAACGAGTTCTATATGCACCGCTCGAGTAGTTAGACATACGAAAATGCAGACGTAAGCCTTTGTGGATCTTATACCACGCCCGCGAGTGAGCGTGACCTTAAACGATCCAGCGAAATCAGACCCGGTGTGCGTGAAGGGCTTTACCGATTGTATTACTCTACAAGATCCAAGTTCCGCCATTTCCGGAAATGACGGCTTGGGGCGTGTCCGAAAGCAAGCTATACATCTGTTCACCCGATTGCGTATTAAACTACGTGCAGAAATAATCCAATAATTCTGACGCAAAATCGACATCAACAAGTCGGGGCCAGCGTGCGAGTTCAATCTATGATAGTAATCGACTAATAAGTTCATGATATGGTCTTTACGCGGTAAAACTATAGGGTGCCGTTGGTCGAAACTCAATTTCGAGATGGACAAGCGTCCACCTACCCTTACAATCCCATCCTGTAAAAATGGCTTAAGGCGTTGAAAGGCGCGACTACAAGCTCTAATCGATTGTAATCTTGTAATTTCTTCAGAGAAGTGCGCACGTTGAAGTTCACGTAATACTAGCGACTCGGCATAGTTGTAATCGGACGCTAAGACATACGAACGTGGCGGTCAAAGCTTCACGAATCGACAAACGTAAATTACGCTACGCAATAATTTCGACCAAGAGGACAAGCGGTTCGCCAAAGCAATGATTGGAGAAACCTCCCTTGAAACGTTCGCCACTAGAGCGTGTCTCTTCTCTTCCGGCGGTTGTGATACTGACGAAGGTTCGAAATCGGTTATTGGCCATTGCGAGGGATCCAAGTGAACCCAAGAGGGTCCATGGAACCAAAGCGGGTGGTCCATTATTTGTATCGGGGTGAGTCCATGGGATAGACAATCGGCGGGGTTTTCCGTACCGGACACGTGATAAAAGTTCCGCGTTTCTAACTCGTCTTGTATCTTGGCCACTCGGTTCGCGACAAACGTATCCCAAAGGTGGGGTGAAGAATGAACCCAGCATAAGTCGACGGTGGAGTCGGAAAAGGCAAATATCCTTTCTATGTGAACTCTATCCCTACATGCGCTATATGTGGTAATAAGCTTGGTGAGTACTAATATTGCGCAAAGCTCTAAGCGCGCCAGAGAGACAACCTTACGGGGGGAGACTCTCGACTTAGAACTAATGAGGCTAATCGAATTTCTACCATTATTCTGGACGTAGAAATATACAACGCCCCCGTAAGCCTTCTTGCTGGCGTCTGCAAACCCAACGACCGTTATGACGCTATTTCTATCTACGTTTATATGACGCGGTATTTTAATTTCACTTAGTAAAGGAAGTTCCTCTCTTAAACGCCGCCACAACCGAACAATGCTGTCAGGCGGCGAGTCATCCCAGTCGCATTCAAATAACCAAAGTTGTTTAATCAGAAGCTTAGCGTATAATACCACCGGAGCTACGAAACCCATGACGTCCCATAATCTAGCAACGCATGACAGTATTGTGCGCTTTGTGCATTTCTCTACGGGCGGATTTACCTTAAGGCTAAACACGTCGGACTCTGGTGACCAACACAGACCGAGCACCTTGTGTGTATCAGAATCGTTGAATTCCTTTATCGCCGAAAGACGGGGTGATAGTGGGATTGTATCTAAAACCGGACGCGAATTTTTAGTCCACTTCACAAGATCGAATTGACCCGATTTCATGAGCCTTATAACCTCGGCGGTGGTTAGGGTGGCCTCCTCCACGCTATCGACCAAGTACACAAAATCATCCATATATAATCCGCTCTCAATTGCCCTCTTAGCTTTAGGATAAGAGGGACCTTCATCGTGAGCGAGCTGTCTCACCGTGCGTAACGCATGAAATGAGCTCGACTTTAAACCAAAACAAACGCGGTTAGATTCAAACACCATTAGAGGTTCCTTTGGGTTGAAACGATATAAAATGCGTTGGAATCTACGGTCGCATTCACGGACCCCTATGCAAAGAAACATTTGGCGAATATCGGCGGATAGTGCTATACTAAACAAACGAAAATTGGCTTTTATATTAAATAAACTGCCTTGTAAATTTTGCCCACTATAGAGGATATCGTTAAGCGACAGGTGAGTGCTAGTTTTAGCACTAGCGTCGAGCACTACACGTAATTTAGATGTAAGTTTGTCCTCCCTAATGACCCCGTGGTGTGGTATGAAATACGACGGTGTGTCTTCGTAGTTATCTAATTTCGAAGCCACAAGTGATATGTAACCTTCTCTTATATATTCGTTAATGACGCCGTCGTAAGCTTCCTTTAACTGGGGTGAAGCGAGCATCCTACGCTCCAAGCTGTAGAAAAGTTTTTCCGCCATTTGACGCGAATCGCCGAGAGATAAAACATCTCCTTTAAAGGGTAGCGCTACACTATATCTACCGTTGCGATCACGAACGATCGTGCGGACGTAAATTTCCTCGCATAATCTGTCATCTGAGCTAGCTATGGGTGGGACGTTCACCTCCTCCATCTCCCAAAATTTGCGAACTAACGACTCAAGCGGCTCGACAGCCATACCACAATAAGAGGTTGCCGAAATACTATCTATGATGGGGGCGGAGCCAATGATAACATAGCCTAATACAGTTTCCAGTGCGTAAGGCGCGGTATGCGAGGAGTTGCCCCTGACCTTATAGTTTAACAAAAGATGAGGGAAAAGCGATGCTCCAATGAGCATGTCTATGTTTCCAGGAACGGCGTAAGTGTCGTCTGCTAGAGTCAAATTCTTAAATTCAATCATTGCCGAGGTGTCAACCGAAACGGTTGGCAACCGTTCAGTGACCCTATCTACTACTAGTGCATTTATATCAAAGTTAACATTACGATCAATCCGAGAATAAAATTTTAAATTTATATATCCCTGGGTAGCTTTACTAGTACCTCCGATGCCTTTAACTACAGGACATGAAAGTGACCTATTTATTACTAAGCCTAAGCGCTGACAACATTGTCGCGTTATAAAGCTATTTTGGGCTCCGCTGTCCAGCAATGCACGGACGCTTTGTTCGTTTCCACGCGAATCCCTAACCAAAATACGTGCCGTACCCAGTAACACGGTTGAAGGAGGTTGTGCTCCCATATTTGCCAATGAGCACAGAACGACATCACCAGGTCGACCGCTAGAATCGTTGAACTTAGTAGAGGTGAATTCCTTGTCCGCTTTACTTGACGCCACTATGTTGCTATTTTCAAAATGTAATAGCGTGTGATGTTTCCTGGCGCACTTGCTACATACGGAACTCGAATTGCATTTTGCAACTAAATGCTTATCGCTTAAGCAGTTCAAACATAGGTTGTTTGTCTTTACTAATTTATAACGTTCGCTTGGTGAATATTTACGAAAAGTCGCACAATTATATAAATTACCGTGTTTATCTTTACATACGATACAAGTATGCTGAAGTGATGTTGACGTAGCGGTTACGTAAGTTAACGACCCTGCTGTTTTAGATGGTTGAGTCTGTCTACGGTCGACGCACCTTTTAATCTCCTGTTTAACGTTCGGAGAGCGCTGCATCACCTTTATTTGATCTCGCACGAACGATGCTAATTAATGAAAGGAAGGCATCTCCGAGCTACGATGCTCTATTTCAAACGCACGCACGGTGTCGGGGTCTAATTTCTTTAGTGCAATATGGAGAAACACCACGTCCATAAAGGTCATTAAATTTCAAATTCTTAAGTGCAGCCACCGTTGCCACAAATTTATCTAGAAACTGCTCTAAGCCGTTGATGTTTGCGGATGATATAGGTTTAAGATCGAATATCTGGTTCAAATATTCGGAATCTAACATTCTCCTATCTTCATATTTAGTTTTAAGCGTTTCGGATATTACTAAGTAATTGTTTGCTGTAGGTGTAAAACCCGAGCAGATCGACTGTGCCCTGCCACTAAGTTTACTAATTAAGTAATATAATTTTTCAGCGTCCGATAACGGTGGGTTATTGTGTATATTGTTTTGAAAACTACTGAAGAAGAAGGGCCACGTCTTAATATCACCATTGAATACCGGAATATCTATTGGCGGCAACCTAATTGAGTCACGTGGACGTACCTATATTTCCGGCTTTGCTTCGTTTTGAGATTGTAGGAGTTTCGCCGTTCTTTTCACGCGACACAACATATCTTCGAATGCCAGCAGCGGTTGGTAGTTCACTATGTATTTCGGGTCGATTTGTGATTCCAAACGATTAATTTGGTCTAATATTCTTTCGTAATCCGTCCGCAAAGAATCCACCGTTTCAATTTCATTTAAAAAAGTTTCCCGCACTGCTTCTACATTAATGTTCTTTATATGATCACTTATATTTTGCATACGCGAAAAAAGTACGTCCCTCTTGGCATAAAGCGTTTTAATTTTAAATTCATTTCCACTAACTGCCATTTTAAATTATTATAATAAAGTTATATTAATCACAATTAATCTCACAACGCACAAACAACGAAGGATGGACACTCGGTATGCCGTATTACGTAATTAAATCGAACACCTGTTACAGCGAGTCGAGGTGACGCGTTGTTCGCTAAACTCAATATTTTTTTTTCAAAATTGTCGGGTAAGCGTATCAAACGGTTGCTATTACACTGTTTCAATTATTTAATAAGCTTTAAATTCAACCAAATACGAGCGCTATAAAATGAATAATTCTTTTTTTTTTTTTATAGGATAGGGTGACAAACGAGCACACAGTCCACCTGATGGTAAGTGGTTGCTGCGGCCCATAGACATCTACATCTATCTTCCATTACAAATCAAAATGCAGATGCGTTGTCATCCGTGAGGACTAAGATGGAATGCCTCATTTCCAGTAAAAAGGGTCTCCGGTTCTCTACACTCACCATACGAAATACAGCAGCATTAAGCTACTATTTCACGCTGGTATTCTGTGAGAGCGTGGTCCTTCCCCGGTCGAGCCGACCCATTCGTGCTACAACTATACTACTGAATTCTGTTTGCGAGTACCTAATCAAAATTTAAATTTAAACGAACACTATTTAAGTCTATTCCATAAATTAGAGTGCATTATCTAAATAATTAATTTAATAATTCGACCAGAAAATGGTTGGACGACCACTAGACACCAGTCCGAATCCTGCCGAAGTGACCATAAAATGGTGGAGCCACGTGTCTAAGGCTACCGAAGTCTAGTTCCCCGGTCGAACCTTAAGCCTATTACGCGAGCTATTAACTAAAGTGGACTGTATATGCGATTGCTTCTACGCTTACGTAAAAGCGACTACTATAGCATGCGGTACAATGCACTCGCTCTTCCCTAAAACTAAAACTATTATTTTGCCAAATCGATGAAGAGGAATCCTGCCTGATTAGGAGAAAACAAAATTGGAGCGGGTTAAAACAATTATATCAAGCAGGCAGTATTATTAGGAATATTGACTCACCGGGGTTTCTTCTATTCTGTTGAGCACTATAGCTGCAACTTCTGGAACACTCCGGAGAGAGGCAGTGCGCGACTATATCTCACGCGAGGTGAGGCGGGTTTCCTGGAGCTCGACTGCCTCCAGGCTAAAGCGGTTTCTACTAGCGGTGTGGTTCCAACAACGAGCGCGGCGGGAAGAGGCTGCGCGTCGGTCGCGCGTGCCTTATATATCTTCGGTTTCAATGATTACGTGACATTCTAGAATCATCTTCTTTCCCTCCCACCCCACCACCCCGATGTGTCGATAGGAGGGTATGAATGATATCGTTTGGAAAGGGATAACGATTCGGCAAGTCCTACCGTAAAAATAAATAAATACGAATGGTTTTCCGCGCAACCATTATTATTAGTGTGATTTAAGTTTTTATTGTTGTTCAGTAATTAAAGTGTCAACTTTGGTAATTCAATCGGCGGTTTTTACTGTCACGAACCCTAAGCTCGTAACAAATGGTGTCAGATGTGGGATAAAATCATACCAATTTTACCAAAGGACGACACGGAGTATGTCCGTACCCGAAGTCAACACCAGGAGGAGACGGACCAGAGACGATTTGGTGGTGTAACGCCGCAGACGTCGGAGGGCCAGGCGCCGGCCACGGAGGTCGGCCCGTCAGCAGCTCCTACGTCTATAGCACCTGATTTAGGTGCTCTGATTGTGAAGCTGCAGAAGCAGGCCCTCCAACAGGAGGGAAAGGCCCGCCGATAGGAGGAACAGGCCCACCGACAGGAGGAACAGGACCGTCGGCTGGAAGAGCAGCTGCAGCGCGGATAGGAAGAACAGGCTTGTAGGTTGAAAGAGCAGCAGGAGGAACAGGTCCGCTGACAGGAAGAGCAGATGCTCCTCGTGAAGGACATTCACGCGAACTTCGGGAAAGAAATAAGGGAGGTAAAGGATAGAGTTGCTCAACATTACAACCACCTGTCGGAAACTGAAACACGAATCGAGGAAGCTAAATCTCGAATTGACATAGTGAATAACCGGCTTGACAACGTAATGGCTGACATGAAGAAATCACTGGATGAACTCAAACTTGGCAATAGAAATACAGCTCCCGTAGTAGCCACTACACCTTCGCTACGTGAGTTCAAAGTGGCGCCGTTCGACGGGACTTCTTCCCGGTTGGCCTACAAAATCCAGTTCGAAGCTGTTATGAAGGCAAACGGCTGGAATAAAAATCAGGCCATGACTGCTCTTACTCTAGGCCTTAACTTTTCCAAAGCTCTCGGTGAGGAAGTCACTTATGAGCAACTCCTTGAGCCGTTGGAGGCGAGATAAAGCGACGCTCACCTGAAACATAAACGAAAAGCTACAGCAGTGGGCTCTTGAGGTGGAGAAGCTGGTGCAAAAAGCATAACGGTCTGTACCTGCGCTCATTGAGGGGAACCTGGTGCAGAAATTCATCGGCGACATCCGAGACCATGAAGTAAAAGCTATTGTGAGACTCGGGCACCACGGGACGCTTAAGAACACCTTAGCTCACGCACTGGAAATGGAAACTGTGCGGCAGGATCATCGTTCCAACCGCGTCAGGGAGGTTGCAGCAGCTACGGTTCGCGACCGCAATAAAAGATACAGCCCGAGGTGCAATGGTTGTGAGGAAAGGGGCCATCTTCCATCCAGTTGCCCTAAGCGAACCCTAGAAAAGGAAGGTGAACGATCTCGATAGGATAGTGCGGCTAACCGCACCACTCAGCAGCAGCAGGGAAACAATTAAAAGCCAGGACTGCGGGGCGGGTGCTGGCTGATGCTAAAAGAGCCCCATGGATTTCGATCTCACAAACCCACGATGGGAACAGCTTAATCATCAAGGGCGAGATCAATGGAATGCCGTGTAAAGTAACCATAGACACTAGAGCCTATCGCACGGTTGTGAGTTCCCAACTTTTAAGACAATTACTTGGGGACTCCACATACAACCAAGAACGCATTAATTTGGTAACAGTCACCGGTCAGCGCATCCCCGTCCGTGGAGAGAAGGAGAAGAAGTTGAAGCTAGGCAACATGATCTGCCTGCATAATGTCATCATGGCTGATATAATGGACGATTGCATCCTGGGCCTAGACTTTATGAGGGATTATTGTTGTTAGATCGGCGTTAAGCAAGGTGTTTTGAAATGTGAACAGGGGGTTCTTTTTGTGAAAGGGGAGTTACCAGGAAACGTGTACAACATTAAGAAGATTGTTCTTCCGCCGAGAACAGAAACGATTATGCAACTTATTCTTCCTCGGAACCCTGGGCAAGCTTTTTAAACTCGTGAAAATAGTAATTAATAACCTTCCATGGAAAGTTTCTCGAACCTTGGTCAGAATCACTGACATCTCAGGAGCACTGAGATGTCAGTCGTTCTGACCAAGGCTGAACTTTTGTGACCAGGAACAGATTATAGAAAAAGGCACACTGGTTGGTACTTGTGAGGTAGTGGATTAGCTGCGTCGGTGCCAATATCTATCGAGTGGGAATCCCAGCAAGGATGCACAATCGAGAGTGACCACACTTTTAGAAGACTGACGCAGCGTTCTCTCCCCGAATGAAATGGTCATGGCAAAGAAGTGGTCACTCAAGTAAGCCGCTGTATTCTAGTCAAAGGATCCTGAAATAATGAAGACCGGCTTAATTCAGCACAAAGAAAAACAAAGGAGAAGATTTGCCTATTCGCCAGTGGCCAAGAAGATTGCCGGTAGCACGTGGAAAAGAAGTGGAAACCATGATTGAGGGAATGGTAAAGGTTGGGGTTATTGAGCCTTCTTTTATTCCATGGTGTTCACCTATGGTGCTGGTGAAGAAGAAGGATGGCAGCATGCGGTTTTGTGTTGACTACCGCCGTCTGAACGACGTTACAAAGAAGGATAGCTATCCCTTGCCAAGAATTGATGACACGCTGGACATTCTTACAGGAATAAAGTGGTTTAGCCTGGATCAAAAAAATGGCTACTGGCAAGTTGAAATTGACCCTAAGAACAAGGACAAAATCGCATTCACGACGGGAAAGGGTCTGTAGCAATTTAAAATAATGCCGCTTGGATTGTGCAACGGTCCAGCAACGTTTGAAAGTCTGATGGAACTTGTACTTACCGATGCCTGTCTGATCTACTTGGATGACATCATCGTACTCGTAGGCCGTATGTTTGAGGAACACCTTCAAAACCTGGAACGCGTGCTCATGAATATTCAGAGTGCCAACCTCAAGTTGAGCCCGAAGAATAGTTCACTATTCAAACGGCAAGTTAACTTTTTGGGGTGTAGTATCGGAAGAAGGTATCCGCAAGGATCCAAAGAAAATAACCGCTGTCAAGGATTAGCCAGTTCCAAAAGATAAGACGGGTTACAGAATGTTTGGTTTGTGCTCTTATTATCGGCGATTTGTGAAGAACTTTGCAGATATAGCCAAACCTCTGCAGAAGCTAACCATGGAGAAGTGACATTTCTGCCGGGATGAAAGTTGCGATATCGCATTCCAGGTGCTCAAGGACCGTCTTTGCAAACTACCTATTTTGGGGTACCCTGATGTAGGCAAAGAATTTATAGTTGACACAGACGCAAGTGATACAGGACTCGGCGGTGTGTTGTCTCAACGGAACGGTGATCGAGAGGTTGTAATAGCGTCCAGTTTTGACAATGACTTAAGCAAGTCATTGTCAAAACCGGAAAGGAACTATTGTATCACAAGACGCGAATTAGCTAGCTGTGGTAAATTCGTTGCAGCATTTTAGCAAATATTTACTGGGGCGGAAATTTCACTTACGAACTGATCATGCTGCACTAAGTTGGCTATTGCGGTTCAAAAATCCAGAAGGACAAGTTGCGAGGTGGATTGAACTACTGCAGGAATACGACTGTAATCGAGCATTGAAGCGGGAAATCTTATGGCCACGCAAATTCATTGTCAAGAAAATCTTGTCCTGAAGATTTCAAGCATTGTAATTGGCAAGATGGTAAGGAAGTGGTATCAGTGGGGATGCTCAGGATAGACCACCTCAGCAACGAGTGGAAGGACGGCTTACAATATGCACAACAGGAAGATCCGGATATTCTGGAATGATTCTGGAATGGATGAAGGCCAGTGCTCCCAAGCCCAAGTGGAGCGACGTCTCAGTGATAAGTTTGACTACGAAAAGCTATTGGGCCCAATGGGACAGCTTGCTGCTTCAGGATGAAGTTCTGTGCCGTAAATGGGAAAATGGTCGGGGAGACAGCTGTCATTCGCAAATGGTTGTCCCTAAAACTAAAGTGCCTGATGTTCTACAGCTGTACCAAAATGACTATTTAGGAGGCCATCTGGAAGTTAAACGAACTCTACTGAAGATCTGAGAACGGTTTTAGTGCGTCCACTGTCGAAACGATGTCGAGGACTGGTGTCGCAAATGTACAAGTTGTCTGGCTGTAAAGGGACCTCAGACTCGTAGTAGAGGTGCATTGAAGTTGTACATTGTTGGTGCACCATGGGAGACAATAGCCATTAACGTGGCGGGGCCGTTTCCGGAGAGTGAAAGCAGTAACAAGTATTTCATGTTTGTGATGGATTACTTCACTAAGTGGTCAGAAGTCTTCGCCATTTCAAATCAAGAAGCTTCAACAGTTGCAGATAAACTACTTCATGAAGTCTTCTGTCGTTATGGAGTACCTTTAGAGATTCACAGTGATCAAAAAAGGAACTTTGAGTCTCAAATATTACAGGAAACTTGCCGAGTTATGGGTACTCATAAAACAAGAACGACTTCTTATCACCCGCAATATGATGGAATGGTAGAACGATTTAATCAGAAATTGGAGAGGTACTTAGCAAAAGTTGTAGACAATCGGCATCAAGATTGGGACAAGCACATACAAACGTTTTTGTTGCCATATCGAAGCGCTGTTTACGAAAGTACATCAGTGACACCAGCTTTCCCAAACGTTGGAAGAGAATTACGGCTACCTGCAGACTACCGGGATACCATCTGATGCCCCGCGCAGTATAACCGATTATGCAAATTATTTGCGGAACAATATGAATTAAATTTATGAGCACGTCAGACAATCGGGCGAGCAAATGGCCGAAAAGATGAAAACCCGTTATGACCGCAAAATGAACAACAAAGGGTTCGACAAAGGTACACTAGCTTCTACGCTCTGACAGCGCGCGACATGTTACACTCCCGTTCACTCGGGACCTTTTTGGCGGGAAAATTTCTAGGTTAGGAAATTTTTTGCAATATTGCAAATTTTGCTATATTTTCACTTTGAGACAATATTTATGGATAAAACTTACAGGAAGTCTTGTTGAATGTATAAACTATCGAATAAAATTATTTTTGGTTGCTAGAAATTGTAATAAAGTATATAAATTACACTGTATAGCATAATAGTAGTATAAACTTCAATTTTAGTGACAAAATTACTACTAATTTGAATTCTACACCTTTGTTTTTGGAGAAATTTATATGAAATTGTTTGGAAATATGTATATTTTATGTTTTATGTGTTTCCATTCGTTACTCATACCAAAATATTAAAATATTAAAAAATTAAAAAAAAAATAAAATAATATTTTATCTGTGACATATCGAACAATATTTCTAAAATATGTTCGTGTGAATTTGAAATAAATACAACGTCATGTTATTTCAAAATATGTAGGAAAACTATTTTTACTTACATTTTACACTAAAAATAAATGAGAATTTGAAAAATAACACATTTATAACCCGCCCGCCAAAACAGGCCTTTCGGAATTTGAAGTACTTTTGGCAATTTACTTTTCACTTTTTATACCACAAATTATATATCTACGTGTTGACTATATTACAAGAAATGTAAAAAGTATAATACTTTCGTTTTTAGTCCAGACACAAATATAAAATTCTATAAAAAAGACAGAGCAACTTCATCAAAGTGACACGTGGAACGCCGGAAGTTCAGAGTGATTTCTTTTTTTTTTTTTCTAAGAAACATTGCCAGGTTATGGTTTAAAATAAAAGAGCATATCTTTGTCTTTGATACTAATATCTATTGCATAGTGTCTTTGGTTTTGTTTAAAACGAAAAAATAGCTTTTTCATAGGTAGACATGTTTACATAATTCTGATCTAATTCGATCACTACTTGGCGGGCGTAAGGTTGGTATTGCGCGATCGAAAGTGAGCATGGCTTGGCGTACAGGCTAGTGTGGTTTCACAATCCAATCCGCAGCAAATGGAAATCTCCTAAGCTTTAAGCTAAATGGGACGGCCCGTACCAGATTGTGACCGGGATCAACGACGTAACCTACCGGATATAAAAAAGCGAAAGAGGTACTCCTAAGATCGTCCATGTGGATCGACTGGCGCGTTACTATGGGGTCGATAATGCTTGGAACGAGCATGTCTTAGGAGGGGGCAGTGTTGCGCTCTCTAAGTAGCACCTGGTATGCAGCGGCTGATTATTAGCGCCATCTGGTATCAAGCAGCAGAAATAGGAGCGTCAAGATCTTTCTATAACTCTTCCACTAGCACCACCAGTATCTAATGGAAGAACTAAGCTTTCTAGAAAGCCCCACACTCGAACTGTCTGCACCTGGTTGGTCAGGCCCGGTATTTGCTGTAATATTCTGGCTGTTTCGGTGTCGTATAAAATACTGTCGGTATCGGCTAAAAGCCCCGATCGGGTCAGTATTTAATTGGCGATACAAGCGAAGCTTCGGATCGAAATAAAGTGAACTAAAGTGTTAAGTGTGATTAATTATTAGTGTGTTTTAAGTTTTAATTAGTGTTCAGTAGTTAAAGTGTCAATTTTGGTAATTCAATCGGCAGTTTTTATTTTCACAAACCCTTGCTTTCTTTGTCACAAACTCGTAACAATAATATTTGCAATGCCTTCAACGATTTTTTTAGTCAACCGGCATTACATCGTCGAAATTTTACGCATAAAAATTTCATATGAAATGATGTTATTATTAGATGTTATATAATTGGATGTAATTACGTATTAATATAAGTGTCACATATATAAAAGGTTTTGATATGCCCGATTTTTCTAAAAGTTATTAATGAAAGTCGATCAGATTCTTTGTTTTCTTCTTGTAAAAATTATCGTCATTATTAATTTTAATTTTTAACATAATGCGCGTTTTATGCGTACACTTTTGGATTTTTCAAATATATTATCGTCACAGAGCCGTGGTAGCTCAGAAGGTTAACGCTCGCTGTAAATATAACAGAATGCGAGTAACCCGGGTTCGATCCCCGCCGGCACCAATGAAATTGTTAATTGCAATTTTAAGTGCTGATTTACCACGTTCTCGGCGGTGAAGGAAAACATCGTGAGGAAACCTGCATGTCTGAGGAATAAGAAAAAAAAATATTTCGAAGACATGTGAAGTTCGTCAACACGCATTTGGGCAGCGCGGCGGACACTTCCTTGCCCTAAGCCCTCTCAGAAATGAGGGGAGGCCTGAGCCCAACAGTGAGACGCTATATAGGCTGTAAATTTACTTTACTTTACTTATCGTCACTATTAATTTTTAATTTTTAATATAATATTCTGGATATTCTGCAAACTTCACAAAAAAATGGAGGAATTGGATCACATCGAGCACCTTTAACGCTTATTATATTTAAAATACAAATTAATAGTAACGATAGTTTTTTTGCTTACATTTCTATTAACCGAGAAGACTCATCGATACACAGACCAACGGACTGCATGGCATATATTTTTTCAATTACATTTTTTGTTATGTAATCTTAAGTGATTCAATTAGAATATAATCTTATTTATAATTCTGTAGTTATCAAAGTCTGTAGTTATTGTAACGTAAGTAATAATATGAATTGATGTCTAGTTAAAAGTATAAGATTGATTTTATGTAGCGAAGTTGAGGTATGGACATATCGAGAGTAGAGCACTGTCTCGCGTTGTTAGGCATGCAATATTTAGTAACTTTATAATGTTACAGAATGCGGTTCCGTAAACAATAAATAAATAAAAAGTCACCTTAGTTCTCTCTAAATATATATATATGTAGAAGTCTATAGGCCACAGCATCCATTTACCGTTTACTACATTTTTATTTACATTTTTAAGTGGACCGTGTGCTTGTTATTAGAATTTAATCTTAGTAAAAATAAAACAATTATAATTGTTTTTTTTTTAAATATCCTTAAGTATAAAACAAAAATTGTAAAACTCTTCAGACTTTACCTCAAAATATATATTTTAATTTCTTAAACTAGTATATTTAAAACCATTACATGAAATTTCAATTAACACCATCTCCAAATAGAGCTTTCGTTTGGGAGATAAAACCTTCTTTGATTTAACTCGAATTGAATTCACTAATTATGCCGTAAACGGGCAACTTTTTAGAAGTAACTCTCATTTGCTAGACGTTAGCGAAGTGGATTTACGAGTATTACGAACGTATTCGAGATGGCCACGATGTTCAATGATGGCAATTTGTGGTTGTGATTTTGGAGTAATTTATACACTGAAACTTGAAGTTTAACATACATAGTAAATATTTCAAGAACGAAATATACTTTTTCACTATCCATTAACACTGTAACAATATAGACAAAAAGGGTATCAATTTTATGTTTGGTAAATTTGTACTTTACGATTATTTCGACGTAGCGACCCGCCAGAGTTTATCATAAATGGGATCTGTTTATTTTACATATTTTCGTTTACTATTTTATTTGTAATATTGAAGTTTTTTAGATAAAATATAGCCTGTAATTCTTCTAGCATTGCTATATGTTTTTAAAAGTTCATCACATTCTGTTCAGCCGTTTCGAATATTAAACCAGTTTTTACAGGATAGGGTGACAAACGAGCGCACAGTCCACCTGACGGTACAACGCATATGCATTTTGACGAATCAAAATGCATATGCGTTGCCACCCGTGAGGAATAAGATGGAATGCCTCGTTTTCAGTAAAAAAGGTCTCCGATCACTCACCATGCGAAACACAGCAGCATTAAGCTACTTATTTACGCTGGTATTCTGTGAGAGCGTGCTCCTTCCCTGGTCGAGCCGACCCATTCGTGCTACAACTATACTCTTAATATAACTGCAGTATGGCTCTACCATACTACCGTACTCTAGGGGGATAAGTCGCTCGCGTCCGTAGGCTTTGACCACCTATTCCCAGGCCCACCATACACGTGTCCCCCGGGTGGTGCTAAATGAGTGACAAGCCGATACCACAGACTCGGCTCTACGCCGTGGTAGCGGTGTTAAATATACCACCCCATTTTGCACCATGAGGAATCGAATTAAAGAAATGGCCCCGAGTTCCCGGCGCCCCTTTAATGGGGCAGGGGTGCGAAGAATCTTTGGGAGGAAAACCGGCGACGAGTTTCGCAACCCGTCACGTTCTGTCTCCCGGAATGGCGAAAAGTGGATTGCAGGGGCCCGTCTGGCTACGTTGAATGGATGTGGGGCAATGAATGATAAAATGGATAAAGTATGCGATATGATGTATGATAGAGGAATAGATGTGTTATGTGTAAATGAGACAAAAAGGAAGGGGAAGGATGTCACTACACATGGCATGTATACCGCATACTGGTCTGGTGTAGACGAGATCGAGCGGGCATGCCAGGGAGTAGGTATCATCTTTTCAGAAAGAATAGGCCAATGTGTGAAAGAGTATGAATGCGTAAGCCCAAGACTGCTGTGGATACGAATGAAAGTGGGCTTAAAGAAGTTGTTTGTGTTAGGGATCTACGCTCCAGACATGTCTAAGCCCACTTATATCCGAGAGCAGTTTTGGGAAATGGTAAAGATGGTGTTAATGAAGTGTAAGGGAAATGAAAATATTATTATGCTAGGAGATTTTAATGTAAGGGTTGGGGTGAGGAGGCTTGGTTATGAAAGGATATTGGGAACGTTTTGTGATGAAAGTATAAATGTGAATGGTGAAAGTCTCCTCACCGTATGTACGGAAAAGAATCTTTTTGTGACGAACACTTGCTTTCGCCACAAAAGGATTCACATGTATACTTGGGAAAGAGGTAACGATAGAAGCATGATAAATTTAATAATTGTGGATGAAAGATTGTGGGGGGCGCTGTGGTGGATACAAGGGTTTACCGGGGTTCTAACGTAGGAACGGATCATTATTTGGTTTTATGCCGAATTAATGGTCTATTCAGGCGTTGGCGCTATCGGTCATCTGTGTCTACCACTGTGTTACAGCGTATTAGAACAGAAAGCTTACAAGATGAAGGTGAGAAAAACAAGTTCAAATGTAGACTGAAAGAAAATATAAGTAGTTTGGATGAATTATGTATGAAGGAGTTAGACTTGGAGAATGTATGGCAAAATGTAAAAAAGGTTTAGTGGATGCAGCTACCGAAGTATGTGGTGTTAGTAAGAGAAAGAATGAAAGGAAAAATAATACGTTATGGTGGGATGATGAGGTACGTATGGAAGTTGAAGCAAAAAAGAGAGCATGACTCGATTTACTAGCAACAAAGACTGGTAATTCTAGCGGTACGAATGATGATATTGAAAGAAAAAAGCAAGAAAGAACGGATAATAATGATAGAAGAATATTGGATAATTTCCAGGCAAATATTAAAATGTTCTGGAAACTTGCAAGAACTGCCAGGGGATATTCAAAACAGCCTATGATGAATGTTATAAGAGACGAGAATGGCTATATTCTGAATGATGAAGTTTTGAGTTTAAAGAGATGGAAGGAATATTTTTAAAGCGTGTTTATGAGTGAGGAGACAACGTGTGTACTAAGTGAAGTAGAAATTCCGAAAGAAGAGGAAAGAGGTAGCGAGATAAGTATAGGTGAAATAATGAAAGCAATGAAAAGCGTGAAAGCAGGTAAGGCTGCCGGATATGATAGAGTTTCACTCGAAATGCTAAGGGCTGGAGAGGAAATGGTGGCAGGCCTGCTGCACACCTTGTTTAATTTATGCTGGGAACTGAAGCGGGTACCGGTAGACTGATGCAAAGCCGTGATAGTCCCAGTATATAAAGGAAAAGGGTCGCAGCAGGACTGTAAAAACTACAGTGGCATCAGCCTTCTTAGCATTGTGGGAAAACTGTATGCTAAGGTACTGATTGAAAAGGTCATGAAAGAAACTGATTTAAAAAATTAGACATCCATAAAGGTATCAGACAGGGCTGTGTGGCTTCCCCGTGGCTGTTCAACCTATTTATAGACAGTTGTTTGCAAAATTTAAAAGTTGAAGAATGCGGATTAAAAATGGGTGAGTTAACCGTCAAATGCCTTTTGTACGCCGATGATCAAGTTATCCTTGCGTCTTCGGCGGCCGAGTTGCAAATTATGGTTACATTAATGAACAGATTATTAAAAGAAAGGGGTATGAAAGTGAACGCAAGTAAGACGAAGGTTATGGTTTTTGAAAGAGGAGAAAGTAAAACGATTTGTGAAATAAGAATAGAAGGGAAGTTGATCGAGCAAGATGAGTTTGTATATTTGGGCTGCGTATTTAGCAGGGATGGGAGATATAATAAGGATATAGAACGACGAGTGAATGCAGGAAATAGAGTAAATGGGGCCCTGCACTCTATCGTGAATAGTCAAAATGTGTCGAAAAAGGCACGTATGGCAATTCACAATGCTGTGTTGGTTCCTATTTTAACGTATGGTAATGAAAGTTGGGTGTGGCAGAAGAAGCACGAGAGTAGAATGAACGCAGTAGAAATGCGGTCGTTAAGGAGTATGTTAGGGCTGAATCTGAATGACAGGGTAAGAAACTGTGTAATAAGAGAAGAGTGTAGCAGCCAGACTAATCAACCCTAAACGGGAATAAATAATATATACTCTGCTGCTACCATATTGCGGAAGGCGAAGATAAAAACATTTATTTTCTAACTATCCCCGGCTACTGAGATACTGCGGACTGCATATAGATAATTTGACGTTCTAATAAAGAAACAAAAAGCAGCCGCAAATATCATTCAGCGCCACATCGACTTCACACGCCGCTATCGTCACGTATCCGTCGACCAATGGTGAGCCGTTTCTTCAACGCCGCAGCTCGCTTCTTTTTGCTGTTCCGGAGCTGTATTCCACGCCGCCGCCGCTCGCCGACTACGCGCGCGCACCGATCTGCATGTCTTTTATAGCCCGATCCAGCGACGTAGCTTCGTGAACAACACACAAGTCTCACGCCGGCAAACGAAACGTACATAATAGTAATACATTTTGGTTAATTTTCATTGGTCATAATATAAGCATTATAATTGGCTATGTAAAATAAAAATTGTTACCATTGGCAAATCAATTGTGAGCCAGCCATATAAATATAGGCAAGATGCAAATATATTCCATTCCAGACCACAGTCCATTCCATATTCATACTCCAGTCGGACTTACATTAACAGTCGTTTCATTTCTCCACCTTAAAACCACTCGGAGTCTGTTAATAGTGGACCGTTCATCTCCACTATTACAAGAGTGTGGTTTGCAAGATGATGTTGTGACCAGGATTAAGAAAAGAATGCTTCGGTGGTTTGGTCGTGTGGAAAGAATGGATGAGGAAAGACTGACAAAGAAAGTTTATGGTTCAGAAGTGAATGGCAGAGTCGGAAAGGGACGTCCTAGGCGAAAATTTATCGACCAAATTGGCGATTTATTGAAAACGGGCCAAATTTTAGTACCCTTAACCGACGAGCATGTATGCGGAGGTGTATGGATGTGAAGGAGGCGAAAGAGGTGTGTCAGGATCGTGCCAAATGGAAGTCTGTAGTCTCTGCCTACCCTTCTGGGTGACAAGCGTGAGTGTTTATGTTTTATGTATGTATGGCTCTACCACGTATAAATCATACAGACAGACAAACAATTATTAACACAATAAATATTTCATATGTGTCAATAGCATTCAAACCATAAAACTGTATTTAAAATTCGTTGGAATCCGATAGTTATGACCAATAAGCAATTTCTAGGTGTACGAATGAATTTCGTCATCATCATAATCATCATCATTACAGCCACACAAGTCCACTGCTGAACATAGGCCTCCCCCAAGTAATGCCACAAAGCACGGTCCTGAGCCACCTGCATCCATCGACTTCCTGCATGGCTTACCAGGTCGTCACTCCATATAGTAGGGGGTCGCCCTATACTACGCCTACCGATACGAGGCTTCCACTCGAGAACCTTTCTTCCCCATCGGTTATCGGTTCTTCGAGCTATATGGCCGGCCCATTGCCACTTCAGCTAATCCGTTACTCCTACTAATCCTTTGGGCTATTTCGGTCGCTCTGGTTTTACTGCGGATATCCTCATTTCTGAGTCTATCACGCAGAGAAACTCAGAGCATAGCCCTCTCCATAGCTCGCTGAGCAACCTTGAGCGTCCTCATACAGACAGCAGTGAAGGACCACGTCTCAGATCCGTAAGTCATCACTGGCAACACGCACTGATTATACACTTTAATTTTCAGAGATTGAGGTATACCTGACGAGAAGATGTATCGTAATTTCCCGAACGCTGCCCAGCCGAGTTGAATCCGTCGCTTGACCTCTCGGTCGAAGTTGGACTTACCTAGTCGGACTATTTGTCCCAGGTTAACGTACTCGTCAACAACTTCGAGCATAGTGCTCCCAACAACTACCGGCATAGGTGTGACATGGACATTAAACATGATCTTTGTTTCGTCCATGTTCATCTTAAGACCTATACGTTGGGAGTCACCATTGAGGTCATTGAGCATAGTGCTAAGGTCCTCCAGCGATTCCGCCATAAGTACTATATCGTCGGCAAATCGAAGGTGAGTGATGTACTCGCCATTGATGTTAATACCGTATCTTTCCAGTCCAGTAGCTTGAAAACGTCTTCCAATGCAGTATTGAAGAGTTTCGGGGATATAACATCACCTTGTCTTACACCTGTCTGCAATTGGATAGGTTTCTAACTCTGGTTATGTACTCGGATAGCCATCGTATCCCTACTGTACAAATACTTCAGCACTTCGATATACCGACAGTCAACTTGGCACCGCTGAAGGGACTGTAGCACCGCTGAAGGAACTGTAGCACCGCCCAAATTTCAATGGAATCAAAGGCTCTCATAGTCTTTATATGCCAGGCAAAGTGGCAGATTGTACTCTTCGGTCTTCTGTACAATCTGCCGCAGGGTATGTATGTGGTTTAGGGTACTGAAGCCTTTTCGGAAACTGGCTTGTTCGGGAGGCTGGAAGTCGACGAGTCTGCGTGTGAGACGATTTGTAATGACTCTCGAAAACAGCACGTAGACGCGGCTCAGAAGGGAAATCGGTCTGTAGTTCTTCAAAAGAGCGTTGTCCCATTGTTAAAGAACAAGACCACCGCGCTTCTGCTCCAAGCCTCCGCAGTAGTGCCACCATGGAGGACGGAATTGAAGAGCTTCAAGTATTAGTGTTTCACCCGCTTTCAGAAGCTCCGCTGTAACTCCATCCTCACCCGGGGCCTTTCCGTTTTTATGGTGGTGGAGAGTCATTCTAATCTAACTTAAACTGACGTCTGGGATATCATCGGAATAGTGTTGGATAAGACTTGCTCTTGGATCGTTACTCACACTTGCGTGTGGCTCCAACGATGATGTGTACAGCAACCCATAGAACCTCTCAATATAACTAAGAATCTTAAATGCCCCGGAAACGATGTTGCCACACTCAGTCTTCAGCTTTGACAGTTGGCTCTTTCTAGCAGACAGATCTCTGGCAAAGATTTTGGAGCCCTAGTTCCGCTCGATTGCTTCTTTAATACGAGCAGTGTTAAAGTTGCGTAAGTCCCGCCACATGCATTTGGAGATCTGTCTGTTCAGTTGATTGTATGCTGTCAAATATGTTGAGATTGCAGCCTGATCTCCCGTCTTACAGCCATGAGACTAAGAGTGTGATCGGAGAGTTTTTGTGTTCTTCTGCGGCGAGTCTTGCAGAACTTAGCTCCGACCGCATGGACAGTTTCCACGAGCTTGTCGTTCATATTGTCCACTGCATTTCAATCTTCTAGGCACTAAAAGTGGTTTATCATCCATAAATTCCAAGAGCTGAAAGGTTTCGGGATACTGGATTAGAGCACGAGGGGGACGGAGCGTTGACTTCATTAGATGAGACCTCTCCAACTTAACGTTTAGGTTCAGTGAGCCTCTAACCATTCAATGATCGCTGCCAGTTTTCACCCTTGCGATCACTGAGACATCACTGAACAGTTGGCGTCTGGTCGTCATAATGAAGTCAATCTCATTTTTTGTCGAACCGTCGGGGCTCGACCAAGTCCACTTCCTGTGGGGCCGCTTCTGGAAGAAAGAGTTCATCATAAAGAATCCCTCTTTCTCCATAAAGTCGGCCAGATGCTGGCCCTTTCGGTTACGTTGCCCTTCTCCAAATTTCCCTACCTTCAGCTCACCGCTTTCTCTTGTACCTAGTTCTGCGTTGAAGTCTCCCATCAACACCGTGTAGTGGGAATGTATGGCTCTTGAAATATTCTCATACATTTCCTCCACCTCGTCATCGGGATGTGCCGATGTTGGTGCGTAAACCTGTATGACCTTTAGCGAATACCATTTGGTGACTCTGAGTATCAGGTACGCGACCCTCGTCGACACACTCCCAATCTTCACAATGTTGTTGACGAAAGACTTGTGGACGATAAATCCAACACCTCCTTGGGACATATGGTCGCCCTCCCAGTCATAGAACAAGTTGCCGGACTCGAGGATTGACGTGTCCTCCCCCTCTCTTCGGACCTCGGATAATCCAATAATATGCCACCGCAACTTGTCTATCTCTTCTTCCAGCTCCAGTATCTTCTCGTCAGTCCTCAGGGTGCGTGCGTTATATGTTGCCAGGTCGAGTCGTCGTATGTGGCAACCGAACCTCCACTGGAGATTCTTAGCACCACCTGCCCCGCGTTTACCATGGTCGCCACCGTAGCCAGGAATAGCGGGGCTGCCGGGGACTGGGGGCCGTTTCTTTGCGTCGTTATTCATGGGGGGATATTTGACATAGTTGCCACGCTTGGTGAGCGGGTTGGTTGAACGAATGAAGTTAAGACAACACTATTCAAGGTTTACTGTCAGACATTCTACACCTTCAGCCTGTGGACGAAGTGTACTCGCCGAATTCTCAGTGCGCTACGTGTTCAGTACAACAATGGATTCAGGATGTTGTTGGGCCTGCCACGCTTTTGCAGCGCATCGCGTATGTTTGCTGAGGCACGCGTGGATAGAAGGCAAGATTGCCCTGTAATGATGTATTAGAACACAGTTCGTATGGGTTCCAGACCCAATACGTTTATTAATAAATAATAATTTTTGTGTAGTATAACAATTTATGTATTCCGTGAATTTACTAACCCCTAATTTTCAAGTTCTTAAATTTTAAGTGAACTAACAAAATGGGTGTATTTACTTGAATAATGAAAATAAATTATTAAAAAAAATTATTGACGATTTTTGTCCAAAAACGGAATTTTTTAAAACGTTCTTGTGTAAAATTGCCAACATGTCGCTTGGTAATTATTGCCTTTCAAACATCGATATATGTATGTTCTTTGTCTTTTATATATCTATTTCTATTTGGTCTAATGGTTGGCTGAAAAAGAATTCGCTATGTCATTAAGTCTGTTACATATACTACTTTATACGTTGAAGTATAAAAAAATATATAAAAATATATTTTTTTATACTTCAACGTATAGTGTATATGTAACATATCACATTTTAGCAATCAAGAGTAAAAATGCATCTACGTTTTGAATGTTAGTCAAGTATAGATGAAGGTGTTTACGGGTCACAACTTCTGCTTACACAAATATGGACATGGATAGAGAAATGTAATTTTACTTTTATAAAAAAACATATAATCGCTCGCTCTTTGGCCCCATTAGAGCTACACTCAATGGTTCGCATCTACGCTTTGTGTGTCAAACTCGCACCTGGAGCAATCCGATGAGCTTTTGTTGGGAATCACGTATATCGATAGCAACTACAATTGTTCCGTATTATGTTTCAGTTATATATGTATAGCAAGAGAAAATATATCAACTTTTCTTTGATTGAATGGAACAGAAACAGAAACAGAAACTTTTATATTCAATGTAGATTATAAATAATACTTATTGAAAGTCAACTTTTTCATTTACCACTGGTTCGCAAAAAAAAAACTTCTGTCATGGTACGAACCAGCGAGAAACCCAGCGAAACTATTTTTTTTTCCAAATAATAGTTTACAATTAACAACACAAGACAAATTAGAAATAGCTTGGTAGTGATCACTCTTCCTGGGGTTTTTTATCATCCATAAATTCCTAAATATTATAATAACCCTTTTTATACAAACTTAGTTTAATAAAAATTTTGAACTTTGCGTATAACAAATTTTGTTATATTTTCTGGGGTTTTGGTGATTTTTTGTTGATTGGATTTGAAGTTCGACCTTTAGCTTTAAGCGAGCATACTTCCGTCACATATTGATCTGTAATTTCTTTTTTATTGGACACATAAACAAGCTAACGAAGCCCGATGACACGACATGAATTTTCTTCGATTAGTAGCATTTTGAAATAGTAGGGGACTAAAATTACATTTGATTTTTTTCTTTTTTGAGATTTGACATATGAATAGTATAGTTAGTCTTTAGTACTTAATTGATTACTGGCTCCTACTCAACTCAGGGGATTATCTGCATGTTATAAATATATATATTAGTAGTTACTTTTAAAAGTTTTGTTTGTCTGTCTGTTCGGGCTAAACTGCGAAATGGCTGAATCTATTGTGATAAAACTCTACGAACAGATAGAGAGCAACCCCAGGAGGTATTTAAGTTTTATTTTATTCGAAAAACTTGAAGTTCTAATCATAAATTACGATCTTTTATTGTCTTCAACCTAAATAACGCCACAATTATAAATTCTCTACAGGTAAAGTCGTGGCGGTTTATAAGTTATCAAACATATAATTAACTAAAGATATTTCACTGCCAAAGAAACCATATACGGTTAATAAAGTTGACTTTCTATCATTTTTGACGCTAATCTTATAACTATAAAAATCTCGTGTCACAAGTTTTGTGGTCGCACTCCCCTAGAACGGCTCAAATGATTTTTATAAAATTTTGTGTGTGTGTGTGTGTGTGTGTGTGTGTGTGTGTGTGTGTGTGTGCGTGTGTGCGTGTGTGCGTGTGTGTGCGTGTGTGCGTGTGTGCGTGTGTGTGTGTGTGCGTGTGTGTGTGTGTGTGTGTGTGTGTGTGTGTGTGTGTGTGTGTGTGTGTTTAAGTTGATTAGAGAATGGTTTAGGTTTGGAATTATATACAGTAGGTGTCGTTGTTGTCAAAATCCAGGAAGCACTCGGGCAAAGCCGGGGCGGACCGCTAGTAGGTAGATACTACAAAAAAATTAAAATCAACTTTAACAAGAGTAAGATTGTATTTTTCTGGTTTTGCTATAGATTACCACTAATATTATTAATAAATTGAAGAATTAGCTTAACTGTAAAGTATTTTACTTCTGCTAGCCTTAGTAATTTTCCAGACGGATGCTACACTTGTGTATTAAGGATCATGATACTATAAGAATATGCAGTGGTGTTTCGTCCACTGAAACGGACCTAATGCGTAATTTAGTTCTTATAAAAGCCCAGTGCTTCAGAAACCAATTTTTGATCATACGCCAACATAAGAATTAAGAATGTTTAGGTATAATGTTTTAAATCAGGTGTCAACAGATTTCTCACCACAAAGGATTTCAAGGGTCAATAGGGCCAAGCATTTAGAGATTCCACAAAATACAAAATGTCGTTTATTATTTCCTGTTCTCTTTGATCTATTATCGGTCTATTTTGTATGAATAAAACCAATCGCGTTGATATATCTCTTTGCAGTCTACCACTCGTCAACAGCTGACTGCTTTTGATCTTTAATACGCACGATTAAATAATGTTAGCTAGCCATCATAATCAAATATTTTTAAGTAAGAAAATTTTTAAGAGTTTTATTAAAATTATTTTATAAATACTCTAAGAAAAATAAAAACATTAAAATAATAATAGGTTATCCGCAAATGATTAGGATAAATGTGGATATTTGCAGTAGAACTAGTGTAACCTCCAAAGCTCAACTTATTAGTAAGCTAATACGCGTAAGTGGCAATAGGCCGGCCATATTTTTATTTCTGTAATGTAAACGTAACTCTATGTAAAATAAACGTAACCTCAACACTTACATTTTCTCATGTATCGTGGGCGCAATTTACATACATAAATTTCACTAGGATAAACATTCAAACCTGGAACAATTATTTGTAAGCCACACAAATACTTATTCTGTGCAGGATTTGAACTCGCGGCCATCAGGGCTGCAACTTGTTGCTAAACCAATGCGCCATGGAGCCGAACAGCTTGAAGTACCGACAACCGATGAGGAAAAAGGTTATAGACAGGCAATCTCTTACCGGTGTAAGGGAAGTTAAGGGCGGCCAACCACTAGAGGGAGTAAAGACCTGGTGAGATGTGCAGGAAGACGATGGATGCAGGTGACTCAAGGCCGTGCTTTGTGGTGTTTCTAGGGAGAGGCCTATGCTCAACTGTGGAATTGTGAAGTGCTGTAGTGATGATGATGACGCATTAAATTTGTTATATGTAGCCCACATACGAAAAATTGTGAAGTAAAATTATGGATGATTTTAGTTACTTCTATACCCACACATGTGTGATTTTTGTACGGTTGATAACGAAGCTCTAAATTCCAGATATAGCTATAAAGTACTACTACTGCACTTACAATTATTGGCTTTACAATATTCCATTGATTGGAAAAGAAAACAAAGACATGAAATCCTTTGTTTTAGCACAGCAGTAGTAAATTGCGATTGTTAGCTTTCAGGTGTGGTTAGTCCAGTCGATCTGGCTATAAATTCACAATGAGAGTATCTATAGTTTATACAAGTACGTATAAAAGAGAGGATAAAGGTTCTTCTCACTATATTAAACGTCACATACTGACCATAACTTCTCTTTGCATCCTCTAGTCTCGTAAATTCGACAGGACATATTTAGGTTTATATTTCTTTTTCAAAAAATATTAAAAGCAATAACAGAAACTAAAAATAAATAAGCTTATTACTCTTTTCAAATAACAATTTTAAATTATTTTCGTTCCCAGACCTGGTAATTGAAATATAAACCAAATTACATTAACATATCTTATAAATTTCTACGCCTTTCAACTTTTATTTATTTATTTTGACTGCCTGATTGCGACTTCTGATCATAAGTACCGAGTTCAAAGCCTGAATCGTACTGAAATTATTATTGGATATTTCTGTCATGTAGTTCTCAGTAACAGCCCGAAATCAGAAAATTAGTGGTGTTTCACTGCCTTGCCTCGGAAAACATGTAAATCCGTTGGTCCTGCGCCTAATCTCTCTTCGGTCGTGTGGGATTGCCGTCACATCGGACTATGAACGTGAGGCAATACACTCGGGCAGTGTAATCCTGTCTTGCGTAGATTGCTAATCGCCGTTAAGACTGGTTACCTAGACTGATCAGTCTAGAGAACATTATTTACTTATTTAAAAACTGCTGCCTATGCTGATCCCCACGATAGGTGCACTCAGAAGGCTGCTAAGGATCTGTGAATCCTACGCAAAGACCCATGGGCTCAAGTACAATATAACGAAGAGCGAGCTCATGGTTTTTAATTCAGGCACTAAAAGGCAGCTCACCATGCCTATTATTAAGCTGTGTGAGAGTCCTTTGAACAGAGTCGTCAAATTTAAGTACTTTGGCCACTGGGTAACAGAGGACTTAGAGGATGAATTGGATATAGATAGGGAACGCAGAGCGTTGGCTGTTCGCTGTAATATACTGGACCGCAGGTTTGCACGATGTACTAAAGATGTGACGCTTTTTAAAGCGTATTGTCTATGCTTTTACACGTGCAACTTGTGGGTTAGATACACGCAGCGGACATACAATGTCCTACGTGTACAATACAATAATGCGTTCAGGGCGCTGCTAGGATTGCCGCGTTATTGTAGTGCCTCTGCCATGTTCGCCGAGGCACACACAGATGGCTTTCATGCCATAATACGTAAAAGGTCCGCTTCATTACTGAATCGACTACGTACCTCTACCAGCAGCATCCTGAATACACTTGCTGATAGGTGGGATTCTGCGATTATGAAGCACTGTTAACTGTTAAGCACTGATGTTTAATTTGTTAAGTTAAAAAAAGTTAAATACTAACATTAGTTTTAAGTAGTTATTGTTCTACTAACACTTTTATGGACAATGTCTGAATAAATATTATTATTATATTATTATAAAGGATGTACAAAAAAGTAACCTTAATCCTTAACCGAATGCCTTTCCACGACCCAGACACAATAGTTTAAACAATGGAAATGTTAATGTCTAATGATTCATGGGACATAAATGAAGACAGGATAACCTAATATATAAGCGTCTTTTTTAATTTTTGTGGATGACACTAATAAACCATTTACATATAAACATATATATATATATATATATATATATATATATATATATATATATATATGTTACATATATATATATATATATATATATATATATATATATATATATATATATATATATATATATATATATATATATATGTTTATATGTAAATGGTTTATTAGTGTCATCCACAAAAATTAAAAAAGACGCAATAACACCGAGCAAATTTCTGTTAACCTATACTACGTAAGGTGATTCTGATACCATAACCGTATTACCCTCATTAGGAAGACGCCCCTGCCCATTACACAGTTTGTTTCTCTCTTTTGCCTCTTACGACATCTTCGAGAAAATGTGCGGTAGTGGACATTCTTACACCACCACTCTACCACATTTTAAAACAGACTATGCGATCTAATATAGACAATTAATATTTTCATTTAGCTACTCTATATAACAAGCTCAGTTTTTAGCAGTTTACAGGTGTCATTCGTGAGGGAATTTACATTCAAGTACATACGTATTGTCACACAAAATACCTGTATCGTTTTTCTAAGGAACTATGTTGGTCGTCAAGCGGAAATTAAATAATTGTTTATAGGAGAGTTTTTAAAAATCTAGAACTACAATTTTAATACTAAGTGGAGTGAAGATTTCTTAAAATTTATTTCTATATTGTTGTCCCGAGATACGTCTTGCATAAAACATTCGCAGGCGTGTTGTGTCTGTATTTTGCTGGTTAAACTATTCACGATTCTACTATTCGAACGAAAAAATAGCTCACCCGTTATGTCTCTATTTAATTATAACACGTGATATTTAAAAATATCTGTACATATAATTGTAAGAGTGTACCATGTAGTGGCGGTGTAAGAATATCTATTATTCCATATCATCCCGTGAGTTTAGTAAGAGGTGACATAGGAATAGAAATAAGGTGATAAGTAGCAGCGTCTTTCTACAAAAGTAAAAATAACGGATTGCCGACCCACTTGCCAAGCTTAGCGAATATGGCAAATATTAGGTAATCTAAGGAAGAGGCCTCCATTCAGTAGTGATAACGGTAACGGTAAGATTGTCATATGTCTTATCAGGTCATCACTCCACATGGTGTATCGCCGGAGTGACAACCTATAATAGACATCGCAAAAAATCGAATGGTTGGGGCCATCTTGGATATGATCACAAACTGCAGACTTCTCGGAACGTTGACGCTTCACATTAGCTATATATTCCTTTACGCGGGTT
Organism: Parnassius smintheus behrii; assembly: GCA_036936625.1. Lineage (NCBI taxonomy): Eukaryota > Metazoa > Arthropoda > Insecta > Lepidoptera > Papilionidae > Parnassius > Parnassius smintheus. Next base: position 58,217,166 of record JAUPFT010000005.1, read on the forward strand.
CTAATTGATCTTTTTGTTTGTCGTATATATATAGGACAAACAAAACAACAACAACACAAGATCAGGTAGGTGGCGCGTTGAGTTTCCATTTATAGCGTAAACCGTTTATAATATATTTCATCTCTATATATAAAAACCATTTTTTTGTGTTTGTTTGGATGTGTTCCTGGATGGTTAATATTCACATTTAGATCCGGTAGATGGAGCTGTTATGAAGATCCAGAAATCACCCGTGCCAATCCCGGATCTCTAGTCTACACAAATCCGCTCAGTTTAGTTTAGTTCGTATATTTGCACATAACCATATGACCCTAACTTATAACGAAAAGTAAATATATAAAATGCTGGCATATTCTTGGAAATACATTTATCTAAAACGAACACGACATTGAATATATGTTTAATAGAAAATATGTTTCTTTTTTCTTAAGGACAATTATTAGTAGGCAATACAATACTTGTTCCGTGCGGTATTCGAACCCGCGGTTCCCAGCGCTGCAACTGATTGCTAAGCTACTGCGCCACCGAGCCGTCGTATAATTCTGATTATAACAAACTGGTCTGAATCATTTCTTACGTTATTTACGCAAATAAGAAAACGAATCTTGTGGATTTTTATTGTGTTTGAATTCTATTTCCGACTAAAATATTTAGGAAAAAATTATTTGACTTTAAATCCATTGTGAATTATATTTTAGATTTTATGGAGCTAAGCTATTCTAACTATATACAAATCTTACAAAATAACACCGATTTGAAATTAAATATAAACATCCAAAATTCAATACATGAGTTGCATCATACTACTATAAGACTTCAAGATACTATTAGCGCCTTCTACGTGAGTTTAACCAAAAAAATACAATTTTAGTGATTAGTCTTTATTATTTATTAGATCAGGACATCAAAGACCTCAGTTACCGTGAACAAAAACTAAGCTGTAAATTACCTTAGCGTCCAGAATGAGAAAGTTAAAATTAAACGCGATAAAACCCGTAAAATTTGTTTTATTCGATGAACAGAACGAATTGTTTTCATCCTCCTCTTAACAATTCAGATGTAACTAAAGCATTGCAAACTATTTTCATATCCACCTTAATTTAAAGCACTACTTCAAAGTAGCCCCAAATATGAAATTAAAATGAAAGCAATCTCGCACAAATCCGTGCAGAGCTTTTAATGCTTCAGCCGACCCGCGCAACCGCGACTGTTGCTTTTCACATTTAATAAATCCTCCACCATAATTACTTTCTTTTGTAATTATTTAAGGTTCAAGTACCGTGCTAAGAATTTCATTTGCACGCTCACAAAGTTGCATCTTTTGTTTTAAAGCAGGTAATTTAAGTTACGACTAAAACTAATGCTAGGGTTCCGAGTGAAAGTTGCAAAAAGTTTTAATTTGAGTTTGAAATTGTCTATATTGTTCTTAAATTTAGTGTATTATTTTCAGATTTAGAAGCACCTATAAAGTAAATGTCACCAACAGCATAATATGCAACAGCAACGGGGCAAATACCTCCTCTCATTTCTGTTGTCTCAATTATGATTACCGACATAATATTATCTATCTACAACTTAATATCTGATGATATTATTATGGTAGGATACAAAAATATTATATCTGATATTCAAACAAAATATCCGAGTATCCAAAAATATCACTATATTTTGAATGATCATAGATATCAGATATCATATCGGAATAATCATAGTGTTACAGTATACAGTGTATGGTTTTATCGCATTTTTTCCGCCCAACATGTGGTAAATTCGTTGTTAATTTAATATTAGATATTTTTTTAGTAATTTTTTTATTCCATGACTAAAAATTATTAATAATATTCGTGGAATAGAGATAATATTAATTATCTCTATTCCACGAAGGTATCCCCTGTATTGTGAATGTGTTTTATAAACATACATTTCAAATGGGCGAACACTGAACAATGGGTATAAACAATAAATGCACACGATACAATTAATTAAATATTAATTACAAATAAATAAAATATTAAATTGGCCAGTCACAATACAATAAATTAATTATTATTAAATTGGCCAGTCATAATTTATTTAAAAAATATTATTTGCAAGTAATACACTTCTAATCTCAAAATTTCCTCCCGATTATTTAACGGGTTGAATTGAAATATTATGATTCGATAAATAATAAATCCTGCGAACACTTTAGCGTGAGGATATTTTATCATTTCCAGTGATGCCTTAAATCTAGGGAATCGTTTGATAGACTTCAAATGGCTTCTGTGGATAAAGACCCGTCTCTGGCAACCGCGTACCACTGTTATAACACGTTTCAGTACGGTCAACTAACCTCGAGAGATCCTTTCACGGCTGTCACGAAAGGAAACGAGCTATCAGTAAACAATTTAATTAAATGGAATAAGCGCATTATGTTTATAGAGATTAATTACATATTGAAGATTAGATCGCGAAACGTTCACGAAATTTCGCACGACCACCCTCGCTTTTCTTCGGTTTTCTTTGGCTATGGTAATGTGTACCACAAAGGAGTGGAATAATTTGTCAGCGTCTGTCTTTCCATACGAATATAGTCCGGGCATCTTCAAGGCAACAGAGAATAGACTTTCGTTACACTAAGACTGTGCAATTTACCATCTAGAGCTTCATTACTACTCGTCACCGGGTGCAGTTGTGGTCAAGCCTAGCTATCCATGGTAGTTCAGATGGTTAACGCTCGCTGTAAATACAACAGAACGCGAGTAACCCGGGTTCGATCAACGAACCAATGAAATTGTTAATTGCAATTTTAGGTGCTGATTTGCCACGTGCTCGGCGGTGAAGGAAAACATCGTGAGGAAACCTGCATGTCTGAGGAATAAGAAAAAATATTTCGAAGACATGTGAAGTTCGCCAACACGCACTGGGAGAGCGCGGCGGATACTTCCTTGCCCTATAACCCTATCAGAAATGAGAGGAGGTTTGTGCACAGCAGTGGGACGTATATAGGCTTAACTTTACTTTTTTACTGGCTAATATAGTGTAGCAATAGACAGTAGCCATAATGGCAGGGTGCAGTTCGCGAACTCAAAAGTTTGTAGGTTCCAATCCGCCTTACGACTACTGTCGTGAATTACTCTCAACACAGCATTTTCAGCTTACAAGTAGTGGATAAAGTGTTCATTTACGGTAATATAATAATAAAAATACAACTCTGCAGTGTGTGATCACATCCACGTCGCCCCGCGCCGTTACATCACATTTGTTATACCCACAAATCCTTCGAAAGAACATCGACACCTACCAAGGATGATACGTGAGACTATTGCAAGTAAAAACATCTTCATTTCAATAGAGAAAGAGGCTGGGTACTACCACCTGCTTGGAATCATGTAATAAAGAAATCAAAAGTAAACCCAAGCGTACCACTGCAATACTTCAAGACACAGTAAGTTCGTTCTGGGTAGATCGGACCATTAATAATAATTAAAAAGCTGAAGGTTTCCCGGGCTATAACTGACATCGGGACGTCAGTCACCTCAGCCCCCGATGAAAATTTGTGCTGGAAAGCACCCGAACATAGAGAATTAAAAATCAAGAAATTAAACGCAAAAAAATCTATACGTGGGTCACTTATTTAGTTTTGAGATGCTCGAAATTTAAAAATAGAACACACCCGTGTTTCTAAAAAGAAAATTTATTTAAAAATGAAACTCCATAAGCCAATTGCACACTATTTAAGAAAAACAAAATTATATTAATATTCTTGCGCCACTTCGCGCGCTTTTCAATTAAAACGATAGATCTTATGAAATGAAATGAAATATTTATCTGCGTTTGGTTAAAGTACACTGAAAATTGTCATATTAATTAAAAATCCGCTTAATCAGCCATTATTAATGTCAAGCAAATCTTACAACTATGAAGTAAAGAAATAATAATATTTATGAATAAAATGTCTAAAATAGCAAATTTTCAACAAATAATCAATAAATAGGTAAAAGGTACTTAGTAAATATTTCACACATGGTCCAGTAAATTCATCATTCTAGTTGTTATTACGTATCGTAGTTTAAATTGAATTCTTCATCTCGTACACACCCTTTTACACACATACACGCACACTAACACAATAAACACAAAGGGTACATTTTACATATTTATTTCTTTCTATTTTTTACATTTTTTATAACCAACATGTAATATAAAGTATAAAGTCAGGTAAGTTTTCCACATACACATAATAAACATAAATTACTTATTTAATAATAATAAAAATAAGTAATTTATGTTTATTATGCCCGGGGAGTGGCGCCGTATGCTGAAATACAGGTTCTGGCCTAGTTCGGCAATGGATGCTACTTTTCATGTTATGAGATAAAATATTCCTGTGTAGTTTATAAATATACGTATTGTTAACTGATATATACGGAAATTAAGATTATTTTTATTATTGTTATAGAAATGATGCCATTTTAAAAGATACTGTTGAGGGGTTAAGAATATCCACTAGCGTAATTTCGTCTTGTCTCGTGGGTGCCGTAAGAGTCGTCGGAGGGAAACTCAAACAGGAAAAGGGCAGCAGTATTTTCTTAATAATAACTAAAAAATACAGTTTTTTATAACCAAAAAACACAGAATGACTTTCAATAAGTGTCATCCATATTTAATAAAAAATATTGTATTGTACATATTCAAAACGATCTATTCATAAAATTTAAACACAAAATATTATAAGACAGATGGAAATGTCGGTAAGGCTATCTTCAAACAAATGCAAGTATTTACATTCAATACACACAGAGTTATTTTGCAATACCTGGCCAAATTTGCCATTGAAATAATATGTACTTACATATTAGAAAAGCTATCTAAAACAAACGATGTGCGCTACTCTGTGTTCGCGCGGTTGGTTTTTTTATCATAGAGTAAACATAGGTATAATGATCCGTAGGTAATATTAGATTGTATTGTTAAATATATAAATTATATCGAGAACAATATTTAAACTTTGTCATTTATTTTGTGTATTATATTTGCTTATTTAATATAATATTACATAACATTATATCACTATTACATTTTAATGATATTTTTATCTGAATATTTTAAAAGAGATCTATTTCAAATATAAAAAACATACTAAATGTATGTTTAACAAAACTTATTAACATAACATTTAAATTACAAATATATTTATTTAAATTAGAATAAGAGTGGTTCATAAGTGCTGGGAACCCAAGAGTCAAAAATAGACGAATTTATTCCACTTTGACTTTGAAGTGGACACCTAAAAATAAAATAAAATAATAATAAGCAGATTTAAACATGAAAAATTTAGACTAATTATAATAACTAATACCTGTTTCTACAAAAAAAAAATGTGTATAATAATATACTCGTCCTATACTTAAGTACCCGCAAAAATGTCGCATCTTAACATATTAATTTCATAATCTATATTCCATGACACGAGATGGCGTCTTAGCAATTTTAGTTTTAGGGCCGTGGCGAAAAAGAAATCTTATAAACGCAGCCATGAAGCTAGCCGTGCTAAGATCATCGGCAAGTTCTATATGTACAGCGCGAGTAGTCAAACATATGAAAATACAAACATACGCCTTCGTGGATTTTACACCACGCCCACGAGCAAGCGTGACCTTGAACGGAGCAGCAAAGTCTGAACCAGTGTGTATAAAATTTTTTACAGATTGTGTTTTACGATAAGGCCTAAGGTTTGCTATTTTTGGGAATGACGGCCTAGGACAAACTCGAAAGCAAGCTATACATCTATGCACCCAATTTCAAATTAAGTTGTGTGCAGAAAAAATCCAATAATTCTGACGCAAAATAGACATCAACAATTCAAGGCCAGCGCGAAATTTTAATGTATGGTTTTAATCAACTAATAAATTAAAAATATTATCATTACGCGGTAAAAGTACAGGGTGTCGTTGATCGAAACAAAACGTGAGAATTGGATAAGTGCCTACAAATCGGCAAACGTAAATTACTCTACGCAATATAAAACTTTATACAAACTATTATACTTACATGAATAAAAATATTGCATAATCACTTCCAAGACTACAAAGACTTTATATTGTTGCACGCCATAATTAGTGCTTCTAGCACTATCTAGTATCAAGTAGCAGAAATACGAGAGCTTTCTAGAAAATTCCGTACTAGAACATTTCCAATAGCGCCATCTAGTATCAAATAGCAGAACTAGGAGAGCTGTCGAGAAATTCTATACTAGAACTTTCTACACCTAGTCTTTTGGAACTGATATGTACTCGAACATTCTAGATGTTTCAGTAGAAGAGATCCTATATAAGACTGGTATTGACCGCAACGGACAACAGACGATTTGGTGGTGCAACGCCGCAGAAGCTGTAAGGCCAGCTGCCGGCCATGAAGACCAGCCTATAAACGGCTTCTACATCTTTAGCATCTAACTTAGGTGCTCTGATGATGATGCTGCAGTAATAGGCCCATAGAAAGGGAGGACAGGCCTGCGAATAGGAGGAAAAGGTCCGTTGGCTAGAAGAGTAGCTGCAGCGCGGACAGGAGGAACAGGCACGTCGGTTGGAATACCAGCAGGCGGAACAGGCCCACCGACAGAAGGAACAGGCCCACCGACAGGAGAAACAGGCCCACCGACAGGAACAACAGGCTCGGCGTTTGAAAGAGCAGCTCAAATGCTCAAACGCGATAAGGAAGAGCAGATACTCCTCATGAAGGACCTTAACGCTACCTTCAGGAAATAGATAGGGAGGTGAAGGATGGGGTTGCTTAAAATGACAACCTCCTGTCGGAAGCTGAAACCCTAATCGACCAAGTAAACCATCGGGTTGACAACGTGATGGCTAACATGAAAAAAACGCTGGATTTCCTCAAACTTGGGGATGGAATTACAGCTCTCGTAGTAGCTTAATTACCTTCGCTACGTAGTTTCAAAGTGCCGCCGTTCGAAGGGACTTCTTCCTGGTTGGCCTACAAAATCCAGTTTGAAGCTTTTATGAAGGGGAACGACTGGAATAAAAGTCAGACAATGACTACTCTCACACTAGGCCTGCGTGACCATGCCTTAACTTTTCTAGAAACTCTCGGTAAGGAAATGATAACGAGCAGCTCCTAAAAGTATTGGAGGCGAGGTATGGCGACGTTCATCTGGAAAACGTCTTTCGTGCACAGCTTAAAGATCGTGTGCAATGCATCGACGAAAACCTGCAGCAGTGGGCGCTAGAGGTGGAGAAGCTGGTTCAAAAAGAATACCGATCTATACCTGAGCTAATTAAATAGAACTTAGTGCAGACATTCATCGACGGCCTCCTTTCGCAACCTTGAAGTCAGGGCTGCTGTGAGTCTCGGGAACCACGAAACGTTTAAGGACGCCTTGGCCCATACACTTGAGGTGGAAGCCGTGCGGCAGGATCTTCGTTCCCATCGCGTCAGGGAGGTTGCGGCAGCTACAGTTCGCGAACGCAATAAAGGATACAGCCCTAGGTGCTATGGCTGTGGGGAAAGGGGTCGTCTTCGATTCAGCTGCCCTAAAAGAACTTTGGAATTGGAAGGTGATCGATCTCAAGAGGTTGGTGCGGCTAACAGCACCGCCCAGCAGCAGAAAAAATACGACTATGTGATCGAAAATCACAGCGAAAAATCTCATGGCAACGCAGATGCATTGTCAAGAAGACCTCGTCCTGAAGATTGCAAGCATCGTACAAGCCAAGAAAGTAGGGAGTGGTATCAGTGATGGTGCTCAAGACGAACCACCTCAGCAACGAGTTGAAGGATAGCCTACAAATGCACAGTAGGAAGATTCAAACATCAAGTCGATTCTGGAATGGATTGAAGCCAGTGCTACCAATCCCGAGTGGAATGACGTCTCAGCGATGAGTTTGTCGACGAAAAGCTATTAGGCTCAATGGGATAGTTTGCTGATGCAGGATGGGGCCCTGTGCCGTTGATGGAAAATGTTCGGGGAGCTGTTGTTTGCAAACGGTTGTCCTTAAAGTTAAAGTGCCGGATCTTCTACATTTGCACCAAAATGTTTATGGGAGGCCACCTGGGAGTTAAACAAACTCTGGCGAAGATCTGAGAACGTTTTACTGGGTCCACTATTGTGACAATTTCAAGGATCTATGTCGCAAAAGTACAAGTTGTGCGGCTGTGACGGGACCTCAGACTCGTAGTAGAGGTGCATTGAAATTGTACAATGTTGGTAAAGTAAAAGTCGTAACAAATATTTCATGGTTGCGTCTTTACCATGTGGCCAGAAATCTTCGCCACTCAAAATCAAGAAGATTCAACAGTTGCAGATAAAATAGTTCATGAAATCGTCGGTCGTTTTGGAGTACCTTTAGGAATTTACAGCGATCAAGGAAGGAATTTTGAGTCTCATATATTCCAGGAAACTTGCCGAGTTATGGGTACTCATAAAACAAGAACGACTTCTTATCAACCGCAATCTGATGGAATGGTAGAACGAATTAATCAGAAATTGGAGAGGTACTTAGCAAAAGTTTTAGACAATCGGCGTCGAGATTGGGACAAGCACATACAACCGTTTTTGTTGTCATATCGAAGCGCTGTTTACGGAAGTACATCAGTGAGACCAACTTTCGCAAACTATGGAAGAGAATTACAGCCACCTGCAGACCTGACCACTGGAAAACCACCTTCCGCCGACGACATCGCTCGAGTCCCGTGTTCACGTACAATGAATCTGTCACGTGACCGGTCGCGAGGTCATCTCACTTTGTAAATTTGGGGCTAATTCATAGTATCTATAAACCTGGCTCGAGGGCTATCCCCTTTCGATGTTCCCTTCGGCTGCGATAAGACTACTACAAGTTCAATTCCTACTCCAGAACCAAGAATCTCTAACGTTTCGCTTTTCAACTCCTCGCATTATCTATCATTCAGGTTAAGTATATGCGAAACGTTCCGTCCATCCATTTCCCGAAATTGGGAGCCAATAATTCAGGAGATTAAATAGCGGTGCAACAATGCAAAGTTGCCGAAATATTATAAACCGTTGGAGCGAAACCAAGGTGTGATACACGAGGAGTTACACCTGACTTTGTTATTTAACAAAAGGTGAAGGAAAGTAGGATGGGAAAATGTACCGGATAATTACTAGCTGACAGAACAAAAATGCGAGGGTATTCGTTTTCCGTTTCATATTTCTCACCATAAAAATCTGAAATCTCATTAAATATCAACGATTTAATAACAAATAGAATGAATAGAATAGAATACAATGGTTTTCATTCAATATAGATTAGTACATAATGCTCATTGAAAGTTGTTTTATTATTTACCACTGGCTTAAAAAATACTACTGTCTTGAGAAGACCTGGGAAGGAGAAGAACTGGAAACATTATATGATTAATTTTTTAAACATATTCACTTTAGCATAATTTTGAACAAATTTTTAAATGAATTTTAATAGAATCAGTGTGGTGGTGATCACATAAAATTCTCAGACGTTATTTTCATTTATGGTTTACTAGCTGATATTTCTGTTATTAAAATACCCCTATCATTTGTTGATGTGTTTAGAATTGGACAAATTCGACCCACGGAAATGAAACAGAAAATGGGTGGCGGCATCATCCTGATAACAGCTCAAAATAATAAAAAACTGCGGTAGCCTGCCTGCTGCCAAACTTGACAGCTATGATGGCAAATCTGCCCCTTATGAAATAATCTATAGGGAAGGCCTGGGTTCAGTAGACTTTGATAGGCTGTCATAATTATGATCATGATAAAAAGATGTATCACTAATTAAAGCTATTCATTTTTGATACTTTTTTAACGTTACCGTTATCGTTATGACCTATCAAAGTCCATTGCTAAACATATATTGCCCCATAGGGGACATTTGCCAGATGGTTTTAAATACTATGTACTAGAAGAATCAAAACCACCAAGTAAATAACTATGTATAAAATAAAAGATGTGACTCTCTATAAATCAAGTTGACAGATAATTCATCATTTTACCACAATTTAACATTTTCAATTTAACAAATCTTCATCACAAAAAGCAGCCACAGCTTCCATATAAATGCAAATGAGCAAAAAGACAAACAAATTGCAAAATTATTAAAATTTGCCCTCTTAGCGTTTCACTACCCTGCATTCTTCACTCAGTGTGTTTACATGCGAATGTTTTTCAGAATAAAAAATATTATAAAATATAATATATGTTCACGCACGATTGTTACACTTCCATCGCGCGTCTCGAACGGGGTGAAGAAACGGTTAGCGTTGCGCGGGAGGCGGGGGCTTGCTGTGCAGTACGCGCACAGCAAGCGCCCCATTCGGCAGGAACTTGGAGGGCTACAGCTGTACCGGTCAGACGTCGGGAGTTACGTAATAGTTTGCGTCGAACGTCGTGAGCCTCTTACAGTGTTATCTTAATTTGTCTTCGTGATAAAAAGGCCGGAATAGTATAATTATTGTTGTAACCGTTTAAGTATTGTTTGTGAATGGTATACGGTTGCGGGCGGCCGCTGTTTTGATTTAAGGCCTAAAATCTGAGTTAATTGTGCCCGCCATCTTGACTTTACTATTGAATATTTAGGTTTAGTCTAGACCGCCTCGAATTTAGTTGTCTGTTTCGAACGTGTTACGTGACAAGAGGCCTACTTGGAGTTTAGAGTGATTAAACGAACTTTTATGCCGTTAATTGCAACGACGAGTTATTAGTGCGTCGTCATATAGCGCGATAAGACTTTAACTTTGCCTGAAAAACGCTGAGCGTTGGGCTTCTAGACGAGAATGCGTTCTTCTCGTGGTTATTGTTTTGTGCTAAGTGAACCTGGGACTTTGAACTTTGACCAACCGTCCTTAAGTTGTGCAGCGTGTCATTTGTTTTAATGTCGATTAACGTTGATTTGGTTGAATTTGAAGTTAATTAAATGTACAATAAATTTGATACACTAATATAGTAAAAATAGAAGTAGCAGTTTTCAATTGGTGAACGCCCCCCTGGATGAATCCCATATTTGGAGAGAGGCAGCACCTTAGGATCTGCAATCCAGGATCAGCGGGGATGTCAGGTTACACATTGTACACATTACGGCACACTACTTATATGCACATCACTTATTACCTGACAGGTACCCCGTGGTCAACACTACCTCCGCCAATCGGTAAGAGGTGCTTGCTTCTTTGTTAGCCATTATAATTTAATTATACATAGGCCATTGGGCTCCGCCCTTGGTTGCTCGTTGAGGGGACCACTCATGGGCCCTGATCCCGTCGATCTTGTTGGGACAACTAAGAGCGTGTACAATATATTTAATATCCTCATTTAAATATACTTACACATAAAATAAATAGAGAATATTATTGGTTGTTGATATCATCTATATTAAAACATATTTTATAAGGTGATGAATTAAAATTCTGTAGTTAATTAAAATACGTTAATTCCACATCTATATTCTAGAAATTATATCAGTATCTTGAACGCATTTCACTTGCATTAAATATGCACAACTATGTAGTCCCAGCCCTGTTATTTGTAATTTTACGTGCTGATTTACCATGCGATAGCGGTGAAGGAAAACCTTTTGAGTAAAAAGCAGAAATTAAAAATATATATTTCGTAAAGATGTAAAGTATACACACGGACATTCCTTGGGCTAAAACACTCTCAAGTAAATAAGAGGAAGCCTGTATCTAAAAGCGGCAATAACTAACTCTTTCAACTCATAAAACAAAAATAAAATAATGACAGATATAATGAAATTTTCGTTATTATATCATTGCAGCCTCTTAGAAATCTAAAATCGAATATAACCCATAGATTGTCTCAGAGGAGAAATGTTGACTCGTTGACTCCTCAAAGGTTGGCAACCGCAACTTTTATTATTTTGTTTTTTGGAGAATCTGGTTAGAAAAGTGCACATAGTCCATATAATGGTGTGTAAAATATAATAGAGGTAGAAGTAGATCAATACATCTACATCTATCCTTGATTAAGAAACAAAATACAGACGAGTTTTAACCCCTTAGACTAAGACAGAATGCCCCGTTTCCAGTAAAAAGGGTGTACAGTTTTCTACACTAATTACACGAAAGGCAGCAGCATTAATCTGCTATTTTACGCTGGTATTCTGTGAGAGTCTAGTACTTGCCCAATCGAGCCGTCGAATTTGTGCTACAGCTATAATGTAGCTGCAGCGTGGCTGTATTACCTAAGTAAATATTTACCTAGGACGGATATGCTTTGGAGGCAAGTTAGCATCACGTTTTTATTATATTTTGAATTTTAATAAGAAAAATGCTGCATCCCATACTCTGATTCATATCCCTCCGTCGCCTCTAACGACACTCACGGTACGGGGGATATGGGGCAGTGCATTCTCTTACTTCACCACTGCGGAGTTTATACATGTAAAACATTTTTTTAAAACCAATTATTTAATTTATGATTAAAACTGCTCACATTTATAAAGCTCTCTCATTTTAAAGAAAACAAGATACCTTTTCAAAGTGCTGATTTTTTTGTGATTTTTTTCGCGGCCCATACTTCCGGCAGTTTTAATTTCATTACGTTTTGAGCTTGAAAAAATTTCTGCCGTTTCTTAAAACGAAATAAATGAGCCGCTTGCAAAATTTATAAAAAGTGTATCACAACGGCTTAATGAATCTCTTCCCTTTTGAATATAAAGGCTTTTGTAACCAATGGAAACATTTTGGTTTAAGCGTTTGATTTATAACTTAGTTTATAAGTTATTGAAACTTTATGGTTTAATAAGGTCGAAATACATTAAAGAGGTTGCTATTTATTTGGTTAAAAATTATCCCTAAAGAAAATACATTTATTTGATTTTCGTTGACAACAATGCTTTTTGAATCTTTATTTTATTCTGTGTACGCATTTAACAATGCTATATTGTGATGCGCCGGACTCAATAAACCACTGTATGACCTGAAAGGCATTTCCTCTCTGTAGTTTTTTTAAAAAAAGTTAATTGTTAATTAATTATGTTTACATTACAATTATAATAAAATCTTTTTATGAATTGAGAACAAAATTTAACTTTACTATATTTTTTCCTTGTGTAAAGTATTTAATTTTTTAAAAAAGAAATAAAGATGGCGACTGACATGAGCATTTGCTCGATGTGAATATACGCATCAAGAATTTGTTCGCTGTGAGCAAATTCTGATATCATCTGAATATTTGCGACAAATATATTGTTTCGCGCCATAATTAATGCCCAGTACTTGGCAACACTAGTTACCACTAGCGCCTTATAGTATTTGGTAGCAGAACTAGGAGAGTCAAGATCCTTCTAGAAAATTTCATGCAAGAACTTTCTCGAGATATTGACACCTAGTCAGTCGAGACTCGGAACCGGTACGTACCCGAACGTTCCAGATGTGTCTAGAGTAGAACTTTCTGGAATTATGTGAGGCCATATTTAAGGCCAGTATAGACCGCGACTTAAGTCAATCGAGTTCCATGTATGGTTCTCACCAGCCAGAACATCGAACGACATGAGTAAGCCGTAAGAGCCAGAGCCCGCCTCCATCTGTTCGAACGGCCGAGATAACTCATGCACTTACATTTTCATAGAAGTTGTCGTTACGCAAGTAACGATGCGGAATGATTTAAACTCACTTTTCACAGCTCACGGCCTTTCAAGCCGCGGGCCATGATACCTATAAAGCTGTAAAGCTAAAAGTCTAACAACATTAACATCATCAGAAACCAAATCCGAATCAGTGTTGAATTAACAATTCAAGCGAATACTTCGAAACGATACAACTGCGATCTAAAGTGATCAGTAGCATAATTATGTTTTTTTATTAGTGTAGTTTTAATTTGTCATAACTGTGCAGTAATTAAAGTGTAAATTTAGGTTATTCACTCAGCAGTTTTTAAATGTCTCGAACCCTAAGCTCGCAACAATTGGTGTCTGAAGTGGGAAACAATCATTTTTTTTTTTTTTTTTTTATTAGGAAACTCAACAGCATATTTTTAACAATCATACTTAAAATACATATTAACACACTTAGCCAATAACAGAGTTTCACAACATGCTGAATAACACTTACAAAGCAGAGAGGTAAAATTGTAACTTAATACATATTATCCAAATACATAATATTTTACACACGATTGCAGTACATGGCTCTATATTATGTGATTTGTATACATTTATGTTTAGATTTAAATTTAAATTTAAGTTTAAGTTGACAGCTTTTTATAAAATTAATAAAACAACAAAAATAAAATGATATTCACTGAGTAAAATAGAATAAACAATAAAAATACATAAAATAAATATGTTGCATGTTATTTTGTATGCTTTATAGTTCTATTATAATTAATATAACGACATGATTTCCAAATTGATATTTTTACAGAATTGTGATAATACAGATGGAGTTATAGAATAGATGTACATTATGTGATAGTTACTGCTTCTTAGACAGCTTCAGGATAAGTTTGTGTTTAAAGTTAGACTTAGAAAAGTTGAAAATATCAACATTACTATATTTACTATTATAAATTTTGGGTAGACGAGTCATGACAGCGTTCATACCATATTTGGTACGATGTTTAGGTACATTGAAAAGTGGGGTCTTTCTAGTACGGTACTTAGGAGTGCAGAACTGGATACCTGCGAGAAGATTAGGACTATAAATGTTACTGTGAAGGATATCATGCAAAAAACACATATCAAGTAATTCTCGTCTAGATTCCAGCGACAAGAGACCGTATTTAATACACTCCTCATTATAAGTTTCACAACGACGCATGCCGGTTTTGTAATTGAGGTGCTTTATGAAGAGTTTTTGTATTCTTTCCAATCTGTTTATATACAAAGCATATTGCGGCGACCATATGGAGCTACCATATTCTAGAATACTGCGACAATATGCGTAGTAGATAGATCTGAGGCTGTTTATGTTTTTAAAAGGTTTGCAAGTCCTCATAATGAACCTCAGATTGCGATATGATTTATTTACGATATGGTTGACATGCTCAGAAAACATCATTTTAGAATCAAGGAGAACTCCTAAATCCTTTACTATCTCAGTCCGTTTTATGCCTTCATTTTTAAAGTGATACGGAAAAACAATTTTATTTTTCTTTCGGCTAAAACTGATACATTGACATTTACTTATATTTACTGTTATATTGTTTCGGACATAATATGAGTGTAAGTTATCCAAGTCACGTTGAATTAGTTCACAGTCTTTGATCGAGTTAATTTTCAGGAACACCTTTTTGTCATCAGCGTATAGTAGATGATTTGAAAATTCAAAACATTGGTTAATATCATATATATATGCAGAATAGAAGAGTGGACCTAGATGTGATCCCTGAGGAACACCTGATGGAATTTGTATGAAATCAGACTTAAAACCACCAATGACAACAGCTTGAGAACGATTAGAGAGATAAGAGGTAGTCCATCTTAGTAAGTCACCATGAATTCCAAGCCTGTACAATTTGTCTAAGAGGATGCTGTGATCCACACGGTCGAAAGCTTTCTCAAAATCCGTGTAGATCACATCAACCTGTCCATCATGCCGATTTTACCTAAGGATGACACGGAAAGTATCCGTACCCGAAATCAATAACAGCAGGAGATGGACCAAAGACGATTTAGAGGTGCAACGCCGCAGACGTCGGCGGGCCAGCTACCGACCACGAAGACGATCCCGTCAGCAGCTCCTGCATCTACAGCACCTAACTTAGGTGCTCTGATGATGATATTGCAGGAGCAGGCTTGCCGATGGAAAGAGCAGGCTCGCCAATAGAAGGAAGAGGCCCACCGACACAAGGAACAGGCCCGTAGGTTGGAAGGGCAGTTGCAATGCGGTAACAAATAGCGGATGCTCCTCATAAAGAACGATCACGCTACCTTTGGGAACGAACTAAGGGAGGTGAAGAATACGGTTGCTCAACATGATAACCACCTGTCGGAAGCTGAAACTCAAATCGATTAAGTGAACAATCGGGTTTGACAACGTGATGGCTGGCGTGAAGAAAACTCTGAACGACCTCAAACTTGAGGATGGAATTACAAACGGCTAGAATAAAAGTCAGGCCATGAAGCTCTATCCCTGGTCCTGCATAACCAGGCCTTAACTGTTCTGGAAGCTCTCGGTTAGTAAGTGACTTACGAGCAGCTCCTTGAGGCATTGGAGGTGAGATGTGGCGATGCTCTCCTGAAACACGTCTTTCATACGCAGTTTAAAGATCGCGTGCAACACAGCAATGAATACCTGCGTCATTTGGCCCTTGAGGTAGAGAAGCTGGTTTGAAAAGCATGTCAGAAAACCAGTCTATACCTGCGCTCATTGAAAGGAACCTGTTACAGACTTTCATCTACGGCATCCGTGACTTTGAAGTCAGAACCACTGTGAGGCTCAGGTACCAAGAGACGCTTAAGTCATGGAGGTTGTACAGTTCGCCACCACAATAAAAGACATAGACACAGCCTTAGCACCTAGGGTGCTAAGGCTGTGGGAAAATGGCCATCTTCGATCAAGCTGACCTAAGTGAAATGTATGTAGGGAAGGTGACCGATATCGAGAGGGTAGTGGAGCTAACGGCACCACCCAACAACTGCAGGATACGACTTTGTGATCAAACATCGCCGCAGGAAATCTAATGGCAACGTAAATGCATCATCAAGAAAACCTTGTCCTGAAGACTGCACGATTGTACTAGGCAAGAGGGTAAGGAAGTGGTATCTGTGACGATGCTCAGGACAGACCAGCTCAGCAATGAGTGGAAAGATAGCTTACAATATTCACAGGAGGAAGATTCGGATATCAATCTGATTCTGGAATGTATGAAGGCCAGTGCTCTTAAGCCCAAGTGGAGCGACATCTCAGCGATGAGTTCAACCACAAAAAGTAATTGGGCCCAACGGGACAGATTGCTGATTCGGGACGGATTCCTGTGCCGCAAATGGGAAAATGGTCGTGGAGATAGCTGTTGTTTGCAAACTGTTGTCCCTAAAGCTAAATTACCAGATGATCTACAGCTGTACAATAATGGTTGTTCGGGAAGCCATCTGGGAGTTAAACGAATTCTACTGAAAATGCGAGAAGAGTTTTACTGGGTCCATTGTCGTGGCGATTTCGAGGACTGGTGTCGCAAATGTACAAGTTGTGAGGCTGTAAAAGGAATTCAGTCTTGTAGTAGAGGTGCACAGAAATTGTACAATTTTGGTGCATCATGGGAGAGGATAGCCTTTGACGTTACGGGGCAACAGGTATTTCACGATTATGATGGATTACTTTAGTAAGTGGCCAGAAGTCTTCGCCATTCCAAATCAAGAAGCTTCAAAAGTTGCTGATAAACCAGTTTTTACATCATTTTCTACATACACGATAGAAAAAAGAAGAAGATAGAAGAAGCCTTTATGCGCTCATAAGGGCTTCTATCCTACACTACGTCAATGTAGTCGTCCAACCAATCAAACCGCAAGAATATGACGTGATATTCGAGATGGGGCTCGTGACGAAGATACAATGTTTTACGTACTTTCTAACAATTACTTTCCGTAATTTGTATATACGAAATAAAACTATGTGTAGAAAGTTTGAGGTGTTTTAAATACACTTCCATTATGTCAGCTTAGACAACTAGTTCATGAAGTCTTTTGTCGTTTTGGAGTACCTCTAGAGATTCATAGCAATCAAAGATGAAATTTTTAGTCCCAAATAGTCTAGGAAACTTGCCAAGTTATGAGTATGAGTAAACAAGAACAATTTCTTACCACCCACAATCTGATGGAATGGTAGAACGATTTAATCAGACATTGAAAAGGTACCAAGTATTGTGGAAAATTGGCAACGAGACTGGGACATATACAACCGTTTTTGTTGTCATATCAAAGCGCTGTTTACGAAAGTACATTGGAGACACCAGTTTTCGCAAACTTTGGAAGAGAATTACGGCTGCCTGCAGACCTAATCACCGGAATACTACCTGATGATCTACCTACACAGTAAAACCAATACAAATGACTTGCGAAACAAAATGAATGACATTTATGATCACGTCAAACAATTTTGGTTATTCACTTGGCAGTTTTCAATTGTCTCGAACCCCAAGCCCCATGCTTGACTGTGCTTCAATATTTGTGAACAAAATGGCGGACATAGAGTTTACTTCGTTCCTTTTAATTCGTTAATACTACTTAACGTAGAAGAAAAAGCGCATTTAGACAACATTTTTTTTCAAAATGAGAAATAAAACTGAGGAATTGAACCCAACTACATTTCATCAAATGCAAAAACATTACAACACAGGCGCAGTAAGCTCTCGGTGGTGTTCGAGCTAGCGACTGACTATACACAGCCAGTCCAATCCAGGTGCTTGGTGATAGTCATCGTGCTACTCGCCTCGCTGTCGAATATTCGACTTGCAACGAGCTTACGTCGAGAAAATGCTCACTTCGGTCGCCACTTTAAAAGTGACAAACGAGCAAACAGTCCACCTGATGATGAATGAATGCTGTGGCCCATATACACATCTATTCTCGATTTGGAATCATAATACAAATAAGTATTCACCCATGATGATTAAGATGGAATATATCATTAGAAGTAAATGGAGCCACCTGTTCTTGTCTTTAACTACAAGTATAAGAAACACAACAATTTAATGATCTAACGCAACATACGTAATGGATCCAAATGTAAGACACATATAACAGGTAGGCAGAGACTACGGACTTCCATTTGGCACGATCCTGACATACCTCTTTCACCTCTTTTACATCCATATATCTACGCATACACGCTCGTCGGTAAAGGGTACTTCTAACGTGGCACATTTTCAAAATATCGCCAATTTGGTCGATAAACTTTTTCCTAGGGCGTCCCTTCCCGACTCGGCCATTCACACCTGCCTTATAAATTTGCTTTGTCACTATTTCCTCAATCATTCTTTCCACATGACCAAACCACCGAAGCATTCCTTTCTTAATCCTGGTCACAACATCATCTTGCATACCACATTTATCTCTTATCACGCAATTTCTCACCCTGTCATTCAGATTCAACCCTATCATATTCCTTAAAGACCGCATTTCTACAGCATTTATTCTACTTTCGTGGTTCTTCTGCCACACCCAGCTTTTACTACCATACATTAAAATAGGGACTAACACAGCATTTTGAATTACCATACGTGCCTGTTTTGACACATTCTGGTTCTTCATAATAGAGTGTAGTGCCCCATTCACTCTATTCCCTGCATTTACTCGTCGTTCTATATCCCTATCATATCTACCATCCCTGCTAAATACACATCCCAAATACACAACCTCATCCACTTGCTCAATTAACTCTCCTTTTATTCTTATTTTACATACCGTTTTGCTTTCCTCTCTTTCAAAAACCATCACTTTCGTCTTACATGCGTTCACTTTCATTCCCCTTTCTTTTAATTCCCAGTTCATTAATGTAACCATCATTTGCAACTCAGCCGCCGATGACGCAAATATGACTTGATCATCGGCATACAAAAGGCATTTGATGGTTAACTCGCCCATTCTTAACCCACATTCTTCATCTTTCAAAGTTTGCAAACACCTGTCCATAAATAGGTTGAACAGCCAAGGGGAAGCTACACAGCCCTGTCTGACACCTTTTTGGATGCCAAGCCAGTCCGAGTAGACCCCATTGATCCTGACACAAGCACTAGAGTCCCTATAAAGAGACCTTAATACCTGTATCAAACCATCGCTCAACCCATATGAGTTCATTGTTTGCCATAACACATTCCTGTCCACTATGTCATAAGCCCTTTCCAAGTCCATGAATGCACAAAAAACTTTCTGGTTTTTGGCCAAAAACTTCTCCGCAATCATGCGCATGGAAAAGACTTGATCTGTACACCCCATTCCCTTTCTAAAACCCGCTTGCACATCCCAAATTTTTCCATCAGTTTCTTTCATAACTCTTTCAATTAACACCTTAGCATACAGTTTACCCACAATACTAAGCAAGCTGATACCGCGGTAGTTTTTGCAGTCCTGCAATGTAAGAATTTTAAATAATCAATAATTTTACAATGTCTTTCAGATCTAATATCTGAAACTTCACTCAATAATGACGGAAGTTGATGGATTACCATCAACTTCCGTCATTATTGTATTTCAGACTACAATTTCCTTCAGGTTTCCTTCAAAGCAAGTATAAATAGATTTTTATTAATCTAAGTCAATGCACTTAAATATAACTTATGACATAATTTAAATATACCAATGAGTAATTTAAAAAATTAAAATGACATATGATTGTAATAATGATAAATTTCATTAAGCTGACTTTAATAATTTAAATAAGAAATTTTTATTCAAAATATAGTTTAATACTGGCAGCAAAATTCGCTCCTATCAAACTACTTATTTATGTTTTGACTCAGTCAGATTTATTATTATCGAAGATTATATTAACTCATACATTTGATTTTGAGTCAGTTACCAGTAATTTAAATTATATCATAAGACAGTAGAGGTAGTCTCGAGGAAAGATAATTTAAATAGCTTAGAATACAACACACCAATACTTATCTGTGCAATTTCACTAAATATCAATAATAAAAACTGTCTAAACTTGGTGCATTAAAAAAACAAGGCATGTTAAGAAAATAATTAGAAATTTAATTATTTCTAAATAGTAAAAATGTGCATATTTTATGTACCATTGAATATTGGTTGGAAGACTGTTAAAATCACTATGTTTAATTTCAGTAATAACCAGATGGTCAGTTTTTTTCAGTAGAGATACTACACTACGTGGTGGCTCCTTAGTATTAGCTAATAAATTATAATTATTTAAAAAACGTACAGATACTGTGAGTATCTCTGTTGGGCGAACTGTAGAAATTGCTGTGCTGAGCTTGAGCACGTCATTGTTATCGGTGTTTACAGACCCCATGTTTAATTTTTGATACCAACTATAACTATATTTGAAACAAATATAGAGGAATTTTTAGTTAAGCCTAATGAACATAATAAACCTGTTATAGTACACGAAGACTTTAATATCAATCTCATGGAAGCTTCTTGCTTCAGTATTAAATTTTGCTCATTGTTCAAATTATACAATCTTGATTTTTTTCTTTAAAACTACACGTATTGCACGGTGTAGTGCAACTTGTATTAATATATTGATATTATTTTTGCAAGTGTACTACCAGTCAACAAATTAATAGTTCAAAAATTAATAATTCTAAGTAGTGATCACTGTGAACAACTGGTTGTATTACCTTATGAGCACAAAAACAGGCATTTGTGTTTGTTCCGATTAATCCAAAACGCCTGAAAATCCTTCCATCGTTTTCTTACAAGAAAAATATAAGGAGTATAATTAAACCCTTATAAGCAATGAATTTAATAAAAAAATACTTTCAAAACATCCTCCAGTAACAGTCACAGGGAATTTAATTTGTGGGCGACCGTAGGAATTCATAAGCGCTTCATCTGCTCTTATGAATTCGGTTATATGAATTTTTCCATGAAAGACCATATAATATTTCCCTTTAATTTAGTGAATATGTATATAATGTCATTTTATTGCATATGTGCCCGTTTTGGACTGGATAGGCTGCTTTTTACATATTGTACCAACAAAGTCATTCAGAAACTACGATAGAGTTTTTCAGGTTTAAGTTCAGTTACTTTCAGATATTGTGGAATAATTCATTAGCTCAGATAGTAAGGGTTCATTGTTCATATCACAGTACGCGTGCAACCCTAGTTCGATTTCCGCAGGCACCAAAAAATAGTTAATTGCAACTTGAATTGTTGATTTATCACGTATTCGGTGATTAAAGAAAACCTCGTGAAGAAATCTATATACGTAATAAATAAGAAAAAATTATATTTCAATGACATGTGATGTTTGCCAACACGTATTGCACCAGCGCAACGGGCACTTCCTTGCCCTAAAATCTCTCAGAATTTAGAGGAGGCATGTGCCCAGCAGTGGGACGTATATAGGCTGTAATTTTTTAAGTTTAATCATAATGATTTCTTAAATTTACTCGAACACTACACATTGAATAAAACTAAATTTACGGAATCTATCACGTTTATTTAACTAATTATACTTATTTTTAATTCCCGACGTTTCGGGTGCTTTACAGCAACCATGGTCACGGGGGGGACTGAGATGTTTGACGTCCCAATGTCATTGTTAGCCTGGCTACCTTCAGTTTTTGAATATTAATTTTTGGTCCGATTTACGCAAAACGAACTTACAGTATCTTGAAGTCTTGCAGTAGTATGCTTGGGTTTGGGTTTAATTTTGTTAATTATAGGATCCCAAGCAGATGGCAGCACCCAACCAGATTTTGAAATTAGGATGTTTTTTAATTTCAATAACCTGATAACACTATTGGTCATACTGTGTATAGAAAAAGACCCATATCAACCGATATTTAAATGGTGAATCTCACCATCATCCTTCACAGTTAGCTACCGTGGGTAAAATGGTTAAAATCAATAGAGAAGATGGTTGGGTGCTGCTATCTGCTTGGGATCGTATAATTAACAAAATTAAACCCAAACCCAAGCATACCACTGCAAGACTTCAAGATACTGTAAGTTCGTTTTGCGTAAATCGGACCAAAAATTAATATTCAATAACTGAAGTTAGCCGGGCTAACAATGACATTGGGACGTCAAACATCTCAGTCACCCCCCCACCCCCATGACCATGGTTGCTGTAAAGCACCCGAAACGTCGGAAATTAAAAATAAGTAAAATCAGTTAAATAAACCCAATAGACTCCGTAAATTTAGTTTTATTCAAAGTTTAATCATTTTCAGAAAAATAAGTAAAAATAAATTTCCCGCAAAAATGATTTACTTTGTGACCCTTATTATATTTGTAAATTTTTCTCTCAGGAAATTTCTTTTATTTAAATTTTTTGCATTTAATTTATTTTTACTTAATTCTCTGAAAACCTGTACGAAGCATTGGTTAAGCCGCTTTCCGGGTTTAACATTATTACATTTTTCCACGGACAAGAGCATTATTTTATTTTCAAGTTGGAGAGAAAACAAGAGGGAGCATTAGAAATTTCTTTTTAATTTTTTTAACAAACTGCCTCCATGATACAGGAGAAAATTTTTGTGTGGAGGTACACAAAAATTTTATCCTGTGTCATGGAGGCAGTTTACATACATAAATTAAAAAAAAACAAATATCCAGATCCAGTACAATTATTTGTAGACCATACAAATACTTGTTCCGATCTGGATTCGAACCCGAGGCTCTCATCGCCGCAACTCACTGCTAAGCAACTGCGTTTAAGCCGCTTTTAAGGTTAGTTTTCTTTTTAAATATTGCGATGCAAACGGTTACATGACTTTTGTTCCGAGGTTCATCATTAAATATTTGTAAGCCAAGTCCTACTTATCAGCAGCAACTAGGCGTTTCTATTGTACTAAGGTTGAGACTTATATATTTTTAATTTAGTTAGCCAAGTCCTACTTTTCAGCAGCAACTAGGCGTTTCTATTGTACTAAGGTTGAGACTTATATATTTTTAATTTAGTTTAGCTAAAATTATTATTTTCTATTATCCTTTATTGTTAAGTTCACCATCTCTCTAGGTGTCCCTGACATAAAACTCTTACATCAGGTTTGAAATCCCGGATCTAAGCTTTAGTTTTCCTTAGCCAACCGTTATCCACTGCCAGCGTTAAAGTGCGGGTACAGAAACCCCGTCTCAATAGAGAGTGTAATTAATTGATGAAAAAAAAAACAAAAAATGCATTCATGATGTATTTTGGATTCGACTGAGATGGGATGTCTTTTACGAAATAAAAATTAATCATGCGCCGAAATTATTTTTGTAGAACATTTGATAAATTATAGCTGTGATATTATGATGTTCCTATCAAATTCTTCTAAGAGCTTCAAAGAATTATGTGTTCAACCTGTTTTATTAAAAAATAAATAACATTAGGGCCCCTAAGGTTTATCTAAATACGGGATTGTCTAAGTAATTCAATAAACCTGATTTAATTGCCGCCCTAATGGTGTCCGATCGTAAGTAGATGCTGGGGCCCATAAACATCTACATCTATCCTCGATAGAGAATCAAAGTACATAATATGATATGCCATCCCTAAGGATTAAGGTAGGATGATTCGTTTCCAGTAAAAAGTGTTTCTCCGCTTCTCTTCATTCACCATACGAGACACAACAGCATTAAGCTGGTACTTGACGCCGATATTCTTCAAGAACGTGGACTTCCCTTCATTGGTGGTAGTGGATTGGTGCTCCAATCACATTATAGGTGCAGAATAGCTCTACTACGTACAAATTACTTATAATTGCAAATTTACCACATGTTTGGTGGATAAAACGTCACAAGAAAACCTGCATGTATAAAGAACCTTTGAGGATATGTAAAGTCCGACAACTCGCATTGGGCCAGTCCGGTGGACTCTTAGCTATTCTACGAACTCTCTTCAAAATGGAATGCAGTGCACAGTGTATGTAGGCCGTTATTTTTATAAGAAAGGCAAAAAATTATTGATAGTATTTGTAGTGGTGGCCTAAAATAATCAACAACCTGATATCATCACGTAGATGTCGTAAGAGACCGCAAAAAGAAACCAAAATAGGGAATGGTTAACAGTATTTTTCTGAAAACAACCCAAAGTAACTACGGTTTCCATGCTCCCTGCGTGTTGCAACTTTGGAAAATATCTCCGTTCTAAGGTAATCCATGAGGGAGGCTATGTTCAGCAGTGGACTTTCAAAAAGATGTAATCATGATGTTGATTAATAATAAAAAGAAGATGGTGATTGGTAGTATTCACATCATTCTTTAATTTTATTAAAAAGTTCGCCCCACACTGGCCACCTTCCTTTTGCAATCGATATATGCAGTGGTTATATTATATAACATATAAACAGCTGTTTTCCTAGTACACTAATTATTGTGCACAGCATGCGGTTGGCCTTTTTGTTAGTTTTCATCTAGTCAACGTCACCTATTTAATACTTATGGTAAATTTTCAGTAGACAATTAACTTACGAAGGAGACCAACTAGCGATGCAAAGTGCAGAACTGAGCATACACGCCTCGCGGAACTTTACCAAGTAGTCGCTAAGACCGCGCTTGACGGGGGAATTTTCCCGCGGAGCATAACTTCCGACTTATTTGAATTATCGCATGAATCACAGACCAACAAATACTGATAGAAGAAGCACTGTGTACATACATTTAAAGTAATGCCAAAATAGTATAAGAGGACAACGGATTGACTAAACCGTCTTTAAGATGGTAGATTTTGTATCAATAGCGTATAGATATTACTTATATGAATGGAATGAAGCCGGTTTGCCTGCATGAGGTTGGTGCGTTTGGTAGGTATATTTGGATATTGAAACACGTGTCATGGTTTTCACATAATTTATCACACACTATTGATACTAAATCGTATGTGTCCCCGTTTTTTATTTCACCAGCAAAGCATAATCGAGTATCTAACTATTTATATTTGATTATCATTGTGTAAAAAAGAAATTCCGAAGAAACTGTCCATGGCAGTAAATATTAATTTTTAATGATCATAACTCAAAAATACAATTTTCCAATTGATTCTTGATGAAAATTGTTAAAATTTATTCGGTAGACTCACCTCTACAGAGATTATTGGGATTTTGTACACTTGAAATAAAAATTTAACAAAACGCAGGTAGTTGCTTCTTATTTTCCTGAACATGTTATATCAATGTTATTAATTAACTTCGATTATCATGTTAAAAATTCGGTAAATTTTTAAAATTATTCAGTTTCGTGCACTAAACTAATATTTTTAACGCTTTCTTATCAAACACTTTTCGATAGTTCTTGTAAGTAAAATGTACATCACTAGCTAACACACCACAGACTTATAAAAATTGGTCACGCGTTTTCGGGCTGTCAGGTCGTCTGTACGCCAGTATATTCTAAGTCTATGATGTATTTAGATTTAAAATCGTGATAAAGGTGTTAAATTGGATACAAATATAGTGAACAAGTGTTTGTGCTGAAATCTAATAGTGTAAAGTGACAATATTTGACATTTAAAATAAACAACATATATCTCGCCTCACTCACGCCTGTCACCAAAGGGGTAGGCAGAGACTACAGACTTCCATTTGGCACGATCCTGACACACCTCTTTCGCCTCCTTCACATCCATACACCTACGCATACATGCTCGTCGATTAAGGGTACTCCTAATTTGGCCCGTTTTCAATAAATCGCCAATTTGGTCGATAAATTTTCACCTAGGGCGTCCCTTTCCGACTCTGCCATTCACTTCTGCAACATAAATTTTCTTTGTCACTCTTTCCTCATTCATTCTTTCCACATGACCAAACCACCGAAGTATTCCTTTCTTAATCCTGATCACAACATCATCTTGCATACCACACTCTTCTCTTATTACACAATTTCTTACCCTGTCGTTCAGATTCAGCCCTAACATACTCCTTAACGATCGCATTTCTACTGCGTTGATTCTGCTCTCGTGCTTCTTCTGCCACACCCAACTTTCACTACCATACGTTAAAGTAGGGACCAACACAGCATTGTGAATTGCCATACGTGCCTTTTTTGACACATTTTGACTCTTCACAATAGAGTGCAGGGCCCCATTTACTCTATTTCCCGCATTAACTCGTCGTTCTCTATCTTTATCATATATCTCATCCCTGCTAAATACGCAGCTCAAATACACAAACTCATCTACTTGCTCGATCAACTCCCCTTCTATTCCTATTTCACAAATCGTTTTACTTTCTTCTCTTTCTAAAACCATAACCTTCGCCTTACTTGCGTTCACTTTCATACCCCTTTCTTTTAGTAATCTGTTCATTAATGTAACCATCATTTGCAACTCGGCCGTCGACGACCCAAGAATAACTTGATCATCGGCATACAAAAGGCATTTGACGGTTAACTCACCCATTCTTAATCCGCATTCTTCAACTTTCAAATTTTGCAAACAACTGTCCATAAATAGGTTGAACAGCCACGGGGAAGCCACACAGCCCTGTCTGACACCTTTATGGATGTCAAACCAGTCCGAGTAGACCCCGTTGATCCTAACACAAGCACAAGAGTCCCTATAAAGAGACTCCAATGCCTGTATCAAGCCAGCGCTCAATCCAAATAAGTTCAGTGTTTGCCATAGCACATCCCTATCCACTCTGTCATAGGCCTTTTCCAAGTCCATGAACGCACAAAAAACCTTTTTGTTTTTGGCCAAAAACTCTCCGCGATCATGCGCATGGAAAAGACTTAACCTGTACATCCCATTCCCTTTCTAAATCCCGCTTGCACATCCCAAATTTTTTAAATCAGTTTCTTTCATGACCCTTTCTATCAGTACCTTAGCATACAGTTTTCCCACAATGCTAAGAAGGCTGATGCCACGGTAGTTTTACAGTCCTGCTGTGACCCTTTTCCTGTACATTCTGGGACTATCACGGCTTTGCACCAGTCTACCGGTACCCGCTTCAGTTCCCAGCATAAATTAAACAAGGTGTGCAGCAGGCCTGCCACGACTTCCTCTCCAGCCCTTAGCATTTCGAGTGAAACTCTATCATATCCGACAGCCTTACCTGCTTTCATGCTTTTCATTGCTTTCATTATTTCATCTATAGGGTACTTGCACTTGTCATGTAAACATAGGCTCCGTAAATTATAAGTTTTAAAAATATTAAATGTAAACAATTTTTGTTATTTCTTAGATAAGTGAGTTCATAATCATGTAACTAAAGACTACAAACTTTATCCAGTTGAAGTGTTAAGTGTGAACATTGTTAATTTAAATTTTGTATGGAACTAACGTTGAAGTGTTTAATAACAAAAGAAATATCAAAATGTGTGATAAAGTGAACGAAAACTGTTTTTTATCAAAAAAAACTAAGTGGATAATATAAGAATTTGCAGGAAAGTAACCATTAATTGAGCTTATAATTTCAAAAATATAAAAGACCGTTACATAGTTCATTCAAAAATTATTTAATTATTATTTCTTTAGTAGACAAAACAAACAATCACTGTAAATAAAGAACGATTATTCTTTTATACTAACTCAAATTTCAAGATACTTGGGTGTTTATTTTAGTATTATGATAATTATTGAAAATAAAAAAAATAAAAAAATAAAAAAATAGTTCCATCTTATGGCAAATGTTAAAACTACGCTTATGTTTATTCGATTATCACAAACGTTATCAGCCGTTTGGCCAACAGAGGACGCTTATTTATAGAGTGGCATTAAAGTAATATGTACAAATTATATTAATCTTGAAAGATAAAACATGAAATACGCAAAATGAATGTATGTTTTAAATGTAAAATTGTTATATCAGATAAACAATACTTAACCTGTTCTAGCTGTAAGGAGCATTTCCATTTGGATTGTACAAATGTTTCAAATAAAAGATTTTATTTAATGACGGTTGATACTAAAAATAAGTGGAAATGTAAAGAATGTTATGAAGAAAGAACAACACGTACACCATCAAATAACATAACAATCAGAAATAAATATCGGATTAATATACCTGTGAAGAATTCTTTCGACTCTCTGTCATCGGACGAGCAAGAGCCCGAGTATTCGTCACTACTAGAAACGTGTGAATTAAATAGAAGTTGCCCAGAACTAGGTTCTGTTAACCCGGAAAAGATAGAAGAATTAGAGAAGAAAATAGGTTATCTTACAGAGAAATTAGAAATAGCAGAAAATGAAATTGAGAATATTTTATCAGAAAATTTTGCCCTAAAAAATAAAATTTCGGAATATGAATTAAAAATTAATAAACTAAACCAATTATGCAAGCCCACTCCTCACCTAAAAAATTTAATTCCAAAGAGCTCCACATGTAAAAAAAGAAGAATATAAATAAAATTAAATTGGATTTCTCTTTAATTGAAACGAAAAGCCCTACTAAACAAAAAGAACAATGTAAATATCAAACAACGCCATCTAGTAAAGACAATAGCAATCTTTATAGAGAAAATTCACTACCAAGATTTAATGAATTAGTAATGTGTAATAATTCTCGTAGTGATACGTCAGATACAAACAAAAAAGAAGGTAATAAAAATTTGCAGCGAAGTCAATCAATACACATAATAGGTGATGAGCAATTGCTGGGCCTATCGGCAGCTTTAATTAAAACAAGACTTGGAAAATGGAATGATAAATACAATCCCTCGGCATATATAATGAGCAATGCAACTAGTAGTGAAATTCTACACTATTGTACTAATATGGTTAATAATTTATCCGATAATGATATTGTTGTATTAGGTGTAGGGGGTAATGATAAAAATCCTGAATTATTACATTTTAATTTTTGTTCCATTCTCAACATTTTGAAGAAAGTCACTGTTTATATTATGCCCGTTAATTATAATCCATATCTAAATGTATATAAATTAAATAATAAATTTTATTTATGGTCTAAATATTTAAAAAATTGTACTTTTATATATATGAAATATCGTAATGTAAATATGAAATTCTATTTAAATTATATTTGCAAAAAAATCAACTTTAATATAGATGTAAATGAATATAATCTACAGTTTCTTACATTTAAAAATACAATGCGACACATAAAAATATTACAAAAAAACGCTAATGATGCACAGAAAATATCACAACGTAAATTGCCTAAGAAAAAAGGCACTATCCCTTATTATTTCAAGGCAGTAAACGTAACACATATTGACAAGACTTTTTAGAGCATATTAAGCTCGATTGCAATGTATGTGTTACATTGCAATCGAGCTTAATATGCTCTAATAATATGAAGGCCGCTAAAAAAGGAACTATACCCTATTATTTTCCCAATAAGAATAAAATGTTACAAACTACATCGACGCCCACGCTAAATAATGCAACTTTTTTTCGTTCCTAAGTCTGCCAACGGCTTTAATATATTGCATCAAAATATTCAAGGTCTGTTGTCTAAAAAGGAAATAATCGAAATTACACTTTCAGAGCTTAAGGATAAAATAAATCCAGATGTCCTTTGTTTTACGGAAACTTTTGTAAAATCTGGAGAAGAAAAGAATATGATAATTAAAAACTATGAAATAGCGTCGTATTTTTCACGGAACAAAAAACGAGGTGGATCTTGTATTATGGTTAAAAGAGGAATGCCTTTTAAAAAGATAACTTGTTTTGATGACTTGGCTGTCTCGTTCCATTTTGAATGTTGTTCTGTGTTAATCCCCCATAGCAATATATTAATTATATGTTTATATCGAACACCGACTAAAATAAAACGACATTGTGATTGTTTTTTCAAAAACTTGAATTGTTATTGTATAAATGTAATTATAAATATTCAAAAAAAAAGATTGTAATAGCCGGCGATATAAACATTAATACACTAGTAAATGATAATGTTACGACTACATTTACATATATTATTAAAAC
Source organism: Parnassius smintheus behrii (assembly GCA_036936625.1). Lineage (NCBI taxonomy): Eukaryota > Metazoa > Arthropoda > Insecta > Lepidoptera > Papilionidae > Parnassius > Parnassius smintheus. Next base: position 58,247,628 of record JAUPFT010000005.1, read on the forward strand.
ATTTAATTTTCATCTGCATATTACAAGACCTACTAGAGGACAGTCCTGTATTGATCACGTTATTAGTAATATACCAAATGCCACTGCGAAAATTCTTCCACTTTCGTTATCGGATCACAAAACTGCTAAAATGTTAAGGTTTACCGTAAGCAAAAAGAAGGTCCTACCAAAAATTGTTTTCTCTTTCAAAAGAAGTTATACTCAAGAAAACATTAATAAGTTTCAATCTTATTTAGAAAGTTTATCGTTTTCTGAAGTGTTTCTGGAAACTGACCTAGATCTAGCTTTCAATAAATTTTATGAACTGTTTCAACTGTTTTATAAACTTTGCTTTCCGGTAATAAAAATTAAATCTAATATTGGACCACATATAAAATGGATATCAAAAGGTATTAAAAAAAGTTGTTCTACGAAAAAAATATTACGTTACAAATATTACATTAATAAAACAAATCATAATAAAGTTGCATATAACAATTACACAAGGGTTCTAAGAAGATGCATCAATTACGCAAAAAAACATAGTAATAATAAGTTTATACTCAATAGTAAAAATATTGTAAAATCAACTTGGAAAATTATTAAGAATGAACTAGGGCATATAGCAGCAGATAGACACATTGACTTAATTAAGCACAATAACTTTATAATAACTAAACCTATGAAAATAGCTGAAGCCTTTAATAATTACTATATTAATTTGACAAATAAAATAAATAATAAAATTATATACAGTAATACAAAAAATAAACTTCAAAATTCAATTTATTTAACACCGGTCGATGAATATGATATAAGTAAAATTATAATGACATTAAATAATACAAATTCAGAAGGTTATGATGGCATATGTACAAATGTTATCAAAGCGTGCAAAAATCAAATTAGTAAAGTATTAGCCTATTTAGTTAATTTATCAATGGAATCTGGCACCTTTCCAGAAAAATTAAAAACGTCTATTGTAAAACCATTATATAAAAAAGAAGAAAAAACACTAATGGAAAATTACCGTCCAGTGACATTGGTACCTATATTATCAAAAATTTTTGAAAAGGTCATGCACAAGAAGGTCATGACTTTCCTAAATAAGTTTAATAGAATAAATCCAACTCAGTATGGATTTCAAAAATCAAAATCCACGACACTGCCGCTTTTAATTTAATAAAAAATATTTTACAAAATACTAATGACGGACTATTTACTACGGCCATCTTCTTTGACATGTCAAAAGCTTTTGACTTCGTATCACACGATCAGCTTTTGTTCAAATTAGATCAAAACGGAATTAGAGGCCAAGCATATCACTGGATTAAGTCATTCATACAAAACAGGCATCAATGTGTTGAGGTGCTAAAACTTGACAATAGACATGTAAGTCAAAGTTATAGATCCAAATTTAGAAAAAATGCGTTTGGGGTACCTCAGGGTAGTGTACTAGGTCCACTTTTATTTTTGATATATTTAAACGACTTACCTGAAATTACTAAATATAGAAGTATTTTATTCGCAGATGACGTCGCAGTAATAGTCACAACAAATAAAAATATGTCACTAACAAAACATAATTTTGACATTAATCAAACAATATCTGACGTAACTAAATGGCTAAGTAATAATAATTTAACAATAAACTTAAGTAAAACTCAATATATAAATTTCAATAATATAAATAATAATTTAATAAATATTAATTATAATGGACAAACTCTTTGTAGTGCAACTAATATGATATTCCTAGGTATAATTATTGACAAAGAATTAAAGTGGAATGAACAAGTTTGTAAAATATGTAGTAAAATTAACAGGTTCACGTATGCGCTTTATAGACTAACAAAAGTGGCAACAAAACAAACTGCAATTATGACTTATTTTGCATATATTGAGTCGATTATCCGCTACGGAATTATAATTTGGGGCAACAGTGCAGAGATTAATAAAGTTTTTATTGCACAAAAAAAATGTGTTCGTGCCATTCATGGTGTGGGCCCAGATGTTTCATGTCGACCGCTATTTAAGACACTGGGAATCTTACCCGTGCCTTGTTTGTATATATTAGAAGTTGCTAAATTTGTAAAACAACACGGGAAAAGTTTTTATAAACTTAACAAAGAAGTGGTATCCATGAACACGAGATACCCAGATCGGATAGTAATTAGCGAAATACCGAAAAGTAAATGCTTTAGCAAAAATTGTTACTGGATGGGTAAAACAATATATAATAAAATACCAAACATAATCAAAGATCTTCCTATAAAACATTTCAAAAAAAATTATACCAGTGGCTTCTTCAAAAAACATTTTACTCCGTAAACGAGCTTTTAAATTACTGATGAAAACTTTTATAGGACTATAGCTCATAATTGACATTTTTTTGTTATTAACTGACATGGTATATAATATTGTTTAATTTAATTTACTTTATTTGTTAATTATAATTTTTTTTTATTTTTTTATTTTAGTTGTACTTTTGATATCTTTAGAATATAATTGGATGGATTGTTTGTTGTTGCTAATTTAATGATTTAATAATGATTGACTTCGATGTGTTAATTTTGTATAAATATAATTTCTAAGAATAAATAAATTTGCATGTCTCCATTAGAGACTTAGTGTGTATGCATAGTATTTAACAGTATATCATGTAACATACATACTAAGAAGCAAATAAATAAATAAATAAATAAATAAATAAATAAATATACTTATCTCCCTACCTCTTTCCTCTTCTTTCGGAGTTTCTACTTCACTTAGTATGCACGTTGTTTCCTCACTCATAAACAGGCTTTCAAAATATTCCTTCCATCTCTTTAAACTCAAAACTTCATCATTTAGAATAGAACCATTCTCGTCTCTTATAACATTCATCATAGGCTATTTTGAACGTCCCCTGGCAGTTCTTACAAGTTTCCAGAACATTTTAATATTTGCCTGGAAGTTATCCGATATTCTTCTATCATTCTTATCCGTTCTTTCTTGCTTTTTTCTTTCAACTACTTCTTTTACTCTCTTATTAAGATGTCTAAAGACTGACTTTTTTCTTTTAATATTGTTACGAGCTTGAGATTCGTGACAATAAAAATTGCCGATAGAATTACCTAAATTAACACTTTAATTCACTTTACACTAATTATAGTAAAAAAAAAACACTAATAATTAATCACACTGATTCACTTTATTCCGCTCCGAAGCTTCGCTTGTCTCGCCAACCTCAATACTTCCCCGATCGCATCTTGCAGCGCCTGTAAATATAAATTAGCAGCGAAATATCCATAAAATTCAAGTAAACACGCGCAAGGTACCGAGAGTTCGAGTTTCAACTTCAAGAAGTTTAGTTCTTCGGTTCGAGAGGAGATGGCGCTAGTGCCGTCGACTTGGGCGCGTAACACTGCCCCCTCCTAAGGCATGCTCGTCCCGAGCATTATCGGCCCCATAATAACGCGTCAGGCGATCACATGGACGATCTTAGGAGTCCCTCTTGCGCTTTTCTGTATCCGGTAGGTTACATCGTTGATCCTGGTCACAAAACGGTACGGGCCGTCCCATTTAGCTAGAAGCTTAGGAGATTTCCCTTTGCTGCGGATTGGATTGTGCAACCACACTAGTGAACTTTTGTCGAACCCTTTGTTGTTCATAATGATTTCTTATATTTACGCGAACACTACACATTGAAATAATACTAGTTTTAACGGAATTTATCGCGTATATTTAACTTTTTTACCCGACGTTTCGAGAGCTTTCCAGCACCCATGGTCACGGGAAGGACTGAGATGTTTAACGTCCAGCTGTCATAGTTAACCGCGGTTACCATAGATTTAAATTTAGATCGGAACAAAAGTTAAAATTTTAATCTATGGTAACCGCGGTTAACTATGACAGCTGGACGTTAAATATCTCAGTCCTTCCCGTGACTATGGGTGCTTGTAAAGCTCTCGAAACGTCGGGTAAAAAAGTTAAATATACGCGATAAATTCCGTTAAAACTAGTATTATTCCTTTGTTGTTCATTTTGCGGTCATAACGGGTTTTCATCTTTTCGGCCATTTGCTCGCCCGATTGTCTGACGTGCTCATAAATTTCATTCATATTGATCCGCAAATAATTAGCATAATCAGTTATACTGCGCGGGGCATTAGGTGGCATCCCGGTAGTCGGCAGGTAGCCGTAATTCTCTTCCAACGTTTGCGAAAGCTGGTGTCACTGATGTACTTTCGTAAACAGCGCTTCGATATGGCAACAAAAACGTTTGTACGTGCTTGTCCAAATCTCGATGCCGATTGTCTACAACTTTTGCTAAGTACCTCTCCAATTTCTGATTAAATCGTTCTACCATTCAATCATATTGCGGATGATAAGAAGTCGTTCTTGTTTTATGAGTACCCATAACTCGGCAAGTTTCCTGTAATATTTGAGACTCAAAATTCGTTTCTTGATCGCTGTGAATCTCTAAAGGTACTCCATAACGACAGAAGACTTCATGAAGTAGTTCATCTGCAACTGTTGAAGCTTCTTGATTTGGAATTTCGAAGACTTCTGACGACTTAGTGAAGTAATCCATCACAAACATGAAATACTTGTTACTGCTTTCACTCTACGGAAACGGCCCCGACACGTTAATGGCTATTCTCTACCATGGTGCACCACCAATGTACAACTTCAATGCACCTCTACTACGAGTCTGAGGTCTCTTTACAGCCGCACAACTTGTGCATTTGCGACACCAGTCATCGACATCTTTTCGACAGTGGACCCAGTAAAACCGTTCTCGGATCTTCAGTAGAGTTCGTTTAACTCCCAGATGGCCTCCTGAATAATCATTATGGTACAGCTGTAGAACATCCGGTACTTTAGCTTTAGGGACAACCACTTGTAAATGACTGCGGTCTCCCTAAATATTTTCCCATTTACGGCACAGAACTCCATCCTGAAGCAGCAAGCTGTCCCACTGGGCCCAATAGCTTTTAGTGGCCGAACTCATCGTTGAGACGTCGCTCCACTTGGGCTTGGGAGCACTGGCCTACATCCATTCCAGGATCGGCTTGATGTCCAGATCTTCCTGCTGTGCACGTTGTAAGCTGTCCTTCCACTCGTTGCTGAGGTGGTCTGCCCTGAGCATCCTCACGGATATCACTTCCACACTCTCTTGCCTAGTACAATGTTTCCAATCTTCAGAACAAGGTCTTCTTGACAATGCATCTGCGTTGCCATGAGATTTCCCGCTGCGATGTTCGATCTCAAAGTAGTATTCCTGCAGTAGTTCAATCCACCTCGCAACTTGTCCTTCTGGATTTTTAAATTGGAATAGCCATTTTAGTGCAGCATGATCAGTTCGTAAGTGAAATTTTCATCCCAGAAGATATTTGCTAAAATGCTGCAACGACTTTACCACAGCTAGCAATTCGCGTTTTGTGACACAATAGTTCCTTTCCGGTTTTGAAAACGACTTGCTGAAGTACGCTATCACAACCTCTTGGTCACCATTCCGTTGAGACAACACACCGCCAAGTCCTATATCACTTGCGCCTGTGTCAACTATAAATTCTTTGCTTGCATCAGGTTATTCCAAAATAGCTGTTTTGCACAGACGGTCCTTGAGCTCCTGGAATGCGATATTACAACTTTCATCCCAACAGAAATGTCGCTTCTCCTCGGTTAGCTTATGCAGAGGTTTGGCTATATCTGCAAAGTTCTTAACAAATCGCCGGTAATAGGAGCACAAACCCAACAATGCTCTAAACTGCGTCTTGTCTTTTGGAACCGGCCAATCCTTTACAGCTGCGATTTTCTCTGGATCCGTGCGGATACCTTCTTCCGACAATACATACCCCTAAAAGTTGTCTTGCCGTTTGAATAGTGAACATTTCTTTGGACTCAACTTGAGGTTGGCACTCTTAATCTTCATGAGCACGCGTTCCAGGTTTTGAAGGTGTTCCTGAAACTTACGGCCCACGATGATGATGTTATCTAAGTAGACCAGACAGGCATTGCCAATTAGCCCGGTAAGTACAAGTTCCATCAGCCTTTCAAACGTTGCTGGAGCATTGCACAACCCAAACGGCATTACATTAAATTCCCACAGACCCTTTCCCGTCGAGAACGCAGTTTTCTCCTTGTCCTTGGGGTCAATTTCAACTTTCCAGTAGCCACTTTTTAGATACAGCGTGCTAAACTACTTTACTCCTGTAAGCATGTCCAGCGTGTCGTCAATTCTTGGCAAGGGATAGCTGTCCTTCTTAGTAACGTCGTTCAAACGGCGGTAGTCAACACAAAACCGCATGCTGCCATCCTTCTTCTTTACAAGTACCACGGGTGAACACCATGGACTACATGAAGGTTCATTAACACCATCCTTCACCATTCCCTCAACCATGGTTTCCACTTCCTTTTCACGTGCTACCGGCAATCTTCTTGGCCGCTGAAGGATAGGCAATTCTTCACCTGTGTTTATTTTGTGTTGAACTAAGCCAGTCTTTCCTATGTCAGCATCCTTTGGTGAGATTACATCGGCATACTTGAGTAACAACTTCTTCGCTTTGACCATTTCATTCGGGGAGAGAACACTGCGACAGTCTTCTAAAAGTGTGCTCACTCTCATTTGTGCATCCTTCCTGGGGATCCCAGACGATAGATATTGGCACCGACGTAACCAATCCACTTCCTCACAAGTGGCAACCAGTGTGCCTTTTTCTATAATCTGTTCCTGGCCACAAAGGTTCAGCACACGTACTCCTGATATGTTAGTGGCTCTGACCAAGGTTGGAGCCACTTTCCATTGAAGGTCATTGTTTACCCTTTCCACAAGTACACAACGGTGAGCTTGCCCAGCGTTTCGGGGAAGACTAACCGGAACAATCGTTTCCGATCTTGGCGGAAGAATAATCTTCTTAATGCTGTACACGTTCCCTGGTAACGCACCTTCCATAAAAAGTTCTTCCTGTCCACATTTCAAAACACCTTGCTTAACGTCGATCTCACAACAATTATTCCTCATAAAGTCTAGGCCTAGGATGCAGTCGTCCATTATATCAGCCACGATGACATTATGCAGGTAGATCACGTTGCCTAGCTTCAACTCCATCTCCTTCTCTCCACGGACGGGTATACGCTGACCGGTGGCTGTTACCAAATTAATGCGTTCTCGGTTGTATGCGGAGTCCTCAAGGAACTGACTTATTAGTTGGGAACTAACAACCGTACGAGAGGCTCCAGTGTCTATGGTCAGTTTACACGGCATTCCGTTGACCTCGCCTTTCATGCTTAGACTATTCCCATCATGGATTTGTGAGATCGAGATCCTTGGGGCTCTTTTAAAATCGAACAGCACCCACCCCGCAGTTTTCGTTTTTCGCGTTTCCCTGCTGCTGCTGGGCGGTGTTGTTGACCGCACTACCCTCCTGATATCGTTCACCTTCCCTTTCTGCGGTTCGCTTAGGGCAGCTGGATCGAAGATGGCCCTTTTCCCCACAGCCATAGCACCTATGGCTGCATCCTTTGTTGCGGTCGCAAACTGTAGCTGCTGCAACCTCCCTGACGCGATGGGAACGACGATCCTGCCGCACTGCTTCCACCTCCAGTGCATGGGCCAAGGCGTCCTTAAGCGTCTCGTGGTGCCCGAGCCTCACACCAGCTCTGACTTCCATGTCGCGGATGCCATCGATGAATGTCTGCATCAGGTTCCCTTCAATGAGCGCAGGTACAGACCGGTATGCTTTTCGCACCAGCTTCTCCACCTCTAGAGCCCACTGCTGCAGGTTTTCGTTGATGCGCTGCACGCGATCTTTAAGCTGCGCACGAAAGACGTGTTCCAGGTGAGCGTCGCCATATCTCGCTTCCAATGCCTCAAGGAGTTGCTCATAAGTCACTTCCTCACCGAGAGCTTCCAGAACTGTTAAGGCCTGGTCGCGCAGGCCTAGTGTGAGAGCAGTCATGGCCTGACTTTTATTCCAGCCGTTCGCCCTCATAACAGCCTCAAACTGGATTTTGTAGGCTGACCAGGAAGAGGTACCGTCGAACGGTGGCACCTTGAACCCACGTAACGAAGGTGTTGTAGTTACTACGGGAGCTGTAGCTCCATCTCCAAGTTTGAGTTCGTCCATTGATTTCTTCATGTCAGCCATTACGTTGTCAACCCGATTGTTTACTTGGTCGATTCGGGTTTCAGCTTTCTCAATTCGATTATTTAGCTTTCGTGATTTGAGTTTCAGCTTCCGACAGGCGGTTGTCATGCTGAGCAACCCTATCTTTCACCTCCTTTATCTCCTTCCTGAAGGTAGCGTGAAGATCCTTCATAAGGAGCATCTGCTCTTCCAACCGACGGGCCTGTTCCTCCTGTTCTTCCCGCAGCTGCTCTTCCAATCGGCGTGCCTGTTCCTCCTGCTGGCGAGCCCGTTCCTCCTGTCGGCGAGCCTGTTCCTCCTGTCGGCGAGCCTGCCCCTCCCGTCGGCGAGCCTGCTTCTCCTGTCGGCAAGCCTGCTCCTGCAGCATCACAATCAGAGGACCTAAGTCAGGTGCTGCAGATGTAGGGGCTACTGAGGGGCCTGCAGCCGGTGGCTGGCCCTCCGACGTCTGCGGCGTTGCACCACCAAATCTTCTTTGGTCCATCTCCTGCTGGCGTTGACTTCGGGTACGGACACCCTCCGTTTCCTCCTTAGGTAAAATCTGCATGATTTTATCCTACTTCTGACACCGATTGTTACGAGGTTGAGGTTCGTGACAATAAAAATTGCCGATAGAATTACCTAACTTAACACTTTAATTCACTTTACACTAATTAAAGTTAAAAAACACTAATAATTAATCACACTGATTCACTTTATTCCGCTCCGAAGCTTCGCTTGTCTCGCCAACTTCAATACATCCCCGATCGCATCTTGCAGGGCCTATAAATATAAATTAGCAGCGAAATATCCAGAATATTCAATTAAACACGCGCAAGGTACCGAGAGTTCGAGTTTTAACTTCAAGAAGTTTAGTTCTTCGGTTCGAGACTAGATGGCGCTAGTGCCATCGACTTGGGCGCGTACCAATATCATCATTCGTACCGCTAGAATTACCAGTCTTTGTTGCTAGTAAATCTAGCCATGCTCTCTTCTTTGCTTCAACTTCCATACGTATCTCATCATCCCACCATAACGTATTATTTTTCCTTTCATTCTTTCTCTTACTAACACCACATACTTCGGTAGCTGCATCCACTAAACCTTTCTTTACATTTTGCCATACATTCTCCAAGTCTAACTCCTTCATACATAATTCATCCAAACCACTTATATTTTCTTTCAGTCTACATTTGAACTTGTTTTTCTCAACTTCATCTTGTAACCTTTTCGTTCTAATTCGCTGTAACGCAGTGGTAGACACAGGTGATCGATGGCGCCAACGCCTGAATAGACCATTAATTTGGCATAAAACCAAATAATGATCCGTTCCTACGTTAGAACCCCGGTAAACCCTTGTATCTACCGCTGCGCCCCTCAGTCTTTCATTCACAATTATGAAATCTATCATGCTTCTATCGTCACCTCTTTCCCACGTATACTTGTGAATCCTCTTGTGGCAAAAGCAAGTGTTCATCACAAAAAGATTCTTTTCCATACATACGGTGAGGAGACTTTCACCATTCTCATTTATACTTTCATCACCAAACGTTCCCAATATCCTTTCATAACCAAGCCTCCTCACCCCAACTCTTCCATTAAAATCTCCTAGCATAATAATATTTTCATTTCCCTTACACTTCATTAACACCATCCTTACCATTTCCCAAATCTGCTCTCGGAAATAAGTGGGCGTAGACATGTCTGGGGCGTAGACACTTAACTCAAACAAAAACTTCTTTAAGCCCACTTTCATTCGTATTCATAGCAGTCTTGGGCTTACACATTCATACTCTTTCACAAATTGGCCCATTCTTTCTGAAAGGATGATACCTACTCCCTGGCATGGCTCGATCTCGTCTACACCAGACCAGTTGCGGTATACATGCCATGTGTAGTGACATCCATCCCCTTCCTTTTCGTCTCATTTACACATAACACATCTATTCCTCTATCATACATCATATCGCATACTTCATCCATTTTATCATACATTAAACGTAGCCAGACGTGCCTCTGCAATCCACTTTTCGCCTCTCCGGGAAACAGAACGTGACGGGTGGCGAACCTCGTCGGCGGTTTTCCTCCCGGAGATTCTTTGCACCCCTGCCCCATTAAAGGGGCGCCGGGAACTCGGGGCCATTTCTTTTATATAGTTCCTCATGGTGCGAAATATGGGGTAGTATATTTTACGCCGCTGCCACGGCGTGGAGCCGAGTATGTGGTATCGGCTTGTCGCTCATTTAGCACCACCCGGGGTACACGTGTAGGGTGGGCCTAGGAATAGGTGGTCATAGCCTACGGACGCGAGCAACTTATCCCCCATAAATATCTTTTTAAATAATAATATTTCCCGGAAATATGTTTACTATAAACATTATTTTTGAAGTGCTTATTAAAGTAATTATTGAAAAAATATTAACCTTAAAGTGAATCTGTGCTTTATTTTAAATTGGAATCTTTAACGGATCATACAACATTGTTGATTAATTTCTCCCAACTGCACTAGTCTTTGCTTATATCCGATATTCTCATATAGTGACATCTCCTTAAAACTTACTGAATTTCTTTGTGTTTGTCTATCTCTGCGTATGCGACTCGTTTCTCTAATAAAATTGTCTGAGCTAGATGAGAAAAAGTTTTCTCATTACCCGCTGGAGGTCACTGTCTACATTGTTACAAGGAATCCCTTCTATATGGCGCAAGCTTTATCAAAAGATAATATTACAAACAGCATAAGCTCTTAGTGAAATGCCATATATGTAAAAATATGAAGATTACAGAGACACTGCTCTAAGTTCCAAAGGCAAGCATTCGTTCGAATTGGACTGCTAGGACTATCCCAAAAAAGTCTATCGAATGATAAAACCAACAATACGAAGTAAATGAAAGTGCAAGAAGTATAGAAGTCACAAAAGTTTTTTTGAATCAAACAGCGATATCTCTTAAAGAATGTAGTCGTATTTTTAGTAAATCAAACTCTACGGTACTCACTGAAATTAGGAACACGTTACCGCAAAAAAAATATCACGTAAATGTCACCACCGAAAACTCTTTTGCTTCTCTATAGAATGACGACCAAGGAACATCGCTATCAGTCACTTTGTTAAACCGTAACTACCCTATCTTAAATACAAATGTGTACCATCAATTAGAAGAGTATAAATTAAAATTGACTGAAAAGCATGAACAAATCCAAATTACTGACAATGAACTTGAAGAGCTACTGTCCGAAAACATATAGATAAAGGAAAAAACTACAAACATACAAAAGGAAAAATGCTAGTCTTATCAAAATTTGGAAATTCCCTTTACCAAGTCATAAATATAAAAAAAATTAAATAGTAGCCCTAACTGTCCCTCATAGAATCAGCTAATAGCAATTTTAAAAATATCTTTAAATTGAATTCATTGCATTGAGCTTGAACCAGAAAAAATCGTAATAGAATTGAAATCTCTGCGTCATTATATTAAATTAATTGATGTAATGGAATTGTCTTTGCTACCAACCAAACTACCAACTAAATGTTCCATTTAGTTCAATAAAAATCATGTAAATCCAATGTAGAGCAGAGGAGGGAAGAGATGGAGACTATGGTCCCATTACCCTCCACACCGAATCCGAAAAACAAAGTATGAATTCTTAGTTGTGACAACAAAAATAACTTATTATCAAATTTAGAAATCAAGTTTCATAATTTTAGATTCTGTCATTACTGTAAGCCTGGTTCTGGGATACAGGAGTTGCTCTTAAACGTAGATTTAAAATTAAAAAACTTTACAACGAAAGACAAATGTGTTATACTTTTCGTAAGCAATGATTTTGAAAGATCAATCAATTGTCGTTCTTTAGTAAATTATATGAGAAAAACAATGTATAAAATCACACAAACTAATGTAAATATTTGTTAGCCAACATATGGTCATAAAAAATGTTAAAAGTTTATTAAACTGGAGGATTGAATCTTTCAATAAATTACGTATGTACTATGTTGTAGACTCAAACTTGCATCTTAAATTCGACTTTTAAATGTTTGATATTGTTATGTGAATAAGTCAACTAGCGCCATCTAGTGTCAGGAGCGAGAGCGGGGGGGGCTTTGCGGAGAATGACATCGCCGATCTCTCGACCAACAGCGCCGCCCGAGGAACTAAGTTTCTAGAAAATCTATACTCGAGCTCTCGGTACCTTACGCGTGTTTACTTGAACATTCCGGATGTTTTGCTGATTTGAATAAATAGATGGCGCGGGATGCGATCGGGACAGAGTTTAACTCGGCGACACAAGCGAAGCTTCGGAGCGAAATTAAGTGATTTAGTGTGTTTAATTATTAGTGTTTTTTAACTTTAAATTGTATAAAGTAAATTAAAGGTTAATTTAGGTAATTTTATCGGCAATTTTTATTGTCACGAACCTCAAGCTCGTAACAATTGGTGTCAGAAGTGGGATAAAATAATGCCAATTTTACCTAAGGAGGAAACGGAGGGTGTCCGTACCCGAAGTCAACGCCAGCAGGAGACGGACCAGAGGAGATTTGGTGGTGCAACGCCGCAGATGTCTGAGGGCCAGCCGCCGGCCACGGAAGCCGGTCCGTCAGCAGCTTCTACGTCTGTGGCACCTGACTTAGGTGCTCTGATGGTGATGCTGCAACAGCTGCGGGGCGGACAAGAGGAGCAGGCCCGCCGACAGGAGGAACAGGCCCGCCGACAGCAGGAACAGGCCCGCCGACAGGAGGAACAGGCCCGCCGACAGGAGGAACAGGCCCGCCGACAGGAGGAACAGGCCCGTCGGTTGGAAGATCAGCAGGCGGAACAGGCTCGTCGGTCGGAAGAGCAGATGCTCCTCATGAAGGACCTTCACGCTACCTTTGGGAAAGAGATAAGGCAGGTGAAGGACAGGGTTGCTCAACACGACAACCGTCTGTCGGAAGCTGAAACCCGAATCGAAGAACATGAAACCCGAATCAACCATGTGAACCATCGGGTTGACAACGTGATGGCCGACATGAAGAAATCACTGGACGAACTCAAACTTGGAGATGGAGCTACAGCTCCCGCAGTAGCTACAACACCTTCGCTACGTGGGTTCAAGGTGCCACCGTTCGACGGTACCTCTTCCTGGTCAGCCTACAAAATTCAGTTCGAAGCTGTTATGAAGGCGAACGGCTGGAATAAAGATCAGGCCATGACTGCTCTCACACTAGGCCTGCGCGACCAGGCCTTGACAGTTCTGGAAGCTCTCGGTGAGGAAGTGACTTATGAGCAACTCCTTGAGGCATTGGAGGCGAGATACGGCGACGCTCACCTGGAACACGTCTTTCGTGCGCAGCTTAAAGATCGTGTGCAGCGCATCAACGAAAACCTGCAGCAGTGGGCCCTAGAAGTGGAGAAGCTGGTGCGAAAAGCATACCGGTCTGTACCTGCGCTCATTGAAGGGAACCTGGTGCAGACATTCATCGACGGCATCCGCGACCTGGAAGTCAGAGCTGCTGTGAGGCTCGGGCACCACGAGACGCTTAAGGACGCCTTGGCCCATGCACTGGAGGTAGAAGCCGTGCGGCAGGATCATCGTTCCCATCGCGTCAGGGAGGTTGCAGCAGCTACAGTTCGCGACCGCAACAAAGGATACAGCCCTAGGTGCTATGGCTGTGGGGAAAAGGGCCATCTTCGATCCAGCTGCCCTAAGCGAAACCTAGAAAGGGAAGGTGAACGATCCCAGGAGGGTAGTGCGGCCAACAGCACCGCCCAGCAGCAGCAGGAATACGACTTTGAGATCGAACATCGCAGCGAGAAATCTCATGGCAACGCAGATGCATTATCACGAAGACCTTGTCCTGAAGATTGCAAACATTGTACTAGGCAAGAGAGTAAGGGAGTAGTATCCGTGAGGATGCTCAGGGCAGACCACCTCAGCAACGAGTGGAAGGACAGCTTACAACGTGCACAGCAGGAAGATCCGGACATCAAGCCGATCCTGGAATGGATGAAGGCCAGTGCTCCCAAGCCCAAGTGGAGCGACGTCTCAGCGATGAGTTCGATCACTAAAAGCTATTGGGCCCAGTGGGATAGCTTGCTGCTTCAGGATGGAGTTCTGTGCCGTAAATGGGAAAATGTTCGGGGAGACAGCTGTCATTTACAAATGGTTGTCCCTAAAGCTAAAGTACCGGATGTTCTACAGCTGTACCATAATGATTATTCAGGAGGCCATCTGGGAGTTAAACGAACTCTACTGAAGATCCGAGAACGGTTTTACTGGGTCCACTGTCGAAACGATGTCGAGGACTGTTGTCGCAAATGTACAAGTTGTGCGGCTGTAAAGGGACCTCAGACTCGTAGTAGAGGTGCATTGAAGTTGTACAATGTTGGTGCACCATGGGAGAGAATAGCCATTGACGTGGCGGGGCCGTTTCCGGAGAGTGAAAGCGGTAACAAGTATTTCATGGTTGTAATGGATTACTTCACTAAGTGGCCAGAAGTTTTCGCCATTCCAAATCAAGAAGCTTCAACAGTTGCAGATAAACTAGTTCATGAAGTCTTCTGTCGTTTTGGAGTACCTTTAGAGATTCACAGCGATCAAGGAAGGAATTTTGAGTCTCAAATATTCCAGGAAACTTGCCGAGTTATGGGTACTCATAAAACAAGAACGACTTCTTATCACCCGCAATCTGATGGAATGGTGGAACGATTTAATCAGACATTGGAGAGGTACCTAGCAAAAGTTGTGGACAATCGGCAACGAGATTGGGACAAGCACATACAACCGTTTTTTTGTCATATCGAAGTTCTGTTCACGAAAGTACGGCAGTGACACCAGCTTTCGCAAACTTTGGAAGAGAATTACGGCTGCCTGCAGACCTGATCACTGGGATACCACCTGATGCCCCACGCAGTATAACCGATTATTCATATGACTTGCGGAACAAAATGAATGACATTTATGAGCACGTCAGACAATCGGGCCAGCAAATGTCTGAGAAAATGAAAACCCGGTATGACCGCAAAATGAACAATAAAGGGTTCAACGAAGGTTCATTAGTGTGGTTGCACAATCCAGTCCGCAGCAAAGGGAAATCCCCTAAGCTTCAAGCTAAATGGGACGGCCCGTACCGGATTGTAACCAGGATCAACGATGTGACCTACCGGATACAGACAGGCGCGAGAGGGACTCCTAAGATCGTCCATGTGGATCGCTTGGCGCGTTATTATGGGACCGATAATGCTCGGGACGAGCATGTCTTAGGAGGGGGCAGTGTTATGTGAATAAGTCAACTAGCGCCATCTAGTGTCAGGAGCGAGAGCGGGGGGGGCTTTGCGGAGAATGACATCGCCGATCTCTCGACCAACAGCGCCGCCCGAGGAACTAAGTTTCTAGAAAATCTATACTCGAGCTCTCGGTACCTTACGCGTGTTTACTTGAACATTCCGGATGTTTTGCTGATTTGAATAAATAGATGGCGCGGGATGCGATCGGGACAGAGTTTAACTCGGCGACACAAGCGAGGCTTCGGAGCGAAATTAAGTGATTTAGTGTGTTTAATTATTAGTGTTTTTTAACTTTAAATTGTATAAAGTAAATTAAAGGTTAATTTAGGTAATTTTATCGGCAATTTTTATTGTCACGAACCTCAAGCTCGTAACAATATATACACGGGCAATGTCAGTAACTATGGTACAAAAATAATATTTAACGATATCAGCATGTACCTATATATGGCAATTAGGCACTGGAATGAAACCTGTGTTATGGAGAATATAATAAGCGTAAGCGAATCATGTAACGAGCCAGTCCAGCCCACCGCAAACAGTACATTAAAACAAATAGGTACTGTTACGAGCTCAAATCGGCGCAATAGCGCCATCTAGTCTCGAACCGAAGAACTAAACTTCTTGAAGTTTAAAACTCGAACTCTCGGTACCTTGCGCGTGTTTACTTGAACATTCTGGATATTTTGCTAATTTATATAAATAGGCGCTGCAAGATGCGAGGAAGGCAGAGTTGAACTCGGCGACACAAGCGAAGCTTCGGAGCGGAATTAAGTGAATTAGTGTGTTTAATTATTAGTGTTTTAAGTTTTAATTTGTGTAAAGTAAATTAAAGTGTTAATTTAGGTATTTTTATCGGCAATTTTTATTGTCACGAACCTCAAGCTCGTAACAATTGGTGTCAGAAGTGGGATAAAATCATGCCGATTTTACCTAAGGAGGAAACGGAGGGTGTCCGTACCCGAAGTCAACGCCAGCAGGAGACGGACCAACGAAGATTTGGTGGTGCAACGCCGCAGACGTCGGAGGGCCAGCCACCGGCTGCAGGTCCGTCGGTAGCTCCTACATCTGCAGCACCTGACTTAGGTGCTCTGATGGTGATGCTGCAGGAGCAGGCTCGCCGACAGGAGGAGCAGGCTCGCTGACAGGAGGTGCAGGCCCATCAGTTGAAAGAGCAGCTGCAGAGCGGACAAGAGGAACAGGCCCGCCGGCAGGAGGAACAGGCCCGTCGTTTAGAAGAGCAACTACAACGCGATAAGGAAGAGCAGATGCTCCTCATGAAGGACCTTCACGCTATCATCGGAAAAGAGATACGGGAGGTGAAGGATAAGGTACTCAACATGACAACCGCCTGTCGGAGGCCGAAACCCGAATCAAACAAGTAAACAATCGGGTTGACAACGTAATGGCTGACGTGAAGAAAACGCTGGACGACCTCAAACTTGGGGATGGAACAACAGCTCCCGTAGTAGCTACAACACCTTCGCTACGTGGATTCAAAGTGCCGCCGTTTGACGGTACCCCTTCCTGGTCAACTTACAAGATTCAGTTCGAGGCTGTTATGAAGGCGAACGGCTGGAATAAAAGTCAGGCCATGACTGCTCTCACACTAGGCCTGCGCGACCAGGCCTTAACAGTTCTGGAAGCTCTCGGTGGGAAAATGACTTATGAGCAACTCCTTGAGGCATTGGAGGCGAGATATGGCGACGCTCACCTGGAACACGTCTTTCGTGCGCAGCTTAAAGATCGCGTGCAGCGCATCAACGAAAACCTGCAGCAGTGGGCTCTAGAGGTGGAGAAGCTGGTGCGAAAAGCATACCGGTCTGTACCTGCGCTCATTGAAGGGAATCTGGTGCAGATATTCATCGACGCCATCCGCGACCTGGAAGTCAGAGCTGCTGTGAGACTTGGGCACCACGAGACGCTTAAGGACACCATGGCCCATGCACTCGAGGTGGAAGCTGTGCGGCAAGATCATCGTTCCCATCGCGTCCGTGAGGTTGCAGCAGCTACAGTTCGCGACCGCAACAAAGGATACAGCCCTAGGTGCTATGGCTGTGAGGAAAAGGGCCATTTTCGATCCAGCTACCCTAAGCGAACCCTAGAAAGGGAAGGTGAACGGTCCCAGGAGGGTAGTGCGGCCAACAGCACCGCCCAGCAGCAGCAGGGAAACGCGAAAAAAGAAAACTGCGGGGTGGGTGCTGTTCGATTTTAAAAGAGCCCCAAGGATCTCTATCTCACAAACCCATGATGGAAACAGTCTAATCGTCAAGGGCGAGGTCAACGGAATGCCGTGTAAACTGACCATAGACACTGGAGCCTCTCCTACGGTTGTTAGTTCCCAACTTATAAGTCAGTTCCTTGGGGACTCCGCATACAACCGAGAACGCATTAATTTGGTAACAGCCACCGGTCAGCGTATACCCGTCCGTGGAGAGAAGGAGATGGAGTTGAAGCTAGGCAACGTGATCTACCTGCATAATGTCATCGTGGCTGATATAATGGACGACTGCATCCTAGGCCTAGACTTTATGAGGAATAATTGTTGTGAGATCGACGTTAAGCAAGGTGTTTTGAAATGTGGACAGGAGGAACTTTTTATCGAAGGTGCGTTACCAGGGAACGTGTACAGCATTAAGAAGATTGTTCTTCCGCCGAGATCGGAAACGATTGTTCCGGTTAGTCTTCCCCGAAACGCTGGGCAAGCTCACCGTTGTGTACTTGTGGAAAGGGTACACAATGACCTTCCATGGAAAGTAGCTCGAACCTTGGTCAGAACCACTGACATCTCAAGAATACGTGTGCTGAACCTTTGCGACCGGGAACAGATTATAGAAAAAGGCACACTGGTTGGCACTTGTGAGGAAGTGGATTGGTTACGTCGGTGCCAATATATATCAAGTGGGACCCCCAGCAAGGATTCAGAAACAAGAGTGACCACACTTTTGGAAGACTGTCTCAGTGTTCTTTCCCCGAACGAATTGGTCAAGGCGAAGAAGTTGTTACTCAAGTACGCCGATGTGTTCTCGTCAAACGATGCTGACATAGGAAAGACTGGCTTAGTTCAACACAAAATAAACACAGGAGAGGAATTGCCTATCCGTCAGCGGCCAAGAAGATTGCCAGTAGCACGTGAAAAGGAAGTGGAAACCATGATTGAGGGAATGGTGAAGGATGGTGTTAATGAACCTTCATCTAGTCCATGGTGTTCACCCGTGGTGCTGGTAAAGAAGAAGGATGGCAACATGCGGTTATGTGTTGATTACCGCCGTCTGAACGACGTTACAAAGAAGGACAGCTATCCCTTGCCAAGAATTGATGACACGTTGGACATGCTTACAGGAGTAAAATGGTTTAGCACGCTGAATCTAAAAAGTGGCTACTGGCAAGTTGAAATTGTCCCTAAGGACAAGGAGATAACTGCGTTCTCGACGAGAAAGGGTCTGTGGCAATTCAAAGTAATGCCGTTTGGGTTGTGCAATGCTCCAGCAACGTTTGAAAGGCTGATGGAACTTGTACTTACCGGGCTAATTGGCGATGTCTGTCTGGTCTACTTGGATGATATCATCATCGTGGGCCGTACGTTTGAGGAACACCTTGAAAACCTGGGACGCGTGCTCATGAAGATTCAGAGTGCCAATCTGAAGCTGAGTCCGAAGAAATGTTCACTGTTCAAACGGCAAGTCAACTTTTTGGGGTATGTAGTGTCGGAAGAAGGTATCCGCACGGATCCAGAGAAAATTGCAGCTGTAAAGGATTGGCCGGTTCCAAGAGACAAGACGCAGGTTAGAGCATTTTTGGGTTTGTGCTCCTATTACCGGCGATTTGTGAAGAACTTTGCAGATAGAACCAAACCTCTGCATAAGATAACCGAGGAGAAGCGACATTTCTGCTGGGATGAAAGTTGTTATATCGCATTCCAGGAGCTCAAGGACCGTCTGTGCAAAACACCTATTTTGGAATACCCTGATGCAAGCAAAGAATTTATACTTGACACAGACGCAAGTGATATAGGACTTGGCGGTGTGTTGTCTCAACGGAATGGTGACCAAGAGGTCGTGATAGCGTAATTCAGCAAGTAGTTGTCAAAACCGGAAAGGAACTATTGTGCCACAAGACGCGAATTGCTAGCTGTGGTAAAGTCGTTGCAGCATTTTAGCAAATATCTTCTGGGGCGAAAATTTCACTTACGAACTGACCATGCTGCACTAAATTGGCTATTGCAGTTTAAAAATCCAGAAGGGCAAGTTGCGAGGTGGATTGAACTACTGTAGGAATACGAATTTGAGATCGAAAATCGTAGCGGGAAATCTCATGGCAACGCAAATGCATTATCACGAAGACCTTGTCCTGAAGATTGCAAACATTGTACTAAGCAAGAGAGTAAGGGAGTGGTAGCCGTGAGGATGCTCAGGGCAGACCACCTCAGCAACGAGTGGAAGGACAGCTTTCAACGTGCACAGCAGGAAGATCCGGACATCAAGCCGATCCTGGAATGGATGAAGGCCAGTGCTTCCAAGCCCAAGTGGAGCGACGTCTCAGCGATGAGTTCGACCACTAAAAGCTATTGGGCCCAGTGGGACAGCTTGCAGCTTTAGGATGGAGTTCTGTGCCGTAAATGGGAAAATGTTCGGGGAGACTGTCATTTGCAAATGGTTGTCCCTAAAGCTAAAGTACCGGATGTTCTACAGCTGTACCATAATGATTATTCAGGAGGCCATCTGGGAGTTAAACGAACTCTACTGAGGATCAGAAAACGGTTTTACTGGGTCCACTGTCGAAACGATGTCGAGGACTGGTGTCGCAAATGTACAAGTTGTGCGGCTGTAAAGGGACCTCAGACTCGTAGTAGAGGTGCATTGAAGTTGTACAATGTTGGTGCACCATGGGAGAGAATAGCCATTGACGTGGCGGGGCCGTTTCCGGAGAGTGAAAGCGGTAACAAGTATTTCATGGTTGTGATGGATTACTTCACTAAGTGGCCAGAAGTCTTCGCCATTCCAAATCAAGAAGCTTCAACAGTTGCTGATAAGCTAGTTCATGAAGTCTTCTGTCGTTTTGGTGTACCTTTAGAGATTCACAGCGATCAAGGAAGGAATTTTGAGTCTCAAATATTCCAGGAAACTTGCCGAGTTATGGGTACTCATAAAACAAGAACGACTTCTTATCACCCGCAATCTGATGGAATGGTAGAACGATTTAATCAGACATTGGAGAGGTACCTAGCAAAAGTTGTAGACAATCGGCAACGAGATTGGGACAAGCACGTACAACCGTTTTTGTTGTCGTATCGAAGCGCTGTTCACGAAAGTACAGCAGTGACACCAGCTTTCGCAAACTTTGGAAGAGAATTACGACTGCCTGCAGACCTGATCACCGGGATACCACCTGATGCTCCGCGCAGTATAACCGATTATGCAAATGACTTGCGGAACAAAATGAATGACGTTTATGAGCACGTCAGACAATCGGGCCAGCAAATGTCTGAAAAGATGAAAACCCGGTATGATCGCAAAATGAACAACAAAGGGTTCGACGAAGGTTCACTTGTGTGGTTGCACAATCCAGTCCGCAGCAAAGGGAAATCTCCTAAGCTTCAAGCTAAATGGGACGGCCCGTACCGGATTGTGACCAGCATCAACGATGTAACCTACCGGATACAGAAAGGCGCAAGAGGGACTCTTAAGATCGTCCGTGTGGATCGCCTAGCGCGTTATTATGGGGCCGATAAATCTCGGGACGAGCATGTCTTAGGAGGGGGCAGTGTTACGCGCTCAAATCGTCTACTAGCGCCATCTAGTCTCGAACCGTGGAACTAAACTTCTTGAAGTTTAAAGCTCGAACTCTCGGTACCTTGCGCGTGTTTACTTGAACATTCTGGATATTTTGCTAATTTATATAAATAGGCGCTGCAAGATGCGAGGGAGGCAGAGTTGAACTCGGCGACACAAGCGAAGCTTCGGAGCGGAATTAAGTGTATTAGTGTGTTTAATTATTAGTGTTTTAAGTTTTAATTTGTGTAAAGTAAATTAAAGTGTTAATTTAGGTAATTTTATCGGCAGTTTTTACTGTCACGAACCTCAAGATCGTAACAGTACTATTACCTTTTTACTTTCCGCTTAAAAATAAGCGTGACTTTTTTCATGCCCCAGTCCAGTAGGTCCCTAAGTAAATACTTAACCTTCAAGCGGGCGCGCGGTCATTTGTAACGGGAGCGGGCGCGCGTAACCGAAAAGACCTATGGGATGAATAAGAGAAATAAAGCACTAATTATTCAATATTTATTTATTTATTTGTACTCAGATATATTATCATTACCTTTAAAGTCTGATTTGTCAAAAAAAGTAATGTAATTAAAATTATGAAAAAGAAACAATTATTAAATTAATTAACATAACTCAAATATGCTTTGAATGAAAACAAAAATTAGGAACACAAAACCCTTTTACATATCTCAGACTAGTTTATATACTAGTCTAATAATAAAAATTACAAAATAAAAATAAAAATTAATTATCTTTGGCTTAGTTTTCATCACAATCAGTTCCTTCGTCCATATAACATTGATTGCAAATAAATGTTGTATGACTTCTGCAAATATTTTTCATACATAATTTACATTGCGTTTTTGATTGCCTCCTTTTTTGGCTGGACATATTTTACAGGTTCCTCTGCATGTGCCAGAACTACCTGCTTCTGTATCAGCAGCACTATCCTCCATATTCAAATGCTCCATTATGTTTCTTTTTAGTTTTCTTGGAAGGCCTAACATCGTTGATCTTCTTTAATAATAATAATAATAATAATAATTTTTATTGACACCAAGTAAGGATTACATTATTTAGCTCTAAGACATTTGAACAGGTATAACTCATCTATACAATTTTATACACTAGCGTCTAAACTAGGCCGAGCCTGTATCTTAGACACTAGTCACTTCCAAAGGCACCATTATTTACAATTATAAAAGCATACGGCATATTACGATTCACCTAATCTATGTTTACGTTACAAATTTGTAAATACATTATCACTTTTTTGCGATTACCGTCACACTAACTTATTACGCGTATGAAAGGTTAGACTACTATGTATAGGAACATTTTTAATTTCTTAATTTGTAATGCAATAAATGATTATTGTTATCACAAGTCAGAGAACTATTACTTTTGGTGATAGGTTACAATGAAGTATTGCAAAGATATATGATATATAATTTTAGTAATTCTATAGGTATTTAACAAAAAGTTATGCAATCTACAGTGAAAGTCGCAATCTACAGTCTTTGGACATACTCTTTTGTCAATTCAGTGCCTAATGCCCGTAAATACATTCGCCTTTTCCGTAGAGTCACATTATTTGCCCTCAATATCACCATACTATTTATTCCTGCAATATCCAGAAGACGAAAGAAGAGTGTCAATGGCCATCTATTATTCTTCCTTGAAACCGAATACATTTTTGCTTTTTTATCGACTTCATCTACACCCCCCTTTGTTTTATTGTAAAAAGTAACGATGCTGGGTTTGCGCTTTTCATTTGTACTTTCATCAATTTCTGCAGCACAATGAAGTGATGATATAAGAACTACAGATCTTTTCTTTTTAGGCACGTAAGATACGAGTGTAGCTGTATCTGAAAATCCAAATTGACTTGAATATTCAGGTTGGTTTTTATCTATAAAGCAAGGAGGTATTTCTTTCTTGTTTATACGCATGGTACCCACAACGGAAATCTTATAATCCTTGGCCAAATCGTTCATCAGCGGCACACTGGTATACCAATTGTCGATGGTAAGGTTTCTTCCAGTGCCAGAAATTGGTGTAATTAGCCTCTTCACGACGTCTGCCGCAGCATTACTCAACTGATATGGGCCTTCAGGCTGCTTGCCAGCATAAAGTTCAATATTTAGGACGTAAAACGTAGCAGCATCTACTAGTGGATAAAGTTTGATTCCGTATTTGTCGGGTTTTGATTTCATGTACTGTCGGAAAGGACATTTTCCTCGAAAGCCAACCATCATTTCATCGATTACGACGTTCTCTCCCACTGAATATGGCAAAAGACAGTTTTGTGTAAACATATCTAAAACTTCTCTTATTGGCGCAGCTTTGTCTAGAGTACGACGAGCTTGTCGCGTAGTAGCATCATCAAACCGCAATGAATTCAGTAGAAATTTTACTCTTTTTACTGACATAGTAGTAGGAAAAATAGGAATACCTGTCCCATCACTTGCATAAAAATCTTCTAAATTGGCGTGTGATATCTTCAAGGATCCCGCTACGTACAACAATCCGAAAAGTGCTCGAATTTCCACCGCATCTGTCGGTTTGCAGTCACGTATTCTGTTATACGAAGGCGCTTTTTTTTTGAATAAATTCGTTGGTATATCTAACAATTTTTTCAATAATATTCTCTGAAATAAATAAACTCCAGGCTTGCGTAAATGTTGTCACTCCCACACCATTCCTACGAGTGCCCGCATCTTCCGTGAGAATATTTTGAACTTGACGCCTCCTCACTCTGTTATTGTTAGATTTTTGCCACTTCGTTACTTTATCGCGCCCTGTAAAACAGCTACTTATTTCTGAAAGTGGCAAATCATACTCTTCTGAGTCCGAGCAGTTTGATTCCTCAGCAGATCGAGGTTCCTCCGCAACGATGTGGTCGGAAGTTTCAGAGCCTTGGTCGCTGAGCTCTGATTCACTCTCTTCTTCGTCTTCTCTTAGTAATTCCTCGAGTATTGCACTTTGTGGTAACCGTCTAAGACTCATTTTTTATAAAAAAATCCAAGCTTAATTCAATAATATTGAATGATGGCCGAAGAACTACCACGAGCGTGAACGAGGGTATGTCGCGTTGAGCGTCGCGCGTAACCTTTTCGACGACAGGCGCGTGTAGTCTTTTCGACGACTGCACCGGGACTAAAACAATTGCGATCTGTGGAGTGGGGGGAGCGCCCCGAGCGACGGTTTATTCTTTATTTTACTCCCAATGACATAGCGACAAGCTACTAGAAATGAGAAATAAATGTGATGGGTAATAATAATAATATGAACGAAAATGTACTAAGCGCGGTCGATTCGACTACGCGCGCCCGCTTGAAGGTATATCCTACATAAAAACATAGCAAGTGCAACAACCAAAAAAGAAGTTTTGGAAATGACTATATTAGAACTCGCGAAAAAAATAACGAACATTATATTATAATATAACTATAAATAATTATAAATAAAAGTGTTGTATTTTTCAGGTATCGTAGGCCCATACACATTATGGGCAATTTTTCGTAGGTTTCCAAAAAATAGGTGGAAGTTGCATCTTAGTAAAAAAAAATTATACACTTCCTAAACTATCTAAGTATAATAAATTTTGACACGCATAAATATCTATAAATGTGTGTCAAACAATATAGTAAAATTCCTCAGCATATTAAATCACTTTCTTTACCAAGATTTAAAAAAGGCCTTCCTGCAGAAAGTTAAATAGTTACTTCATTTACACATTCATTTATGCGTGCATCCATTATATTTTTAGCATAATCTTGTTGGCACAACTGTGAGGTTTTGTCTTCGTTACAGTATTTTCCTGTAATAATAAAATTAAATAAAGCTTTGAATGAAAGGGAAAGGAGGCAGACCATTCGCCACTTCGTAAAGCCAAATATGAAATACATCAGTAAAGTGTACAGTAAAAAAGTTTATTATTAGAAAACTACACCGCAACAAAACATGTAAAACAGGAAAAAACTAAATAAAAAAATTTTAATGAGTAAAACATACCCACTTTTATTATTGAAAAATACCTACTTCAATAAAATATAATTGAAATTAATTGTAGTAAAACATTTCTTTCATCATAAGATAACTCTAAAATTGGTTAAATTATGTCGCATCGAATGATATGTAATTGAATAATTAAAAGTATTTTAGTATTGACCTTTTAACAAGAAGTATGTTTATATTTTTTTTAGTTTGCTAACGCGCTCTATCTAATCTATTAAGTAATCTTGGGACAGTTTCTATCATGTTTTTATAAATTAGATTGTAATACAGCCAAGGAGGATAACCGGTAGAAAAATAATATAGAATTCTGATTATCCACCCCGGATGGGGTGGATAATCAGACACGCGTTTCCAAGTTTCCACCATAGGGTGGATTCTTTAGGGTTTCAACGGCTTTCAATTGATCCAGTGAATACTCATTCTTTCAAGAGATACCCAAAAAAAACTAAGTTACTAAATAAACACTACGTATATAAGGGTTCTAACTAAAAACGTTACCCCATTAGTATGACAAACGGCCTACAATTAAATCTTAAGAAAGATCCTTGTAAGGAGCTAATCTAATGATAAGCTAAGATAATATATAAAATGGTGATATTTTTACAGACGACAAATATAAAGTTAAAGGGAGATGGAGCGTTACAATATGTATAATCACATCTGAGGATTACTATAGAATGAAGCAAGCGAACACTACACATGATTAAAACTACTTTTACGGATTTTATCGCGTTTATTTTTACTTTTAATTGCTTTTATTTTTAATTCCCGGCGTTTCGGGCGCTTTCCAGCACCCATGGTCACGGGGGACTGAGATGACTGACGTCCCGATGTCATTGTTAAACCCGGAGTACCTTCAGCTTTTTTTTAATTATTGTTTATGTTCCGATCTATGCAATCTATGCAATCCAAATGATGAGGATGTAATTTTGAGCTCTACTGCAGTTTAAGATGGTTGAACTCAGCAGCTGTACGTCCCATTGTATAAGTAGTTGAAGATGCATAGAGATGCAACATCTCTTTGCAAGTCCAGTGAATCAAGCCGTTCGTAATGAATTTGATCGTCGACGATACGGGCCACCCACTGTTCGGTATACGTCAAGTGGAAGGAGTGTATACTGGGATGAACGGCCGAGAGGTGAGAACAGTATTCCCAATTACGCCAAATCTACGCTTTGTAAATCTGTAAGCGTTGGGCCGGCATGGTATTTCGTCTCAAAAACACCAAGCTTTTTTAATGCCAGTTTAGCCTTGCCTTCTAAGTAACTAAGGATTCCAATGATAGCTGAGGTAAAGAAGGGTGTGCCCTGAAATTTAGGAGATACGAAGGGGTTCTGTTGTGCTATGCCAAGCCAGCTCAAATGTCTATATTATGTATTAACAAACCACCAAGGCCTCCCCTTTAGTCTCGACTGCCTCCGTCGATCGGTGAGTCAAGTAGACAAGAATATCACTAGCTAAGCGACTTCAACTAAAACCGTATTGACGGTCACTAATCAGCTGATTTTCTTGAATGCAACGCATAATCAAGCAGATAGCAGAGCAGACTTCCAGGAGCGTCAATTCATCACATCAGCTACAATGTGTTCAATAACGCAGGTATTTATTGATCTTTTTGTTTGTCCTAAAGATCAATAAAATCGGAATAAAATTAATATTTTTAATCTGGATGTTGCCGTGGTTGAATATGACATTAGGACGTCGAACACCTCAGTTCCCCCCGAGACCATCGGTGCTGTAAAGTGCAAGAAACGTCGAGATTATAAAAAAAGTTAATATTCAGGATAAAATCCGTGTAAAACTAGTTTTATTTATATACCAGGAGTGTACATCCCTCCCACATACTCCATTTTCCCTGTTTTTTGATATTATTGCTTACTGAACAAATATAAAATTAACAAGGTAATTTGATTCTTAAAGCTGTGATTTGAACGTCAGTGATATGAAAATAAAATCAGAACGACGCTCGGACAAATCCGCGTAGAGCTGTTAATGCGGCGCCGCGTGGCCCGCGCTCCGCTGCTATTTAATAAATACCCTCCAGTTCCATAATTTTCTTTTGTAAATGTGAAAATTTGTATTTGAAAGTATTCTTCAATTATTTTATACACTGAGTTTTACAAACGAGAACACAGTCCACCTGAATGTAAATGAGAGCTGTGACTCAAAGAAATGTATATTTATCCTCAATTAAGAATTAAAAAATTGAGATGCCTTGTCACCCCTGAGGACTAAAAAGGCATTCTGCCTCTACATTCACCATAATAAACAGCAGCGGTAAGCTGCTATTTTACGCTGGTATTCTGAGAGAGCGTGGTTCTACCCCGGTTGAGATGACCTATTTGAGCTACAACCACTCTACTATGTATAAATTCAAACCTCACCTGCACATGCACATACCGCAAACTTGCATACTAGGCTCTGGTGAATATTACAGCACAAATATTCGCACTGGCTGGGATTCTAAGCGCAGAAAATCTAAAAGAAATTTTATATACATGGCTCCTTCTTTCCGTATTGTTTTTACGTGGTGGAGCCACGCTGCTGCTATATCATGGTGGTTGCTCGAATGGGCCGGCTTGCCCAGAGTAGGATCACGCTACCACAAAATAACAACGTAAAACATCAGCTTAATCCTGCTGTGTTTCGTGTGGTGAGTGTAGAGAACCAAATTTTTATTTTTATTGTCACGAACCTCAAGCTCGTAACATTATCATTAGAATGCATGGACTGCCTTCAATTACTTGTGGTTGAGGTTTCCTCAAACTTGAGCTTTATGCGGTTCATTGAGTCCATGACTAAAAGCAAGTAGCCCAACCGATCAGTAAGCTGAAGTGGCAATATACCGGATATGTAGGTCAAAGTGTTAAACACCGATAAGGAAGAAATTCTTAAGTGATAGCGCAATCGTAAGATTGGCTCACCACCATATGGAGTGACGATGTGGTAGGAGATGCAGGAAATTTATGGATGCAGGTGGCTCAGGGCAGAGATCTTAGGCTTTTTTTAGGGATTCCTAGAGCCTATCTTCAGCGGTAAATAATAAAAATTTCATTGTCACGTACATGCGCGTCTATATATACCTGTTACTCGTTGCTCTGTAAACTTAATCTTAAAACAGTGGTAAAAAGTGATCGTTCAGTGATATAAAAAATTGTTTTCAAAAACTCGAGTGGAATAAAGAGATATCAGTGTTTATAATTTAAAAGTACCTGGTTGACCGAGCTTTGCTCGGTATTTTTCGCTCGATTTTTTTAATTCGTGTGTTTTGGAAATTATATTTAGATACAAATTACATACTGATGAATTATAAATAATATTTTTTGATCTTAGCGACATAACAGAAAAAACTGAACTGGTTATTTGAATAAAAAATCATGAGTGCAATTATTTTTATTTAAATTTTCGTGTTTTTAAAAAATACTAAAAAAAGGGCTCGAAAAAAATATATTTTCTCAAAAAAGAAAGAAACTTGAAAAAAAAAAATAAAAAAGTCGGTCGGTCTGGGCTCGAACCGGGGTATTACGATTTTGTGACCGCCCATTATACCAATAAGCTATTTATAATCATTACCAAACTATCAAAATTTACCTTCTTATTCTAACTATATTGTAGCAGTTTTTAATTGCCTAAAAACACGGACAAAAAGACATTTTCTAAAAATAAATCTTAGCTAGATCGATTTATTATCCCCGAAACTCCCTGAACACTAAATTTTATGAAAATCGTTGGAGCCGTTTCCGAGATCCCGATTATATATATATATACATATATACAAGAATTGCTCGTTTAATAGTATAGGATAATTCGTTAACGTATAGTTGAGTGAAGCGAGCTCGCCAACGTACATGAGTCATCGTTGCTCTGCAGTGCCGCATTCAAACGTGCAAGTGAACTTGCTTCGTGCTACGTTTAATAACAAGTATAGTACAACTTATACCAAATAAAAATATTATTTCGCAAACTAAATCTAAGTTTGGGTGTTGTGACCGACTGGGACCTGCACCGCACAGCTTAGTATGTAAATTATGCAAGTACAAATATCACTTGAGCTGCGTTAATATACAAAAATCATTCAAGAAGTTAACGGAAGAATATAAGTCAAATTGGCTGTGTCCATGCTATCATAGTAAGATCCCCAAAACTAATAAAACTAACACCCCAATTAGAGCGGTTCACCAGCAAACGACAGTTAGTGAACAAGAAAAATTATCGCAAAACGTAAACACTAGGAGAGGAGGACGAATAGAAAAAATATCTTCTTTGAAATCAGAATCGACAATATCTATACGTAGCATAGTGCGGGAAGAGTTAGAAAATATACTAGATAATTTTAAAATTAATATTTTAAATCAGTTTGATCTCAAGTTAAAGGAGTTAGTACATAGTTTTAAACGAGTGTCTGATTCCTTGTCTGCAATTGGCGTTTTAATGGATATTAAGCTGAGCTTTTCAGACCATATAGATAAAATTATTACCGAAGCAAACAAAGCATTAGGCTTTATCTTGAGATGTACCAAAAATTTTAAGAAACTAGACGCTGTAATTCATCTCTACAATACATATGTAAGGAGTAAGTTGGAATATTGCAGCACTGTGTGGTGTCCCAATTATAAAATACATGTTGATAGAATTCAGAAACGATTTGTTCGTACTCTTGCATATCGATACAGAGCACCTATAACTACCAAAACATACGAGGAGAAATTAAAGCACTTCAATCTCATAAAACTTACAGAACGTCGAGCTCATTTAGATTTAAAATTTTGACCAAAATAGTTAATGGATCTATCGATTGTCCGCCTTTGCTTAATAGACTAATATACAATGTCCCCGCCAGAATCCTGAGATATACATGCAAATTGTTTAAGTCCAGGCTATCCAGAACTAATTTGGGTCGTTTTTCACCGTTGGTCTGCGCTACCCGCTTGTACAATGAATATGTTGAGAAGAATTCGGATATTGACATCCACTTCGATAGCATCGCCACTTTTATTGCAAAAATTAAAAATGTTGACTTACGTTTATCGTAACTATCGTGATTGACCTTTGTCTTGTTTTAACTTACATAATTTTTATAGTGTTTTCATTACAGTAACAGGATAAAACGCATGATGTGGTTACTTATAAATGTGAGTAACTGTTACCTATTGTACTATGTAACAAATAATTTGTATTTGTCTGAGTTGGCTGTATCTTACGTTAGTAATCCAATAAATAAAATAAAAAAATAAAAAAAGTAAACTTGTCAACGGCGGTAATGATAATGAACATTATGACAACATATTGTTATTATGTTTGGTAATTAAGACCTAATCTTCCTTTTTGCTATTTTCTTCTTTACGAATCATCAAACGAGAACACCTATTATTAACTTTTCTAACCTACTATTATTAACTTTTATACCGTCTTCCTAAAAGAAGGAGGTTATATATTCCAAGTGTTTTTCATGCTAAACAGATTAAATTATGAAATATACTATACTGATCGTTAGAAATCTAAAAATTAAAAAAAACACCATAAATTTCGATGTCTCTTAGTTAGGGGAGGTAGGGGAGAGATGGGCACTTTTTCACATACCAGGTAATAAAAAAGCACATTTTTAATATATACAATAATTATCACGAAGTTCAAATGCACCATATATTTGGCAAGATGTTTTACAAAGAAAAGTCTGCAAATTATAATCAGTCTCAACGTTTCAAAAGGATTTCAGAAATATGTCAATTGTGCCCAAAGCTCCCCATGGTATAGACATTGGGGCACCCTCTGTGGGAGTTTTGGACATGATGCTTAATACATAATTGATGTTAAATTACAATAATAATAACATACAAATACATAATATTAACCGAAAATTTGTGAAGATATAAACCTAGATGAAGAACCCTTTATATATTATTGTTTAAGATATCGTAGCAAGTTTGTTCTAGGTCTTTCAAACTTATCACCGGTTGTTTTTATGTTACCGCCTTTTGACGCTTCTTCATGACACACAATATTCTGTCTTTCGGAATTTCGCATCGCTTATCCTTCTTTTTATACCAACGGCATCTTTCTGTAATTAAAATCATTAAAATATTTTAACTTAATTTAGGTAATGTTAAACAAACTATTTTACTATTTACATTACTTAAAAGTTTCTTGTGAATTTTTATGGTTAGATATTTTAGCGTGACTTACAGGTTAATACATACGTTAGTAAATATAAACGCAAATAAAATTAAATAAAAAAATTTAGCTTCACTGGTTCTTCGATTATATACGGCAAAACAACAACCAAATGTGTACGTTACCGCGCATCTAACCATTAAGAGCGTGTAACTTTGACAACTGAACGAAACGACAAATTTTTAATGAATGAACAGTTTTGCCAGTAAGTAAAATTAACAAGTAATATAAAAATAAAATGAATTTTACAATTGAACTGGAATGACGAGGGGGTGCCTATATCTCCCAACTGCCCAATTCTCTCCTATCTCCCCTACCTTAAAAATGAAAAATAATGACGAAATTTATAAATATTTTAAACCTTTAAAGTAGAAAAAGTTCTAATATTGTTGAGAACATTAAATTCACACTAAATTATTCCTATTAATATGCTTGCGCGACTGTATCTTAATAGAGAACAAATAAAGGGTACGCTGAAAGCATACCCTTGGAGTAATTTTAATAAGGAAAGGTCAGCCTTTCTGTTTCGCGGCTTATCTTTTCTAATTTATCTTATAAATTTTCTATAAATTAACAACTTGTTGTTTTAAATAAATGAAAATATTATGTTATATGAGTATCACTTTCATTAAATGGATGCTTGTTTGGAAACTCTTGTAAAAACCTATGAATAAAAAAGAATATTGATATTTATTCAAAGATCAAAAATGACTCTTATTAAAATTCATTTTTACTTCGATTTCTGGTTCAGTGGTCAGTAGGTATTACGACTATGTCCAGCGGAGAATTAAAGAATGCTATTTTTATCTGTGATGGTTGCACATTTTCTATTTATTATTCATTATAAATGTATATTTATCGCTTTCGATTCATATTTTCTCTTTTTAATTAATAAATATCAATTAGTTTATTAGTCATTATATTTTCATAGTAATTATCATAGAGCTATATAGATATCTTAAAGTTCCTTTAAATTTACAATATAAGATATACATGGAATATACGTATGAGTAATTTTATTTTCCTAACATTTTTGTAATTAGTTCACGTTGTTTTGTACGATCTTGCAGTGGCTGTGTGAGAATATTCATTATTCCATATCATCCCGAGGGTTTCGTAAGAGGCGACAGGGTTAAAAATCAGAAGATGGGCAGCATAACGTCTTCCTAATAACGATTTAAAATAAAAAGCTGCGGTTTCTGATGCGCTTGCCAAGCGTGGCAACTGTGGCAAAATTCTCCCTTTGAGGCATTCTATGTTGTTAGGCTGTAACGGTTATTCTGCGATATTATGTAAATCAGTGTAGTACCACCTATGTATATTGCTCTTTTCGTATTGCGAACTTGTAAATCTAACCAGTTAAAGCAATCATGTCAGTGTTTAAGAGTATTATTACTCTTCCTGCATCACATGTTCTGTATAAGAAGAAAATTTAGTGCTTACGAGTTGGGTCTGTCGTGTGTCGCTGGATAAGAGACTCCTTAAACATTACTCCACGAAATTATCTATTATATATATTTACTACGTGACATGATACACAGCTACTGTACCCCATGAGCATCTAAACAGAATACGAACGGAGAAGGTAAGACATGCGTTGTAACCTCAGAGTACCTCATTTAACTCCCTCAAACCGAATTTAGTTCGATACCGTAATTTTATGCCTTCAAGCTGGCCAGTGATTATTAAACCTTTGAAAACGTGATTAAAACGTGACTGACGGAAGTTAAAGTGTGAATTTCTCCAAACGTAATTTTAGGAAGAATAAAAATCTCGAAGTTTTAGTAATTTAGGTTTTCTTGTAATATTTTCCATTACCGTTGAGTACGGGTTTAAAAAGTAATAGAAATAGAAATTATTTAATAAAGATTTTAAATAACACTTATTGAAAAGTACTGTAATGGTTAATTTACCACTGGTTACAAAACACCTCTGCCCTAGAAAGAATCAGCAAGAAACCCAAATGAACTTTTTATAAATAAAAGCGGCCAAGAGCGTGTCGGGCCACGCTCAGTGTAGGGTTCCGTAGTTTCCCGTCCGTCACAGTAAGTAGTCCCACTTATGAGTTTGTACAAAAACTGTAGTTTCCATCCAAGTTCAAAATAATTTTCCTAGAAAGTCCTTACAAAGTTCTACTTTCCAGATTTTTTTCATATTTTCTAAACTTATGGTTCAAAAGTTAGAGGGGGGGGGGGACACATTGTTTTTTACTTTTGGAGCGATTATTTCCGAAATTATTGACATTATCAAAAATGATTTTAGTAAACCCCTATTCATTTTTAAATACCTTTCCAACAATATATCACACGTTAGGGTTGAAATTAAAAAAAAATCACTTCCCACTTTACATATATGGGGGCTACCCTAATAAAACATTTTTTTCCAATTTTTATTTTACCACTTTGTCGGCGTGATTGATACACATATTGATACCAAATTTCAGCTTTCTAGTGCTAATGGTCACAGAGATTAAGCGAGGACGGACAGACGGACAGACAGACATGGCGAAACTATAAGGGTTCCTAGTTGACTACGGAACCCTAAAAATAGCGGTTGATAAACATTATAGTTTCACAATAATTAACAACAATTTTCATACAATTTTTATTTAATAAAGTTTAAAATCTCCGCCGAAGTCAGAATTTATATATTTTCTGGGATTTGTTGTCAAAGCGTATGCATCGCCCCACTAATGTGTGTACAGTCGATTAACTGGTAATGATAAATTGAATTGAAACAAATTATTCAATACCCTTGTAACAATACTCCTTTATATAAATTTCACTACGTGACATTAAACACTGCGGTAAGATTAATGTCAATCCCGTCATGATTGGCTTTGAGAAGCTCAGCCGTTTTCGCTAAAAAAGGTTGCTTAATTTATCTTCTTCCTCTTCATTATTTGTTTAGTGACTTGCTGATAATAAATTACAAACTTATTTGATTAATTTACTAAAATGAGAATTGTTTTAGATTGAATTATACTAATTTGTTTTTAATTTTTTGAGATGATTTTACTGAAGAATATTTTTGGATGTTTTTTTTCGTGGTGTTCATTATTTGTGTTGAAGTGAACTTAAATTTCATTAATTCTTAATAATTGTCTGTTAATTTAACTGATCAATTATCTGAATTAAGTAAATGCAGTTCAAAAGTTTGCTTATAAAATATGCTAATAAATATCCATTAAATAGTCTAGAGTGAAATGTGAACTCCTCTCCAAGAAGAAAACAACAGTCGTAACAGCGTTGTTTTCCAAAGTGGCAAATTAACGTTGAAAAAATTTTAAATTCTTAAAAACTTTATATTAAAAGTTTTTTGTTTTTTTTTTATTCCCAAAGGTTAATAATTTTAAGTCAATAAGACATAAAATTATTTAAAATATATGTATTTGGTTATGCAACTGCATCGTCAATCTATGATTTCGTGGTATGAGTATTTCCCATGGTTACTATAGTCGAATGGTTCTCACAATGTCCAACAATATGGTTGATTACTTTGCAAGGTATCTTATATTAAACAAATTGCGATATAGAAATATTCTTGAAAATATTTCTGAATCGTATTTCCCGCTAAGCTTTTTAGGATATCTTCTACTTCGAAACAAAAATCTCGCGGGACGAGGGGATTTCTCGTGGATTGCAGTTAGTGTTTGAGAAATGGTTTTATAGTTTCGCTCAGTGTTCTTTAATTACCAAAAATATCCCCACGATGAGGCCATTTTTGGGGAGGACTAATTTCACCGGTGGACTATGATAGACTGTAGTGATGATAACAGCGAAGGAGACGACGGTGATGATAAACAAAACACATTTTCAAAAACAGAAACGTTTCCAAAAACGTTAACGTTTCCAAAAACGTTAACGTTTCCAAAAACAGAACAGAATAAAAACAGAATTTTTAATGTAAGTGCACACAACTATTTTTGAAATTTGTCATGAAATTATAAAGCTTATATAATTTGTGAGTGAACAAGTTTACCGAACTTAAAGCAATAAAACCGGCTAAGTGCGAGTCAGGCCACACTCTATTATGATTCCGGAAACATTATGACCACACAAACTTTTCCTTTAAAAATGTTCGTATGTTCTAATCACAGCTTATAAACTACATTTCAGTATTCGTAGTTACAAAACAGTATATGGTTAATAAAACATGGAAACAAATTCTTAACTAGCTTTATTTTTACAACAGACTATAACATTTTCTGAAATATTTAATAGATTAGATACAAATGAAGCTTTCAATTTAAAATTGACAAAGACTAGATGGAGTGAGGATCTGGTAAGACATGCAGAAAGTCAATGGATGCAGGTGGGTCAGGACTGTGCCTTGTACTAATCCTTTGGAGAACCATATGTTCAGCAGTGAACTTGTTAAGGGCTGTAATTATGATGAAGAATCAAAATGCAGATGTGTTGTTATCCCTGATAATTATTCTTTACGTGTGTTTGTCACTGAACTCTTCCTGGCTGCACCGATTTTCATGACATAGTTGGTGCTTGCGTGAGCCCCTGGATGATTTACATTCACAGTAGAACACAGTAGGTGGCGCCATTGCCAAGATTCAGAAATCATCCATACAAGACCGGCTCGCTCGTATAATAATAAAACTTAAAACTATACTTATATAGCTCATATCCTGTACTATTTCTTTACGTGTCTAAGGTTTTACAACTCATTATTAATAAAGGAAAAAATATAATTATTGAACACTACTCCAAGCAAGAAATAATTACGCCACAAAATGAGCCACGCTGCAGCTATATTTTGGTTGCTACATGAGTGGTTCGGCTCGACCGGAGAAGGACCACGCTCTCACAGAACACCAGCGTAAAATAGCAGCTTAATGCTGCTGTGTTTCGTATGATGAGTGTAGAGTTCCGAAGACCCTTTTTTACTGGAAACGAGATTCATCTTAGTTCTCAGAGGTGAAAACGCATTTGTGTTTTGATTCTTAGTCTTAGATATCTATGGGCCATAGCATCCACTTACCATCAGTTGGACTGTGTGCTCGTTTGAAATTTTAATTTAAAATTTTTTTCTATAATAAAACAGATTTTGTGAATATGAACTCAATCGGTCCAGCCATTCGGATGTAACACAGCAACTAACAGATGCACCAAAGATTGTTTTATACCTAGATAAATTAATATAAAGTTCGAGTTGATTTATGAAGTTAAACTCTTAACAAAAATCAAATGCAGACACAAGAAGTAAAAGGAATAAAATTATTTTATATTCTGAAGTCCCACTGACTTACCGACTTGACTTAAGCCATAGTGTATAGAAGAATTAAGGCCCGGACGTCAGCATGTTAAATTATTTTATTCTTTTCAGTTCTTCGAAATCGGCTTTTATCCCTGTTAAAAGTTATTTTTTTATCCTTTTGAGTTGACTAAGGAATATTACAATCTCTACGTCACTTAAATAGTTACATTAAAAACTACATCCCCTTGATTAAAACTGCTTTTACGGATTTTATCCCGTTTAATTTTAATTACCGACGTTTCGGGTGCTTCCCAGCACCCTTGATCACGGGGGACTAAAGTTACTAACATCCCGATGTCAATGTCAACCCATAGTACCTTCAGCGTTTTAATTATTGTTTATGGTCCGATCTATGCAATATGAACTTACTATGTCTTGAAGTCTTACGGTGGCATGCTTGGGTTTAATTTTAATTTTATTAATTACAGGGTCCCAAGCAGGTGGTAGTACCCAGCCAGTAGTCAGGATATATATGAATTGTATATTAATTCTGTGTTCAATAATTCTTTACCCTGACTCCTAAACTAGGTTACCCTGTATGTTAAGAGGCAGTTTCCCTCGCATTCAATTATCTCACAATCCGTGCACAACGCAGACTTTAAACATATTACAAGAAAAAATAGTGTGTATGCATGCGTGCGTGTGCGTGCCCCTGCGCACGTGTGTGTGTGTGTGTGTGTGTGTGTGTGTGTGTGTGTGTGTGTGTGTGTGTGTGTGTGTGTGTGTGTGTGTGTGTGTGTGTGTGTGTGTGTGTGTGTGTGTGTGTGTGTACGAATGTGTGTCTGTTTTTGTTAAAATATGTGCTTAAAGTAGGTTTTCAGAATTATCATAGTCGTATTCTTTTAGCCAATTCAAAATATTTTGTTTAATTTGGTGTATTTTTAAGTTCTTTAATTTAATTTAATTTAATATTGAATTTATGTTATTGGCTACATCTTGAATCGAGCTTCTATTAGAACATTAAGACAACAAGATTAGTCAGTTCTTACCATCTGTCAAGTGACATATTCCTCTACCGGATGCAGGAGTTTAGAAGTTTGATTGTGAATGTGGTCTCATACATAGGGCAAACAAAAAGATATATTAAAACCAAAGTAAAAGAACATATAGCCGACGTGAAGCATCAAGGTTCCGGGAAGTCTGCAGTTTGTGATCATATCCTAGACGGCTCCAACCATTACATCAGATTTGATAGACCACAAACCCTCGCGAAAGAATATCGATTCTTACCCATGATGATACGTGATGCTATTGAAATATAAAAAAACAACCTAATTTCAATAGAGAAGGATGCTGGGTACTACCACCTGCTTGGGACTCTGTAATTAATAAAATTAAAACTAAACCCAAGCATAGCACTGCAAGACTTCTAGACAGAGTAAGTTCATTTTTCATAGATCGGACTATAAACAATAATTAAAAAGCTGAAGGGGTTCATATAGACATCGGAACATCAGTCACCTCCATTTCGTGACTTAAAAATTAAATTAAAATTAAATGCGATGAAATCCGTGAAAGAAGTTTTAATCAATGTGTAGTATTCACGTAAATATAAGAAATCATTAACTAAATCTAGGGGATTTCACCTACCTAAGGTGTGGCATTTCTTCTTTTAATGAATATAGGACCAGCACTGAAGTTTAATATATTAATTAATAAAAAACAAGAGTTCTTAAAATCGGATCTCAATAAGCAAAGGAATCGCGTAACATACATACCAAAAAAAAAAAAAACAATCGGATTGTGCTCAGCGGTGGACTTGAAGGGGTTGGTATAGTGATACCATCTAGAATAAGCTAACAAATTAACTCATAGTCTACCTTATGGTAAGTGGAAACTGTGGCTCATAAACACCCTCATCTTTCCCCGGTTAAGAATCAAAATGCAAATATGTTGTCACCCCCGAGGGCAATGATGGAATACCTCATTTTCAGTAAAAAATGTCTCTGGTTCTCTATATTCACTATACGAAATATAGCAGTCATAGCATTAAGCTGCTATTTTACGCTGGTATTCTATGAGGCCTTGATTTGGTATTGAATGAGGCTCTATGAGGCCTTTGCCGATCGAGCCAACCCAATCGTGCTATAACCACAATATAGCTGTATCGTGGCATTCCCACCTACCACATTTTATATATCAATACAATGTGTCAATAAAAATTTATTTATAACAAAACTTATATAAAATATTATAACGTGTTTACTTTTACCAATTCATCTGTTTCGTTTTCATACTTATGTGTAATATATAAAAGTGACATATTATTTAGGGACCTTTCTCCCGGCGACCCATTATCAGTGCGCTGCGGGATGTTTGCACATTATTGTGTGATGAGATGATATTTGTTAGCGTTGTGTAACATGACAGTAGATTACTTTGCCCATTTTATTAATAGCAGCTTTACACGTAGCAGAAATACAACGACAAATTTCTATCACACAAAATATAATAGATAATATTGTTAAACCTTTTGATATCCTTAAATAATATCTACCTATGTATTAACAATGAGCCTACTACTACTAGGAAACTAGGAACTTGGTGAAAGGACAACTTTCTGCCTAGGAGTCTGGCAACGTAGGTAGGTATTACCATAGAAAACAATACAATAGAATGACTGTTAACTGGATCGGCGTCACTGAGAGCATACATACAAGAAATTACATAATATTATCAGGTATCACTACTACTAATTACTACTACAAACACATTGAAGACTTTTGAATAAAGTTTTTGACACATAAATATTTCTTTTAATTATATATATTTACAAAATATAAATATTTTCGACTTACTGGTTGTAGGATATATCTCCTTTATTTAAATTCCATTTCCCGCTATTCTTTCGACACGTAATTATTGCACGATACGACGTTTGACACGAAAATTGGTAACGATTGATTGTGTTTACATTTATAAGTGTGAATTGTCATGTTCGTGACATGTTAGTGGCTACACGGGCGCCGGCCAGTCCCCCGTTCTATTATGTATGTATTATAGTATTCTAATGGTATTACACTCTAACCCATTTCTATCGAAACAAAAACAATGCTTGCAATACTGTGTTCCGTTTGGAAGGAGATAGAGAGCTAGTACAGCTAAATATATTCCTCCTAGTCCTCAGGGGTGGCAGCACGACTGTAGTTTTCTTTGTCTGAAACTGCAGGTGTCCATGGGTTGCGGTGACCTTATACCTTCAGGTGGACTGTTAGTTCGCCTAGAACTTTAGTTTTAAGGACAAAATCAATTTTAAGGCAAAATAAATCGTGGTAGCTCAGTGACAGATTGCTTGCTGAGAATTTTACATAACGCTTGTATCTTGCGTTCGATCCGTGCTATCACAAATGGAATTTTTAATTGAAATTATACGTGCGTTTCCTTACGTTTCGGTACGTTTCCACGAACAAATCATCTTGAATAAAACTACTATTTACGGATTTTATCGCGTTTAATTACTTTAATTTATTTTTATAATTCTCCCGACGTTTCGGGTGCTTTACATTACCCATGGTCACGGGGGGGACTGAGAAGTTTGACGTCCCAATGTCATAGTTAGTCCGGCTACCTTCAGTTTTTTTATTATTAATTTTTGATCCGATTTACGCAAAACGAGCTTATAGTATCATGAAGTCTTGCAGTGGTATGCTTGGGTTTGGGTTTAATTTTGTTATAATTAACAAAATTCCCATGATCCCAAGCAGATGGTAGCACCCAACCATCTTCTCTATTGAAATTTGGATGTTTTTTAATTTCAATAGCCTTGCGTATCATCCTTGGTAGGAATCGGTGTTCTTTTGCGAGAATTTTTGGTTAATTAAATCTAATGTAATGGTGGGGACGATCTTGAATATGTTCGCAGACTGCAGACTTCCCGGAGCGTCGGTGCTTTACATTAGCTATATGTTCCTTCACGCGGGTTTTTATAGATCTCTTTGTTTGACCTATGTAAGAGAGACCACATTCACAATCTAGCTTGTACACACCTGCATCTTGTAGAGGAATATTAAATTTGATGGATGGTAAAAATTGACTAATCTTCTTCAGCGGCTTGTAGTATGTCTTAATGGACACTCGCTTCAAGATGTAGGCAATCCTGTCCGTGATTTCTCTGACATATGGTAGTAGAGCAGGCGCGCGCTCGACTGTGGCCGGCTTCACTCGTTCACTGTGACGTAGGCGCGGGACCCGAAGCTTGTTGTCTTGCAATACTTGCTTGACGTGCTGAGGATGTTTTCTGTCACAGATCCCTCGTGCTCTCTGAAACAAAGATTTACCCACGGTAGCTAAATGTAAAGGATGATGGTAAGATTCACCATTTAGATATCGGTTGGTATGGGTCTTTTTCCTATACACAGTGTGACCAATAGTGTTATCAGGATTTCGGATGACTAAAACATCTAGGAATTATTCTAAGAATTATTTGCCTCTAACTCCATTGAGAATTGTATTTTAGAGTTTATGGAGTTAAGGTGGTCTAAAAATGCAGTTACTTTGTCAGATGGTAAATTGTGAAAGTGTCGTCTACGTACCGCTTGTAGAACCTTGGATTTACAGGAGCAGTAAGAAGGGCTTTCTCCTCAAAGTCCTCCATGAATATGTCGGCGACTATTGGAGACACAGGTGAGCCCATCGCTACACCATCTACTTGCTTGTAGAACTCCTCCTTCCACAATAGATAGAAAAATAATTACGATAAAATCCGTAAATAGTAGTTTTATTCAATGTGTAGTGTTCGCGTAAATTTAAGAAAACATCTTGAGTAAAATTTTGATAATAGTACTTCGAACAAACATGAAGTTCAGCAACAAGCACTGAGTCAGCAGACTAATTGCTCCATGATCCTTTCAGAAAAGAAAAAAACTAAGGCTTAAAAATATTTTTAACTGACGCTTTCGTCAGTTAAAACTGCATAATATTAACTCTATTATTATTGCACCATGTTGTAAAATAACCAATGGTTCCGATTATATGTAATAGATTATTAATTAGATCTTTACCTACAAAATTTTCGTTTGGCCCATTAAAATAAAAAAACCGTTTGGCTTAGAATTTTAATTACAAATTAATTTTATTTAAAAATATATAATGATTAAAAATATGGAAGATGAAACAGTTGCATGAGTGGTTACTTTGAATAAGGAAATAAAATTACGTTAACTTATTTCACAAAAACAGCAAATTCGTGGGAACAGATCTAATATAAACTAAAATATTTAAAATAATAATACCGTTTAATTTTATTTAGGAAACGAAAAAACATCATTAATAAAATTTTTGATTAATAAATAACAATTTATTACATGAATAATTATGTTTGTAAGCAGTACTTTCATACACATTCTAAACAGAATATTAGTGAAATAATAAAGAGTTATGCGCGTAATTGGATGCGCCAGGTAAAACGTCGTATTCCAATATTTCCGCTACATTTTATTACAATGTTAGCCAAAATAAGGGGACGAAATTTGATAGCATGAATCATGATATAATTAAAAAAAAAACTCAAAGGACTGGATTGTAATAAAGGCACAGGGTCAGACAAAATACCACCAATTTTTATAAAAGAATGTGCTTGGAATTGATATATCCTATAAAAGTAATTTACAACTTGTCTTTAGCATCTGGCATGTTTCCTTCAAAATGGAAAATAGCAAAAGTATTTCCCATATATAAGCGGATAAATATCGATATCATTTCCAATTATAGACCCATTTCAATTCTGTCAACCTTTGCCTAAGAATTTGAGTCGTTTATTAGTTCATCGACTTCATCATCATCTTCAACAGCACTTAAGCCTCTATATAAGTGACCGTCAGCATGGGTTCTTCAGGTCTCGGTTCACTAGTACCAATTTATTTCCTTTTACGGAATTCTTGTACGAGGCTATTGACATGGGCCATCAGGCTGATGTTATTATACCGACTTTAGCAAAGCTTTTGACCAGGTTTCGCATAAGATTTTGATTTCTAAGCTGTCTGCCTACGGGATTTGTGGCTCCTTAAATGGTTGAATTTGTAT
The DNA here is from genome assembly GCA_036936625.1 of Parnassius smintheus behrii. Taxonomy (NCBI): domain Eukaryota; kingdom Metazoa; phylum Arthropoda; class Insecta; order Lepidoptera; family Papilionidae; genus Parnassius; species Parnassius smintheus. The sequence continues at coordinate 58,290,231 of JAUPFT010000005.1, forward strand.
TGAGTGCCAAGGACCTACTTAGTAGCAATTAATTGTTTTCGGTCAAGTACTAAAACTATAAGTTCCGGTGTTCCTCAGGGTTCTCATTTGGGACCAGTTTTATTTCTATTTTTCATAAACGATATTAAAAATGTTTTCTGTTTTCAAAATATTTTTTATATGCTGATGATTTAAAATTTATGAGTATAAATAAGAGTGATGATAATACTAAATTACTACAAAGTGACATTGATAGACTAATCCAATGGTGCTGCAACAACAAAATGTACTTAAATAAACAAGTAAATGTTATCATGTTAAATACTTCAGAAAACATAAGTTAATACAAGTCAATTACTTTATTTATAATATTAAAATTATGGAAATAGCGAACATTCGGGATCTTGGCGTAATATATGACAAAAAATTAACTTTTGTATCCCATTTAGATAACGTAATTACGAGAGCATCTAAAATGTTGGGCTTTGTCAGAAAGTCACAGAAAGTATAATGATGCAGTTTTTGTACATAAAATATTGTTACGAGCTTGAGGTTCGTGACAATAAAAATTGCCGATAGAATTACCTAAATTAACGCTTTAATTTACTTTACACAAATTAAAGTTAAAAACACAAATAATTAAACACACTAATTCACTTAATTCCGCTCCGAAGCTTCGCTTGTGTCGCCGAGTTCAACTCTGCCCCGATCGCATCTTGCAGCGCCTATTTATTCAAATTAGCAACGAAGCGTCCCGACTATTCAAGTAAATGCGCGCAAAGGGACGAGTGTGCGAGTATAGATTTTCTAGAAACTTAGTTCTTCGGACGGCGCTGTCGGTTGAGAGATCTGTGATGTCACTTTCTGCAACGCTCTACTCGCTCCCGTTCCTGACACTAGATGGCGCTAGTATATCGTCGACTTGAGCGCGCAACACTGCCCCCTCCTAAGACATGCTCGTCCCGAGCATTATCGGCCCCATAATAACGCGCTAAGCGATCCACATGGACGATCTTAGGAGTCCCTCTTGCGCCTTTCTGTAACGGCTCCGCAATGTCAAGAGCTGTCCTATCCCCTGGTGCACCAACATTGTACAATTTCGGTGCCCCTCTACTACGTGTCTGAGGTCCCCGCACGGCCGCACAACTTGTACATGTACGACACCAATCCTCGACATCGTCACGATAATGGACCCAGTAAAACTGTTCTCGGACCTTCAGTAGAGTTCGTTTAACTCCCAGATGGACTCTTGAACGACCAGTATGGCACAGCCGTAGAACATTCGGCACTTTAGCTTTAGGGACAACCATTTGCAAACGACAGCTGTCTCCTCGACCATTGTCCCATTTACGGCACAGGACTCCATCCTGAATCAGCAAGCTGCCCCATTGGGCCCAATAGCTTTTCGTGGTTGAACTCATCGCTGAGACGTCCCTCCACTTAGGCTTGGTAGCACGGGCCTTCATCCATCCCAGGATCGGCTTGATGTCCGGATCTTCCTGCTGTGCATGTCGTATGCTGTCCTTCCACCCGTTGCTGAGGTGGTCTGTCCTGAGCATCCTCACGGATACCACTTCCTTACTCTCTTGCCTACTACAATGGTTGCAATCTTCAGGACAAGGTCTTCTTGACAATGCATCTGCGTTGCCGTGAGATTTCCCGCTACAGTGTCGGATAGTAAAGTCGTATTCCTGCTGCTGCTGGGTGGTGCTGTTAGCCGCACTTCCTTTCTGAGACCGTTCACCTTCCCTTCCTAGGGTGTGCTTAGGGCAGCTGGACCGAAGATGGCCCCTTTCCCCACAGCCATAGCACCTAGGGCTGTATCTTTTATTGTGGTCGCGAACCGTAACTGCTGTAACCTCCCTAGCGTGAGGTGAACGATGATCCTGTCGCCGCCAGGCAGTGCCGTTAGCTGCACTACCCTCTCGGGATCGATCAACTCTCCTTTCCACGGTTCGCTTAGGGCAGCTGGATTGAAGATGGCCCTTTTCCCCACAGCCATAGCACCTTGGGCTGTATCCTTTGTTGCGGTCGCGAACTGTAGCTGCTGCAACCTCCCTGACGCGATGGGAACGATGATCCTGCCGCACGGCTTCCACCTCCAGTGCATGGGCCAAGGCGTCCTTAAGCGTCTCGTGGTGCCCGAGCCTCACAGCAGCTCTGACTTCCAGGTCGCGGATGCCGTCGATGAACGTCTGCACCAGGTTCCCTTCAATGAGCGCAGGTACAGACCGGTATGCTTTTCTAACCATCTTCTCCACCTCAAGGGCCCACTGCTGCAGGTTTTCGTTGCTGCGTTGCACGCGATATTTAAGCTGCGCGCAAAAGACGTGTTCCAGGTGAGCGTCACCATATCTCGCCTCCAATGCCTCAAGGAGCTGCTCGTAGGTCACTTTCTTACCGAGAGCTTCCAACACGGTTAAGGCTTGGTCGCGCAGGCCTAAGGTGAGTGCAGTCATGGCCTGGCTTTTATTCCAGCCGTTTGCCTTCATGACGGCCTCGAACTGGACTTTGTAGGCTGACCAGAAAAAGGTACCGTCGAACGGTGGCACCTTGAACCCACGTAACGAAGGTGTTGTAGCTACTACGGGAGCTGTAGCTCCATCTCCAAGTTTGAGTTCGTCGAGTGATTTCTTCATGTCAGCCATTACGTTGTCAACCCGATGGTTTACTTGGTCGATTTGGGTTTCGGCTTTCTCGATTCGGTTTTCAGCTTTCGCGATTTGGGTTTCAGCTTCCGACAGGCGGTTGTCATGCAGAGCAACCCTATCCTTCACCTCCTTTATCTCCTTCCCGAAGGTAGCGTGAAGGTCCTTCATGAGGAGCATCTGCTCCTCCAACCGACGGGCCCGGTCTTCCTGTCGGCGGGCCTGTTCCTCCTGCCTGCCCCGCAGCTGCTCTTCCAATCGGCATGCCTGTTCCGCCTGCTGACGAGCCTGTTCCGCCTGCTGGCGAGCCTGTTTCTCCTGTCGGCGAGCCTGTTCCTCCTGCTGCTCTTTCAACCAACGGGCCTGTTCCTCCTGTCGGTGAGCCCGTTCCTCCTGTCGGCGAGCCTGCTCCTGCAGCATCACCATCAGGGCACCTAAGTTAGGTGCTGCAGATGTAGGGGCTAGTGACGGGCCTGCAGCCGGTGGCTGACCCTCCGACGTCTGCGGCGTTGCACCACCAAATCTCCTTTGGTCCGTCTCCTGCTGGCGTTGACTTCGGGTACGGACACCCTCCGTTTCCTCCTTAGGTAAAATCGGCATGATTTTATCGCACTTCTGACACCAATTGTTACGAGCTTGAGGTTCGTGACAATAAAAATTGCCGATAGAATTACCTAAATTACCACTTTAATTTACTTTACACAAATTAAAGTTAAAAACACTAATAATTAAACACACTAATTCACTTAATTCCGCTCCGAAGCTTCGCTTGTGTCGCCGAGTTCAACTCTGCCCCGATCGCATCTTGCAGCGCCTATTTATTCAAATTAGCAACGAAGCGTCCCGAATATTCAAGTAAATGCACGCAAAGGGACGAGTGTGCGAGTATAGATTTTCTAGAAACTTAGTTCTTCGGATGGCGCTGTCGGTTGAGAGATCTGTGATGTCATTTTCTGCAACGCTCTACTCGCTCTCGTTCCTGACACTAGATGGCGCTAGTATATCGTCGACTTGAGCGCGTAACAATATTTAAAAGTTTAATGGAACTTTTTAAGTTTCGTGTGCCTTCGAGATTATCTCGCAGCTCTATTGCACCACTTAGCCCACCATCAAGAAGAACTGTCTTGCTAAAAAATTCTCCCTATGCCAGGTTCTGCAAAGTTATTAATAGATATAGCGATCAAATCGACATTCACTTTGACTCACCCAAAACATTCTGTTAGTGTATCCGTTAATGTATAAGTTAATAGCGTAAATTAAAATACGCGTTGTTGCTTGGTGGGAATCGATGTTCTCTTGTGAGCTTTATCTTTGTGTGTGTTTGTGCGATGAATATTATATACTATTTTAATTCTTTTCTTTTTTATCTACCAAAAATAATATTTGTATGAGAAATAATTATAAAATAACCAATATAAATTAAAACAAAAATCTAATCAACTATTTTTAAGCGTATTCGCGAAACAAATCTTGTAACAACTGTAAGCAAGTGATTGCAGTAAAGTTTTCTTTATTCGAATGCGCCTGAGATGGGTTGTTACTTTGCAATTTTCTAAAAGAGAAATGAAGTGTAGGGCCCACCAAAGAACTTTGCTCTAGGATAACCTAGATTTTTCACTGTGTGTTTACCGTTGTGTTTTTTCACAAGTATTGCAAAGATCCATTTTTATGTAAAAGTAAAAGTGACAAATGAGCCCGGAGTCCACCAGTTGGTAAGTGAATGCTGCAGCTTCAGATTTACATCTACCCTTGATTAAGAATTAAAATGTTGACTAATTATAAGTACTATCTAATGCAAACAATCTATGGGGAAGTCCTTTTCCCCAGTGGACTATACTACTTGTTAAGCGTGGCAATCAAGGCCAAATCTCCCTGTCAGGTAATCTATGCGGGATCCTGTTCCGCAGTGGACTATACCTAATAGGCTTACAGTAACGGTATTCTATGTCTGCGTGTAAGTCACATTCACTTGAAATAATTTTATAGAATCAAGTTAATTAGTTTTAGGAAAAATAGTACATGTTCCATAATGTGGGATAAGAACCCGTGACCCGCAGCTCGTGAACCAAATGCTCAGTCATTGCACTGCCCATCCATCGCTATCTCACTATCATACTTAAACACATATTTTTTGGTAGAACAAGGATGACTAACGAGCACACGGTCCACTTGATAGTTCCGATCCTCAATCCTTGATTATGAATCAAAATGTAGATGCGTTGTTAACCGTGAAGACTAAGAGGGAATGACTTGTTTCCAATAAAAGTGATCTCCGGTTCTGTACACCCACCATACGAAACACACCAGCGTTAAGCTGCTATTTTAAGCTGGTATTCTGTGAGAGTGTGGTCTTCTTCGGTTGAGCCAACCTATTTGTACTATATTATACTGCTATTTTGGCTGCTGCATAGCTCTACCAGGTATAAAAAATATAATTATATCTAATAAATAATTAAGAACAAATAAATGTATTTATTAAAAACTATATTTAATGCATAATATGTTACTGCTAATATGAGTGCAATTAATAATAATGACCTCCAGACAGAATTTTGGTCACGGTGGCCAGTTTCAAAGGATTATACCGCCCAAGTGTATGCGCAAATACAGGTGTACTCTCTGGTCCCTCACTCTCGTAATCGATAGGTGGGTAATTCGACACGACCGGAGAGAGATCAGGCGAAGTAGATGAAACATCTACAACTTCCTGACTTCATGCTGCTAGGAAGAATTTCTTGAGAGCAAAACCCAATAACCTATTTTGGCTCGACCTGGTGTTTGAACCCAGAACCTCATAAACTCAAGTTTAATATTAAACGTAGCGTAAGTTAATGTTTTCATTCTCATGTCTGAGGGTACGGCAGTACCCCCGCCAAGTCGACCATAAAAGCGGAACGGTCGTACCATACCTTTCTCGAAGCAGTTCAGGCCATTTGCGACTCCCTATAACTTCGTTGTGGATAAAAATAGAAGCTTGATTTTTCAAAAACCAAGCAAGCTTCGTATGACACGGTATATTTCAAATTTTATCCAATTTGAAAAAGTAGTTTAAGAGTTTTAACTAGTCAATTTTCTTTATTTTGTCACTCCCTGACTGACTGATCGTTTATCAAAACTCTAAGGCACTTTTAGCAGACATATAAGCTTCAAATTCATAATGCAATTAGTGTTTAGTACATTAATCAAGGAAAAACTAAAATATGACGCAATTTCAGTCTAGTTTTCTAGATACACCAACTGTATAAATAACTTTTTAATCCTATATAAATATATGGGATTATACAGTGAATGAATCAGTGCACCTGTATATGTACAGTATAATAGAATAAAAGGTGTAGATAAGTACGTCGTTGGTATTCAAGAAGTAGAAGGTACAGAAAAGGAAAAAAGTAGGACCACAAAAAGAAATAAGATGCCGTCAAAAACATAGCTAATTACGTAATAACTTACATAAATACTTAGCTAAATACTTAATCCTTAAGTAGGGTCTAATTAAATTAACCGACTTGGTATTAGATAGATCTCATAACTTTTTACGTTAGAAAAACTGAATTGCAAGACTTGGTTTTATTTTGCAAGTTTTGTTTTTGATAGCATTAATCTATCGAAACTTAAGAAACCATAAATCCTAGCAAAAGAACAGCAAGGATGATTTTCGAGGCTATTGAAATTTAAAAAAACATCCTAGTTTTAATAAAGACCATGTGTGGGTGCTACCGTCAAGTTGGGATCCCATAAAGTCCGGTAAATCTGAACATTCGGTGAACATTCGTGGCGTACTCATGCATACGTTTTCAACTTTTACAACTTTTTGAATCGTAATATCTCAGAAACGGTGGCTCGTAGGAAAAAAAGTATTGAATCATTTTTTGTAGATAATTTTATAGTCTACAACTTTTGTTTGTAGTATTTTTATGTAAATCGAGAAAACCTCATTTTTTTGACCTTTGACCTTGAATAAAATATTTTCAATATACAGGAATGGTTAGGAAGTTCAAAATTTTATATACTATTATATTTTGAACAATTTTACCGATTATCAGCTTGTTGTAAATTTATGTATCTTCGCTCTTATTTTCTGGTCTAATTTGACTGGACTAATGATTACTAAAAATTAAATTTACATGCCAAGCACATTACTGCAAAACTTATAGCCTTCGTTAATTATAATATCAGGACGTCAAACTACCATGACCATGGGTGTTGTAAAGTTTTAAAAAAGTTAAAATTAAAAGTCAACATTCTTAAAACTAGGTTTATTCAAATAAAATTCTATTCACAATGAAAGACGGAGAAGAACTACACTATTGAACGAAAGGAGAAAAATGATCGCCTTGTTGTGGCGCTGAAAAAGAATCAGCCAACTCATATCGTCATTGCAAATATCCAGATTATTTTACAATTTGTGTGGGAGGCTTATGTGGACTTTTGATAGGCTGTAATGACGACGATGATGAGTTTTACGCATTATTTCCCCATTAAAAGTAAAAAAGTAGCAGTCATCGTCATCGTCATTACTGGGCATGAGCCCACGAGAACGAGAGTAGACAATTTTTGGTTAAAAAAAATGTTTGCTGCGCACGGATCGACTTCAACTGCGGAACCAGGTATGCAGGTTAACTCGCGATTTTTTTTTCATGTTCTTTGAGAACGTGGTAAATCGACACTTGAAATTGTAATTAAAATAACTTTCAACTACTAAAACATCTAGGTTTTTCCCACAAAATTATTGTTCACCATTTCACCGTACACGTGATGAATCAGCACGTAAGATTTCCTATAACAGATTCATTTGTCCTTGAGGGAATCGTACACGTTATACTCCCGTGCCATGGTGAAATCTCTCGGCCTGCTACATGGCTTTCGTATATGTTTAAATAAAATTCTTGAAAACTGACCGCTTTTGCCGGATAGGCACCAACGGTGCCCCGAACAAATCAGCGTACCTGTATGTATAGTATAATGGAATAATAGGTGTAGATAAATACGTTGTTATTCGGCTATTCACTAAGTGGTGACGCCGTAAGAATATTCACCATCCTATTTCGTGGAATGGGTTCAAAAGGTTAATTTGTGCAATGCCAGAAAAGCCTTGAGGCTGCCAAATGATGACGGTATAACCATTTCGTTACCTCGGACGTCCAAATAATCAGACCCGCGATGAGCACCAGCGTCCGGTACTGCAATCACCAGTACACCTGGAATTCTTATTAATAAAGATAATTCTATTTACAACAAGAAAGTTCCATTTTTATTTGCGAAGCTAAAGGAGCTGATAACGAAGTATTAAAAAAGAAAGATGGTCATTTCATTGAAAATTAACATTTTATCAAACATTACTACGTAGGAACATAAGAAAACTTAAATTTTGCCGGCTTATTTTAATTTTTCGGTTATATTATGATTAGCCGTAACAATAATCATCACAAAATGAGAAAAAGGAACTAAGCATTTCTTTAAATATAGAACAGTGAAGAGTTGGGCTGGAGGATGGGCTAATCACTTAAAGCGAATCCTTTTAGACACATTAATCTATATTACATAAAACTATGATTAAAATTATTATGTAGAATACATTAAACAAAGTTTATTTGCAAAAAAAGTGTTTAATCAGAATAATTTTAAAAGGCATTTATAAATTTCAAAATAAATTTTTACTAGTTATAAATTATATGAATTCGATATGATTCATATGAATTCATATGGAAGAGACCGACTTTGATGAGGTGGAAAAGAAAAGCTTCCGAAAATTGAAAATTTCAAAATCTTTTTATTTAGCTTTCAGACATATTTATTTTCATTTTATATTTAGATTATTATTCCAATACGCTAAGTCTTTTCGGAATAACGTGAAAAAAAAAAAACAAAAATCAAGACTTGCATTTTCTCAAAAGACTAAGTAAAGAAACTTACCATTCCATATATTACTTTCCTAAATATAAATCGTAGTTCTGCACGGTATTACGGATCTTTTTGCGTTTAATTAAACTTTATTTTATTTTTATTATCCCGACGTTTCGGATGTTTTACAGCACCCGTGGTCACGGGGGGACTGAGATATTTGACGTCCCAATGTTATAGTTAGTCCGGCTATCTTCAGTTTTTGAATATTAATTTTTGGTCCGATTTACGCAAAATGAGCTTATAGTATTATGAAGTCTTGCAGTGGTATGCTTGGGTTTGGTTCTAATTTTGTAAATTATAGGATCCCAAGCAGCTGACAGCACCCATCCATCTTCTCCATTGAAATTTGGATGTTTTTTTTAATTTCAATATCCTCGCGTATCATCCTTGGTAGGAATCGGTGTTTTTTTGCGAGGATTTGCGGTTTGGTGGGGTAATGGTGGGGACGATCTTGAACGTGTTCGCAGACTGCAGACTTCCCGGAGCGTCGGTGCTTCACGTCAGCTATAATATGTTCCTTCACGCGGGTTTTAATAGATCTTATTGTTTGACCTATGTACATTCACAATCTAGCTTGTACACACCTGCATCTTGTAGAGGAATATTGCATTTGATGGATGGTAAAAATTGACTAATCTTCTTCGGCGGCTTGTAGTATGTTTTAATGAACGCTCACTACAAGATGTAGTCAATCTTTTCTGTGACTCCCCTAACATACGGTAGTACAGCAGGCGCGCGCTCGACTGTGGCCGGCTTCACTCGTACACTGTGACGTAGGCGCGGGACCCGGAGCTTGTTGTCTTGCAATACTTGTTTGACATGCTGAAGCTCGACGGCCAGATGTTTTCTGTCACAGATCCCTCGTGCTCTCTGTAACAAAGATTTACCCACGGTAACTAACTGTGAAGGATGATGGTGAGATTCACCATTTAGATATCGGTCGGTATGGGTCTTTTTCCTATACACAGTGTGACCAATAGTGTTATCAGGATTTCGGATGACTAAAACATCTAGGAAGGCTAAAGAATTATTTGCCTCTAACTCCATTGTGAATTATATTTTAGAGTTTATGGAGTTAAGGTGGTCTAAAAATGCAGTTACTTTGTCTGATGGTAAAAATGTGAAAGTGTCGTCTACGTACCGCTTGGAACCGCTACGTAACCTTGGATTTACAGGAGCAGTAGGAAGGGCTTTCTCCTCAAAGTCCTCCATGGATATATCGGCGACTATGGGATACACAGGTGAGCCCATCGCCACACCATCTACTTGCTTGTAGAACTCCTCTTTCCACAACAGATAGCCAGATGTAAGGCAGTGTTCAAGTAATATTGCATATTCTTGAGGCATGTTATTTCCTTCTAGCTTCCTAGTTACAATTGAGATGCAGTCAACAATAGGTAGGCATGTAAATAGTGACTGAACATCAAAACTGATCATAGTTTTACTGTCAGTGAGATGTAGGTCTTTTATCTCACTTACAAAATGGTATGAATCCTTTATGTGTGCTCTGATATGTCCTCTCAGTGGTGATAGTATTTTTGCTAAGTATTGTGCCAGCTTATAAGTTGGTGAATCGATCTGGCTCACTATGAGACGTAGTGGAGCATTTGGTGTGTGTATCTTCGGTAACCCATACAACCTCGGTGGTTTGGTAGATGGTGGTATTTGCGAATTCGCGTCGAGATTTAATTTTTCGGAGTATTTCTTTATTAAATCGCTAGTTGTTTTAAGCGTGCTAGTTAATATAATATAATAAAAATAAATCAAAGTTTAATTAAACGCGATAAAATCCGTAAATAATAGTTTTATGCAATATGTATTGTTTGCGTAAATTTAAGAAATCATTACGTAGTTATGCGTGTTGGAATATATAATAAAATTTGAATACAAAGTCAACAATATTATATACAAATCTGTATGTATTCAAATCTTTAAAAGATCCGCATTTCTTTCAAAATAGTGCTCTGCAAAGAGTCTCGTTTCATTATATTATATTGTTAAAAAAAAGTTTTGTAGAACAACAACGCAATAGCAATATTGTTTATTATTACTATTTTTTATTATTATTATTTTATTAATAAGGCACACAAACAGATTTAAGACAATACAAAACACATTTACAGTAACAAAAATATTATAACTAGTCTATAATCCAATAAAGTGTGCACAGCAAAACAAAATATGACAAGTATGATCGAAAAAAAAAATTAATAATACATGGTACTATTAACAGTAAAAAAAAGAACTTTTTTTTATGATATTCGTGATTTTACATACTTAACGTAGCAACTATAGATCTTCTAAATTGTGAAATATTAAAATTAAAAATGTCCAGATAAGCGTTACGATGTCTCAGCTCGTCAAAATTTCGACACATTCGAATGACCGGATTAAAAAAAGACGTGTTGTTTCTGTAGACATCAAGGCGAAAGATACGCGGGTTACGCAGACGGGATCGACTGTTAAAATTAATTAAATTAAGCAATTCTGGGCAATCGATGGAGGAGTGAATGATTTTGTGAAGGTAAATAAGCTCCAAAATATTGTCTACGTTTATCTAATTTCGTAACTCCAAAGTAATTCACTCTTTCATTATACGATGGCAACTGGCGGATCAATCCATGTTTACGACATAAGCTCCGCAGAAAACATCTCTGGACTCGTTCAATATTAGCTATATGTACTTCGTAATAGGGTGACCAGACTACTGAGGCGTATTCAAGAATCGGTCTCACAAGAGTGTTAAAAAGATATATTAGACTAAGGGGTTTATTCAAGTAAAGATGTAATTAGACACTTACACCTAATTTACTTCCCATTAGTTGGACTGTGAGAGAGACAGAGAGGGCGCTTCTGTGCAACCGTTAACATCGGCTCCGTACTTTTATTATGTTAATAAAGTAAATAACGTGAATTGAACCTAATTCAAAGTTTAGTGTTCATCTCAATTTACATGGGATTGTAAAAGTGCTGTGGAAAAAACGATACTAAGTGTAAAAATTGAACCTAAACAGTATTTAACAAACAGTGACTGTTTTCATTTTAAAATTTTAAATTGTGAATTGTTATGCAAAATTGATGAAAAAAATTATCAATTCTATGACTTTACAAAACTTTTCCAGTGTAAAGGATTATCATACAGGTTAGTTCTGTGCACAATTTTTCACCGCTTCATAAACATGCAACCTCAAAGTAACGAAAAATTATTTCAAAACACGTCGTCATTTCTACTGCACAAGAACTAGTAGCGCCATCTAGACTTGAGTCAAGTAGAATAAATTACACATAACAGAAGCTGGAAAAACAAAACATTGTAGCTCTTAAATGCACTAACAGAGGGCGACACCTGTATGTAAACATCGGCATATATCACTAATTGATAACGAATTTAGCTACAATTCCAACAAATAAACATGGAAGAAGTCTTGGCTACTCTAAGCTTAATCCGGAAAGAATTAGGCGAAAAAAAAAACACAATCAAGGAAAGTGGAGCACAGGTCACACAAAACGTAACCTAAAATATAAACAAAATAATTGATGAAAAATTAGATGCCTGGGAACGAAAGTATGAAACATTAAAACAAAAAGTAGATAAACAAGAACAAAGATTGGATCTATTGGAAAAACAGGTGAGAAAAAGAAATGTGGTGATATTTGGCATTGAGGAACAAGAGCAACGCTACTCGGACTTGGAAAATATCGTTATTGATTTAATATCTAAACATCTATCAATACTTACATATATCACATAACGAAATCCAAGAACTAAGGAGAATTGGAAAAAAATCTGATAACCATCGCCCGGTTGTATTATCACTCGCAACTATGGGGAAAAAATTGAAATCTTCAAACAGAAAAAGTTACTGAAGGATACTAAGTATTATACAGAATGGGTCCCACGTATATGCAATAAATGAAGCCACAAGTAATACTAGTCCGTAGAAGTGTAGAAAAATTAAATATTAAATTAAAAACCGTAAAATAAAAAAGTGAAATTTTCAAACAAAATAAATATTAAAATAAATTCAGTAAATGTGAACACTCTGTTTAGACAACGTACCTTGACCCCTTGGAAGAGTGACAACGTTGCACGCGGGTGGCACGCCGACAAAAGACACCGCTGTCGATATGTCGCAATACCAATAGTTTGCACTGCGTGGCAACGTCGCTTTTTAATGTTCAAGGATTCATTCAAGTTCATTGAATCATTGAGTTAGTGACCCAATTCTATAGAGTGTTCAAATTTGCTTAAAATTAAAACTCTACTTTTTGACCTAATTACTGGACCGATTACGTTCATTTTTTGTATATCGTCAGCAAAGGCGATAACAAGTATATGGTTTCATTTATTGCATATATGTGGGACCCATTCTGTATAAAAGAAGATTACCCCCAACATGTTTTGGAAAAAAGAAGAGTGCTGCAAGAAGTACTAAAGATAGAAAGAGAGAAAGGAAATAAAGTAATGATTAAATATGACGATTTGGTCATATTAAGGAATTCAAAAGATGTTCCTACCCCGAAAAACAACAAAAAAGGTTCCTTTCTGTTTCCCCTCAAGAAAAGCAAACCAGCCATTTTCACCCACCCCTTAGAACACAAATTAATAAGAAAAATAAAACGATACCTTTAAAACCTACGCCCACACCGCTACTCAATTGTTCTGAAGGAATAGTGAAGCCGGACATTCGAAACTATTTAGTAAATAATACATCTTCAACTAATCAAAGAAACCGTAACAAAAATGAAACCAATTAGCAATCAGGCCCCCCTCTCAAATAAATAGAAATAGCAAGTAAAGAAAGAAACAACACAGATCATCTTCCAACCCGATTGGTCACCGTGGAAGAGTATGACCACTACCCTCCAAGGAATATACCCACGATTACTGAACAAAAAAATAATAATAAAAAGCTTTATGTGGCAACGTATAATGTCAGGTCCATATCTTCATACGAGCGACTGATTGAACTGCAGGAGGCCTTAATAGGGGTGAAGTACGATATCATTGGCATATCAGAGGTCAGACGCCTTGGCAGAAAAATAGAAGAATACGAGGACTTCATTCTATGCTATATAGGAGAGACTCCAGGAAAACACGGCGTTGGTTTTCTGATAAATATATCTCGAAAACCTAACGTAAAAAGCTTTACCGCAGTTACAGAAAAAGTTGCATTATTGAATCTCAATATACATGGATACAACATAAGCATAATAAAAGTTTACGCGCCTATTGAGTCAGCGGATGAGGAGGAGGCCAATGAATTTTACAAATCGATAGATAAAGCCATGAAGTTCGCCCATAAAATCCTAATTGTTATGGGTGATTTCAATGCAAAGATTGGTGTACCCATAAAAGACGAATATTTAATAACAAAAAGATATGGTTATGGACAAAGAAATGAAAGAGGACTAAGATTAATAAACTTTGCTTTTGAAAAGAAACTATCGATTATCAACACATACTTTGAGGAAAAACCAAGCCGTAGATGGACTTGGCGATCTCAAAACGGCCAGTATAAAAATGAAATAGATTACATAACAACTAACCAACCAAAAATATTTCAAAATGTAGAAACATTAAATTTAAAATTTTCATCAAACCATAGACTGTTCAGAAGCACAATTACACTATCAAAAGCTTATAAGAGCAGAGCGACATACATAAACAAACAAAATAGTACTCTAAATAGTTACGAAAATATAAATGAATACAAAAATAGTCTTGAAAACCATCTGTCAAACTGGACTAAAATAGAAACCTTACAAAGCTGTTATGATTCACTAATACATGCTATAATTCAAAGCTTGGAAACCAAAAAATCAACACGCCAACCCACAATGAATCATAAAGTTTTATCAGAAAGGACACTATTGCTTTTAAAGAGAAGACAAGAACTACAAAAAACGAAAAATAAATCCCGTACCCAAAGAAACGAGCTTAGCGCTCTATATAAGTTAACGTGCAAATATATCAAATTCGACTACAAAATCCATAGAGCTAATACTATAGAAAAACATCTCAAGCAAGAAGGGAACATGAAAAAGGCCATTAAGGAACTTCGAACAAATAGAGCCTGGATCGAGGGTTTGAAACAGCTGGGAAGAGCATCATACAAACGCAAGGATATAATCGATATTGCAACAAACTTTTACCGGGACTTATACAGCGCCAAATCGGAAACACAGCTCCTTACTACTGAAATCATCCAGAATAATGTGGAGATATTGGATACAGGTACTGAAAATAAAATCCTACCGATCGATGAAATAGATATCCTTCAAGCAATAAGGAGATTAAAATCAGATAAAAGTCCAGGGCCAGATAAAGTCACCAACTAGGCTTTAAAGTACGGAGGAACTCTACTGGCCACACCCGCCATTGGCGCACCTATTTAACCTGATCTTAGAGACGGCGATTATACCCATGCAATGGACAGAATCAAACGTAATTTTACTCTATAAAAAAGGAGACTCCCATGATATTGGCAACAACAGACCCATTAGCCTTTTACCGAATCTATACAAACTATTTTCTTCAATCATTAATAAGAGAATAAGTAAAACATTAAACACATGGCAACCTGTAGAACAGGCAGGCTTTCGCAAAGGATTCTCTACAATAGATCATATACACTCCCTAGAACTTGTTATTGAAAAGTACCAGGAAAAACAGAGACCACTATACATCGCCTTTGTGGACTATCAAAAAGCATTTGATACAATATCTCACACTAGTATCTGGGAAGCCTTAAAAGCTCAAAAAGTAGAAAATAAATACATAGAAGTGATAAAAACATTTATAGCAAAAGCACTAGCAAAGTAAAATTGGAAAAGATTGGCCAAAGCTTTCCTATTAAGAGAGGAGTAAGGCAAGGCGATCCGTTATCACCAAATCTTTTTATAGCTGTACTGGAAACCGTCATAAGAAAATTTAACTGGAATAAATGTGGTCTAAACATTAATGGCAAATACTAAAGCCATCTAAGATTTGCAGATGGTATAGTGTTATTATCAGAAACTAGCTGTGGCTTGCAATATATGTTAGAGTCCCTTAATATAAGCAGCAGACAAGTGGGATTTGAGATAAACCTGTCAAAGACGAATGCCATGACAAATAGCATCAAAAAGTGTATCAGGTTAGAAAACATCTGAATGAATATATCTATCTTGGAAAACTAATAAGTTTCAAAACAAACAGTAATGAAATGGAGATACAGCGTAGAATAAAAATCGCGTGGAACAAATATTGAAGCCTAAAAGAAGTATTTAAAAGCAACATGTCGATAAAGCTCAAAAAGAAAACTATGGACTAATGCATTCTGCGCTCTCTAACGTAGGGTTGCCAGACGTGGAAAATTACGAAGAAAATTAAAAACAAAATTAGTTCATGTCAGAAAGGAATGGAACGCAGCATGTTAAATATAAAGAAAATACAAAAAATACGACACACGAAAATACGAAACTATACTGAAGCAATAGACGCGCTGGCTTACGCTCAAGCACTAAAATTCAGATGGGCTGGTCATATAGCCCGATGCGACGACAACAGGTGGACTATAATTGTAACCACATAGAAGGGCTAGCTAGGCAAACGCTGAGCAGGGAGACCCTAAATGAGATGGGAGGATGACATAAAGAAGATCGCAGGAACAAACTGGTTAAGATTAGAAAAAAACAGAGAGAAAAGGAAATCCTTGGAGGAGGCCGTTACCTGAGAGGGGTCCATGCTATTCATAATATTTAAAATATTTATATCATGCCAGCATTAAATATTACTTTATTGATTACTCTATTGATTGAATTGTATAAGTACGAGATTATAATTTTATTTTTAATTTATAATTTCAATTTTGATTTTAATTTTGATTTTGTTTTTAATTTTAATTTTGATTTTGATATTTGTGTAATAATAATAATTAAAAAATTCAACATATAAAAATCCAAATGTTTTTATGTTAATAGTAAAGCTAATTATAAGTCATAATTTGTCCTTTTCCTACCACTTGTATGCTGATGATCTCCAAATCTATACTCAGTCCTCTCTTGAAGATCTATCTAAAGCTGTTGACACTATAAACGCTGATCTGACTTGTATTTCGAATTGGAGTAAATGTTATGGTTTAACGATTAATCCTAAGAAAACTCAGGTCATTTTCATCGGTAGTTCTAGATTAATTGGTAAAATTGACTGGTCTTCCCTACCCCCTATTTTACTAGACTGCACTCTAATCCCTTACAGTAATAAGGTTAAAAACCTGGGGTTGTATCTTGACTCCTGTATGTCTTGGACCTCACAGGTTAATGAGGTCAGTAGAAAAATGTTTGCTGCGTTAAGATCTTTACGTAGATTACGTAATTTCCTTGCCGCAGCAACTAAAGTTAAGCTCGCCCAGTCTTTACTTCTGCCTATCCTTGACTACGCTGATATTTGCTATCTTGACATTACCAAGGAGCAGCTTAATAAGCTTAAGCGCATTCAAAATTTATGCATTAGATTTATATTTGGGCTACGCAAATATGATCATATCTCCGAATTTTGCAAACAGCTCAAATGGCTCCCGATCCGCCTTCGCAGGAATACTCATATTCTCTCCGCGCTGTATAGTGTGCTGTTTAATCCTTCTACTCCTCTTTATTTAAAAAACCGTTTCCAGTATTTTTCTCTTACCCATAATCGGTTCCTTCGATCCTCCATCAATCTTTCTCTATCTACACCTTTGCACTCTTCTTCCTTTTTTAAGAAACCCTTCACCGTAACCGCTGTGCGATTGTGGAACTCCTTACCTCTCCATATTCGTCGTGCTAAATCTCTTCACTCTTTCAAAATTCTTGTTAAATCGTATTATTTAGAACGCTATTAGATAAATTACTTTACCTTTCTCTTACTCTTTTCATTTAATCTATTATATGATATTTTATATATAACTTTCACTTACTTTTATTTGTATGTATTTTTGTATTTTTTTATTATCATTTTGTATGCCCCCCTCTATTTGTAACTTTTGTTTGCATCATTCCTCTGCGCAAAGGTTGTCTGGAAGAAATCACTTTCAGTGATAAGTCCGCCTATTGTACATACTTTAATTAGTTTTAACTATATTGATGTTTCTGTATTGTAGTGTACAAAAAAGAATAGATAAATAAATAAAGCTAAATGTCATATATTTTAATATATGGTAACAAGTGCATATAAACAATAATTAATTCATATGTTAATTTATGTTATCATTTAATTTAGGTAATCTGAACTGAATTGTTGCATAATAATTTCAATGCTCAAAAAACATTGTAATGCATGGAATTAAAAGGCTTTTTATTTTATTTTTTTATTTTATTTTTATTTTTTTATTTTTTATTTTTTTATTTATTTTATTAGTTGAACTGTACACTCGCCCTCACATTTACTTGTATATAAAAATGGTCTTTCAATCAAACCAATTTCAAAATTTTTTAACTCATTTTTTACATAAAATGTTATGCAGAGATGAGTTAGTAAATAATTATCTTGAAATAATTATAGAAGATATTTTACATTTTCAAAAGGTGATGGAACTTATAGAACAATTTTGTGAAATGGACTGATCGACTACTTTTTTAATATAGGAGCGACAGACGGACTAACAGTTCATTTGTCGGTAAACTTCCACTACAGTCTTGCTGCAACTACTTTCGATCGAAGAACAAGGCAACCTATGCTATTAAGGCTAAGATGGAAGACTACAGTCTAAAACAATAGAGAAGTTGCATTTCTTTGCTACAAACTTATATATAAATGAGAGAATAATTAATTTAAAGTATGTATGCAGCAATTTTTTTTACTGACAATTCCATTTTTGGGTAATTACTAATAAAAAAATTTGATTAAAATAACAACTTGTGATTGGTTGTGACGACATTATATCCGTTGAGCTGTGAGCCAATCTAAGTCATGCTATTCTTTTGTTTTTGCTATATTCGGATCACAATGTGTCATAACAAAATATAATTTATACAGGTTGTATTATAAAATTATATTTATTTTTATTTTTGACAACGTAAACTATGTATAATGACGTCACTAGCGTTTGAATTTACATTTTAGAAAAAACATTTTTAATTTAAAATTACATGAATAATCAACTGCTAAATACTTTTTTCTAAATATTTCTTTATAATTTTAGTAAACTCTCAAAATATACATGCAGCTTTTCTATAATACGTTATGTTCTTTTTTTAAAGACTCCTTACACATTATCTTTACACTACCCGGATTGACTGGTAGAGACAATTTTATTTATTTTAATTAGTCCGTCCTTTTAGGTACAAATCTTTTTTTATTTTTATACTATATTATACGACAAAAAGTATATAAACAAAAAAATGTAATTACTCTAGCTTTCTTTTCTGTTAATCTGTAATCAGCAGTGTGATTATATAACTTTTATATACCAGTGCTTGACGACAATCCCACATGTTGGTAATTAGTTGTAAATCTGTGGATGGTAAATCGCACTGTCTTGGCGTAAGAAAAATGTATTCACTTTTTCCTTAAAAACAACTACATTGTAATCGGAGGGAAATAATGACACCTTTATGTTATTTCACTCCTTTAATGTACGCATTACGAAAGACAGAGGTTTACATACATACATACATAAGCACTCACGCCTGTCACTCAGAGGGGTAGGCAGAGACTACGGACTTTCATTTGGCACGATCCTGACATACCTCTTTCGCCTCCTTTACATCCATATATCTACGCATACATGCTCGTCGGTTAAGGGTACTTCTAACGTGGCCCATTTTCAAAATATCGCCAATTTGGTCCATAAACTTTTTCCTAGGGCGTCCCTTCCCGACTCGGCCGTTCAGATCTGCACTATAAATTTGCTTTGTCACTCTTTCCTCATTTATTCTTTCCACATGACCAAACCACCGAAGCATTCCTTTCTTAATCCTGGTCACAACATCATCTTGCATACCACATTTATCTCTTATAACGCAATTTCTCACCCTGTCATTCAGATTCAACCCTAGCATATTCCTTAAAGACCGCATTTCTACAGCATTTATTCTACTTTCTTGCTTCTTCTGCCACACCCAGCTTTCACTACCATACATTAAAGTAGGGACCAACACAGCATTATGAATTACCATACGTGCCTGTTTTGACACATTCTGTTTCTTCATAATAGAGTGTAGTGCCCCATTCACTCTATTCCCTGCATTTACTCGTCGTTCTATATCCCTATCATATCTACCATCCCTGCTAAATACACATCCCAAATACACAAACTCATCCACTTGCTCAATTAACTCTTCTTCTATTCTTATTTCACATACCGTTTTGCTTTCTTCTCTTTCAAAAACCATCACTTTCGTCTTACATGCGTTCACTTTCATTCCCCTTTCTTTTAATTCCCAGTTCATTAATGTAACCACCATTTGCAACTCAGCCGCCGATAACGCAAATATGACTTGATCATCGGCATACAAAAGGCATTTGACGGTTAACTCGCCCATTCTTATCCCACATTCTTCATCTTTCAAAGTTTGCAAACACCGGTCCATAAATAGGTTGAATAGCCAAGGGGAAGCTACACAGCCCTGTCTGACACCTTTTTGGATGCCAAACCAGTCCGAGTAGACCCCATTGATCCTGACACAAACACTAGAGTCCCTATAAAGAGACCCTAATGCCTGTATCAAACCATCGCTCAACCCATATGAATTCAGTGTTTGCCATAACACATTCCTGTCCACTCTGTCATAAGCCTTTTCCAAGTCCATGAATGCACAAAAAACTTTCTGGTTTTTGGCCAAAAACTTCTCCGCAATCATGCGCATGGAAAAGACTTGATCTGTACACCCCATTCCCTTTCTAAAACCCGCTTGCACATCCCAAATTTTTCCATCAGTTTCTTTCATAACTCTTTCAATTAGTACCTTAGCATACAGTTTACCCACAATAGCAAGCTGATACCGCGGTAGTTTTTGCAGTCCTGCTGTGACCCTTTTCCTTAGGTTTACATAATTATTATATATAGTTTTATAAAATTGCGTGATATCTTATTGTGCGACGGTGGCAAGGAGATGGAAGAATGAAATCATTTAATTTCTGTGCAAAGTATTCGGGATTAATATTTACTATACGAAAGATTACTATATATAATATACGAAAGACCAGCCTGCGCTCGAGATCGAGATCGATAAAAATAAACATCTGCATTTGCTGCTTGGTGACAGATAAGTCGGACATCTGAGTGACAAATAAATAGAGTTTTATCAACGACCTTAAATCCATAAACGAGCTGTCTCATATACATGTGTCCAAAGACCGCGTTATTTATGATTATGGTTGTAAAATATTCAATTGTATTTATCTTTTAAAATACAAATGATGAGCTTTAAAAAATAAGATAATTTGTACTAATGTCTAGTGAAGCAAAACCAAAAAAAAACATGGACATTTTGTAGACTTTTTATGTCAAATTATTATTAATTATAAAAAGTTGATCATTTTTATAAAACTGAATTGGCAGTCGAGTATACAGTTGACCTGAGAGTAGATGGAGACGATGAAGATGGAAATAGATACTGCAGTTCATGGACACCTGAAGCCAACTTCATACAAAAGAGGCCACAGGTGTGTTGTGAAGATGGAATGCTTTACATCGTGTAATTATATGGCTCTCTATAATACCCTTCAGGTCATAAAACAGCAATGCAAGTACTGCTATGTAGTGGCAAACATTGATAAGATGGTTGGTATTTCGCCTAAAAAAGAATTTATTAACTTACACTGTTATTTATAGAAGCCGTACCGACTATGCAGTCCTTACATTTACATCACGTTTGCAAGAGTGGTGGTCTTGCAGGTGGTGGTGCTCATGAAGGGATTATTTTCCCATCGTGCTTATTATTCGATGTTTGGTGTACATTCACTGCGGCTGGAACCGATGGTGTACTGTGGCGTTAACATTCATTAACATACACCAACTTGGTCGATGTTTGTGTTTACGCACTACCTAGGGGCCAGGCTCTCTATTACTGGTTCGTCACTTACTTTTCTGTGGACTTTGGTCTAGTTCCCATATTCTCAGCTCTTTGGAGAGAGCGAGTTGTTTAAGTTGGCATTCACCGCACACGTTGTTGTTTTCTAGTCATTGTATCGGGTTTTTTGTTTAAATCTCTTTCCAAATGGAAAGGGATAATTTAATAAAGATTTGCCAGATGTGAACCTTATTCAAGTGAAAAGGAACGATTTAATATTGTTTAACCTTTTTCAGGCTTTCCTTGTGAATGGTTTTTATAGCTTTAAATCATTTTAAGTCACAATTGATGGCTTTCGACTGCTCGATTGAATATTTATTCTTCCCAAGGAGACCTGAAAGAACTAAATTACTAAACAAACACAACTTTATTATGCTCCTACCTATAATGATCACGTTATAAAATAATTATAATAAACGGCCTAATAACTAATCTTTAGAAAAAATTGTATTCTTATGCCTGGTTACTTACATTTACGTATTTAATAATATGTTATTATCATTTTAGTGATGAACATAGAAGTGAGTTTATTCCCAGTAGAACCAGAGAAATCGAAGTAGCCCAACGGATTAGTAAGCTGAAGTGGCCGACAATGGCAATGGCCCAGCCATAAAGCTTTAAAGAACTGACAAGGTCAATAGGTTATCTTTGTAACATAAATACACCGTACTTACGAGTACAATAGTAAAAAAGTATTTTTGAAATTCGATAGCTTAAAAAAGTTTACTGGCAAAGAAAAAAAATTATGCAAGTTCCACACCTATGATGAACCTTATCACATATTATATGAAAATATATCAAGCCGCTTAGTCTTTATAGTGTCCCAAAGAAAAATACGTAAATAAATACATCCCAATCGAATCCTAGCCTACAGAAGTCCACTGCTGCACATAATTACCACGCCTGGCAGGCAGGCTGGCACCTGCAGTTGTTATAGAGGAATATTAGGAGGACGCTAAAGCCCATTTCTACTGTGTCCGTGTGGAGTAGTGGATATTTTTACAGCGCCACTACACGGCTATACACATTCATACAATCAAAAACATTACCCTCCTTCTGGGTAAAGGAGTAAATTATTCATATAATATTTATCTAAGATTTGAGGTCAAAAGAGTACACAGTCCACCGGATTCTAAGTAGATACGTAGGTTACTAAATAAGTTTTGAGATGCTCGAAATTTAAAATGGAACGCACCCGTGTTATACGTTAATAAAAAGCATATTTATTTAAAAATAAAACTCCATAAGTTAATTACTTTAAAAAAAAAACTTCTTTTAATTTTCCTGCAACGCTTGCCACATTTTCTTCCCACGTTTTTCATTTAAGACGTTGGATCTTAACCATGTACATTTGCGCGCTATGATCGATTATGATTTTAAATTTGGTTTAACCGAACAATTAAGCTTACAACGGTCCCAATCAGCATTAAAGGACTCAGTTCCATCAAGCCCTAACAATTTTTAGATGGTTTGCTAAATTCAAAAGGAGTAAAATTAACCTTAAAGATGATCATAGAATCCCGCAAACAGCAGTAACGGCAGAAAATGTATGAATAACTGAAATTGTAGGCATTAGTTCGGGGAGCATTCATACCATCCTACATCAACATCTTGCAGTGAGGAAGCTTTGTTGTCGATGGATCCCTCGTTAGCTCTCCGCGTTTTAAAAAGGGGCATCTTGGCATGTTTCATAACTCGTTACTGGTAACGAGACATGGATCTGTCAATATGATTCGAAAATTAAAAGGCAATCATCGGTATGGGTCTACTCACAAGGACAGTTACCGACAAAACTGCAAAGACCTCGCAACGTCGGCAAAAAACGGTGGCTAGTTTTTTTTTTCGTGGAGCGGATATTTGTCGACGTCAATGCTAGAAAAGTGTAGGTCAATCAACTCTTAATGGTAAACTATAGTTGTATTACCTAAAGATAAAGATAAAGATAAAGATACATTTATTGCATAACTGTATACAATATTACCTTTGTACAAAAACATATAGTTTTAGGCTCAACAGTCTACCCACGTTAGATATGCACAAATTAAGAATGTAAATTTAAAATTTACTACTTACTAACATTGATTTTACTCAAAAACTCATTGAGATTGTAAAAAAACATTTTCAACTAACAATATCTTTAAATTTGTTTTGAACATATTTGCATTTAATTGTTTAATAGCTGGTGGTAACTGATTGCATACACGAATAGCAGTAATATAGGTACTTTTATAGTAAATCATATTTTAGTAATAGGTAAGCTTATAACACATTTATATTGATTGCGAAAGTTTTTCTTCAAATCAGATTTCAAATTAAAATATGTCATATTGTTTTTAACAAATAGACATAATTCCAGGATAAAAATTCCAGTCAGTGTTAGGAAACACTTTGTTTTGAAAACATCTCTGAATGATTCGGTACTATGTATCGGTAATTGTTGTGTCTTAGAACATTTTTTCTGGAGAACAAATGTGGATTGTATATCTATTGAATTTCCCTAGTATATGATACCGTAAGTTAGTAGTGGATAAACGCTTCCAAAATAGGCATTTCTAGTAACACTTATATTTGTAGTCTCTGCCAGGATTGACAATGATATACCTATTAGACTCGATGCACTGTTTATAATTATATGAATAATTTAGATGCAATATTTCCTTTAGAACTAATCTACATAGTACCACAAAGAATGAAGTATATGGGAATTTATAATTTATGTTTATAAATATACTTTGACTTAACTGGGAACAGCACATCTGTTAGACATCCGTAGAATGTTTTACAAAGTTTTATCTCACTTGAGAACCTTCCTCTTTTTGTGTTACAAAGTAACACATTCGTATGTGCTAGTTTATTCAAATGAAAATATAGGGTTGACTGTAACCTTAATAGGTCTTTATCATTATTACCGTACAAAATTACAACATAATCAAATTTATTATAGTCTTTATATAGTTCAAGTGATGATTCCAGCAATTTGTCAGTCATTGTACCAGGTTTACTTAAAGTTGACACGGTGAAGCTAGTTCCGATAATATTTTGTGGCATATTTCTTATACGTGTAAGTCCGCCCGAAAATATTAGAACTCTATTCCTATTCCTAAAGCTTTTCAAGCTGTGCGGGAGAGAAGACCAAAGACCGGGCTTCAGGATATCATGCTGCATTACGATAACGCCTCTTCACATACCTCCCTTAGAATAAAAGCATTTATTGAAGAATCTGGTCTTAAAACTCAAAGTTACCCACGCTACAGCCCTGACTTAGGTTCTTGTGATTTCTTTTTGTTCCCAAGAGTCAGAAAAAAATAAAAGGTAAGTTTTTTACAAGCGCCTAAGAAGCCGTTGGGGCCTACGAAGAAGCGATTTCCGACCTGTTAGAACAAGACCGGCAAAAGTGTTTTCAGAGTTGGTTTAAGCGAATGGAACTTTGTATAAAGCATGGTAGAGAATATTTTGAAAAGATGTAAAATAAATATTAAATAGTATCTAGAAAACTTTTTGTGTATCTCAAAACTTACTAAGTGTCCTACGTACTTTGATCAATAGACATCTTTATCCATCATCATCATCACCATTACAGCCTTTCACAAGTCCACTGCTGAACGTAGGCCTCCCCAAAGTAATGCCACAACGCACGGTCCTGAGCCACCTGCATCCATCGACTTCCTGCATGTCTTACCAGGTCGTCACTCCATCTAGTGGGGGGTCGCCCTGCACTACGCCTACCGGTACGAGGCTGCCACTCGAGAACCTTTCTTCCCCATCGATTATCGGTTCTTCGAGCTATATGGCCGGCCTATTGCCACTTCAGCTTACAAATCCGTTGGGCTATATCGGTCACTCTGGTTTTACTGCGGATATCCTCATTTCTGAGTCTACCACGCAGAGAAACTCCGAGCATAGCCCTCTCCATAGCTCGCTGAGCGACCTTAAGCGTCCTCATACGGCCAGCAGTTAAGGACCGCGCCTCAGATCCGTAACTCATCACTAGCAACACGCACTGGTTATACACTTTAGTTTTCAGAGATTGCCAGCCGACGCGACTCCCGCGGCCCCCGCGCCTGGCAGCCCGCCACCGCAGCCGATCGAGCGCCGTGTACTCAGCGGTCCGCGTACACAGGATAAGACTACATCCACAATGTTTGACAAGATTATCAAGTTCGAATGTAAAATAGACGAATAATATTTTCGTATTTTTATATACTTTACTGATTTTATTCTCTTTCCTTTGTTTTAGGTTTGGCAATATGTACGAATAAACCCGTACATTTTTATACGTTAGCGTAATTGGAGCGCGAGCTCGTGTTTGACGTCATTTTAATGCATTGTACATATTATGTTTTCTTTATAATAAATGTGCTTCTATTATTGTAGTTTGATTTTTAAGTAATTTTTGCAGATAGACTTCGTTTTGATGGATTAATTTTATGTCTTTAGAGTATTTTTCAGCGAATTGGTCATCCAAAATTCCAAATAAGTAGTTGCTCAATCTTCCCACACCATTAATCAAACCTCTTCTTGCTCTGGAATGAGGTGCAAATTTTAACATATTATTGTAATGTTCTATCTCGTCCAACTCGTGTCTGAACTGAGCAAGTGTGGCAGTGCATGTACTTTCTTCATTACAGATGTTGTATAAATGGTTTAAATATCTTTCCACCTTTTGAATGTTTTTCCAGAATGTTGACATGTTGTAGTATACAATTATGATCCAATGTCTCTCTATAAGTTGCAAATCGGCTGCTCGATCAAAATATAACGCTTTAGTTGATTCTAACTGAGTTATTTTGTAAGTTTGCTGCATCGACGGTGACATAATTGCGATGATAAGTAAGAGCAAACAAATTAAATAATTAGGCTTACTTCTACTGCGTTTTGACGTATGCCCAGTAGCGCCGGGGTCACTGTCCGCGCGCAACGGTTTTTCATCTTGATCAGGGAGTACTGGCAAAGGGCACAGCTTCGTGATAGGCCGTTTCAGGACTCCGTGTTTAGTTTTCAATGTCACAGCGCGAACATACCCGTCCTTGCCGGGGTGCACATCGATGACCTTTGCTAAGGCCCAGTTAGAAGGGGGTATATTATCTTCCTTCATCACCACTATGCTGTCCAGTTCTATATTCTTCTGAGGTATATGCCACTTGCTTCGTGTTTGTAACGTATGCAAATATTCTGCAGACCACCGCTTCCAAAATTCTTTGTATATCTTCTCAGTTAGTTGCCACCTTGTTTTTACGTTTTCAATATTTATATCCGATAATGGTTCAGACAGAATAGGACCGCCGATAAGAAAGTGGCCGGGTGAAAAGTAATCTATGTCTTCTGGGTTTTCAGTTAAAGAACATAGAGGCCTTGAATTGAGACAAGCCTCTATTTGCGTAAGCAGCGTTGAATATTCTTCGAAGGTAAGCTTCTGATGGCCGACTACGCGCTTCAGATGGTGCTTTAGACTCTTAACAGCGGCTTCCCATATGCCGCCCGCACTGCTCCACGCAGCCACGTTAAAATGCCAAGTAACTCCCAGCTGGCTAATGTTCTCGAGGAAGTCAGTGTTGATTGTTTGGAGTGCTTGCTTATATTCCCTTTGAAGTACACGTGACGCACCCACGAAGTTTGTACCGTTGTCACTGTAAACGTGTAATGGCGTGCCGCGCCGAGCGCACATGCGTTTAAATGCTGCTAAAAACGCTGACGCAGTAAGGTCCGACACGAGCTCCAGGTGAACGGCTTTTATAGTTAGGCATATAAAGACAGCTATATACCCTTTTGTGGTCTTAATGCCTCTACCCTTATTTGCTTTCACCTCAACATGTCCCGTAAAGTCCACCCCCGTATGTGTAAAGGGGCGAGATGGTACCACTCGAGGGGTAGGCAAATCACCCATGATCTGTGTACGCTTTTGTGTATTGAGTCGAACACATGTGGTACACCGGCCTATAATCTTCTTCACTGCTCGCAGTCCACTAATAATCCAATATTTGTTTCTTATGTATGCCAAAGTCAGTTTAACTCCACCATGTAAAGTAGTGTGATGAGCTTCCAGTATAAGCAGGTCCGTCAACCGTGAGTGATAGGGAAGTACAATCGGTTGCTTGCTGGTAGTAGGTAATGTAGAATGTTGCAATCTTCCCTTCATTCTCAAAATGCCATCTTTGTCAAGAAATGGGTTTAAACTTATAATTGCGCTTTTCCGTGAAATGTTGCCGTTTCTCTTTAATTGGTCTATCTCTTGCGCAAAGTTATCTAACTGAATTGATTTAATTATTAATTTAGTAGCATATTTAATTTCATTCACAGTGATATAACTTGGATAGAAATTGCTATTGTTTCGCACGCGCTCGCGAGCGTTAGTTATGAAACGTAACACTCGACATAGCACGCGGGTCGCCTTTGTAAATGAGCTGTATTTGTATAGAAGCTTACTGATAAACGGTGAATGATTAGTCTCTGCAGCACATATCCGAGGTTTGGTCTTCAGTTCGAATTCCGGAGCTTCATATTTTTCTGGTGGATACTCTTTGTTCTCCTTGAGCCACGAGGGTCCATTCCACCATAGGGAATACGATAATAGTTGAGATGGTGAAAGTCCTCGCGTGGCACAGTCAGCTGCATTATGCTCTGATTTAGTATGCCTCCAGCAGGATGATGGTATGACCTTAATTATTTCATTCACTCTGTTCGCCACGTATGTTTTCCATCTTGCAGTATTGCCATGAATCCAGCCCAAGACAACCATTGAGTCCGTCCAGCCATGAATTTGTAATTTGTCCTGAGCTAATGACATCGAAACAATAACCTTTTGCATCAATTTAGATAACAAAACAGCTCCACATAATTCCAGCCGTGGCAATGTAATACGTTTCTTCTGTGGGGCTAGTTTTGTTTTCGCTGCTATGAGATGTATCCTGGGTTTCTTATGCTCATTATAGGTTTTGATGTAAATTACGGCCGCATAAGCCCTTTCTGAGGCATCTGCGAAGCCGTGTAGCTGTACTAAAGATTGAGTATTGCCGACCCATCTCGGAATTTTAATTTTACTTATGTTCTTTAATTCTTCCTTTAGTTTACTCCACTCGTGTTGAATATCTGGTGACAATAATTGGTCCCATTCCGTATGCTCACTCCAAAGTCGTTGAAATAGCAGTTTTGCTTTAATTGTACTCGGAGATAACCAACCGAGTTGGTCGAAAAGCTTCGATATGTTTGACAGCATGGAGCGTTTTGTGTCGGGCTTTTGCGTGTTCTCAATCTTATTGTCAAATGTAAAAATATCAGAGGATGGATGCCAACGCAACCCTAATGCCTTAGTTGATGATGATGAGCTGTTGTTGAAGTTGACAGTAGAGACATTAATTTGGTCGTTAGATAAATCTCCCAGGAGTCTGGGTTCATTGCTGGACCATTTTCTCAAGTTGAAACCGCCTCCTCGTAATATATCAAGTAATTGGCGTTGCGCTTGTTTTGCTTCCTCGATCTTGTTGCTACCATATATCAAATCATCAACATAGAATCTCTTCTTCAAAATCTCAGCTGCTATAGGGTAAACGTCAGCGTCATCACTTGCTAACTGCTGCATCGTTCTGAGAGCCAAGTAAGGTGCAGCTTTCATACCA
Organism: Parnassius smintheus behrii; assembly: GCA_036936625.1. Taxonomy (NCBI): domain Eukaryota; kingdom Metazoa; phylum Arthropoda; class Insecta; order Lepidoptera; family Papilionidae; genus Parnassius; species Parnassius smintheus. The sequence continues at coordinate 58,319,410 of JAUPFT010000005.1, forward strand.
TATGTGACGGTGCATAATTGAAATTCTTGCATAGTGCCTTGTTCGTTCCGCCATATAATCTTCTGGAGTTGCTGGTCATCCTCTTGTACCTTGATCATACGATACATCTTTTCACAATCTGCTGTATATACGTATTTGTAAGCACGCCAACTTAATAATAATTCCAGTATATCACGTTGCAGTTTAGGGCCGCACTCCATTAAGTCATTCAAGCTAAAGCCAGTCGATGTTTTTTCCGATGCACTAAAAACAGCTCGCAATTTGGTAGTGTTAGAGTCAAATTTTTGGACGCCGTGATGTGGTAAATAACATTCTAGAGATTTAGTCTCCACTGCCGGTTTCATATGGTTCATTGCAATATACTCATTCATGAAATGGTTGTACTTTTCACATAGCTGCGGATCTTTTCCTAGCTTTCGCTCTAATTGCTTGAACTGTGCGACTGCCTTTAGTTTTGAGTTACCTAATTGCCTTTCAAAGCCTTTCTTCATGGGTAAACGTACTTCATACACTCCACTTGATAATCTTTTAGTCGTTTTGACATAATAATCTTCACAAAATTGCTCTTTTAAAGTTAATGAGCGTTCATGTTCCGATATGTCTTCCATTTCCCAATAATTGCAAATGTCTTCGATGTTATTGATAGTAAAATAACAGTTGAATGTTTTCGTCGTAGAACCAGACAATATCCAACCCATTTGTGTTTGCTGTGCTATTGGTTGGCATGGTGAACCTTTTAACAACCCATCCATGATGATTTCAGCATAAACTTTAGCGTCTAAAAGAATATCAATAGGCTTCGATATATTGTATTCAGGATCCGCTAATTGCAAGTGTTGTATGTGTGGCCAATTTTTGTTCTCGAATTACGTCACAGGTAGGCAGTTAATAACTTTGGACATTATTAAAGCTTCTGTAGAGAATGCATAATCGGTCGATAATGATTTACAGTGCAATAATACTTTTCCTCGGCTTTTGTTTGGCGAAGTACCGATACCGGTGACAGATGCATTGAAGTTTTGACGTTTCAGCCCCAGCCTTTGAGCTGCATTTTCGGATATAAGGGACGTTTGTGATCCCTGGTCCAGAAGTGCGCGCAGTATGATGTAAGAGCCATCTGCTGCCCTTACTTGCATCTTGATAGTGGCAAGCAATATTTCTTCATCATTTCCAGCCACGTGGTTCGATTGTACATGTGGTTTCGTACCCTGCGACTTCGAGGTCGTAGTCGTCATGTTCGCCGAACTTGCATTATTAGCCGCCTTTGTAATATAAACGTCGTGTAATAAGGTGTTATGTTTCTTGTTGCACTCCTTGCACCGTTTTTCAGAATTGCATTCATATTTATGCACGTATAAACAGTTTTTGCATATGTGTAGTTTCGAAATGGTATGTAGTTTCATTTCCGGTGGCATGACTTCGAATCTTTTACATTGAAACAATGCATGATTTTGTTTGCATAAAGGACAAATAGGTATAAATTTGGAGTTTACGTAAAACGATTTCTTGAATGATGCATCTCTATTCTCATAAATTGCAGGTTTTTGGTAATTACGTTGTTTAAATTTTGATACATGGTTATTTTTATTAAAATTAAATGTTTCGACTGTCTGCTCTTTCCTATTCATTGGCTCTAGGGCTGTGAATTTGGCTTCCAAATACGCCATAAACTCATCCAAATCAGGTAGTTCCCGTGGGGCTTTTCTTGACTCCATATAGTCACTGTAAGTTGTTGTATCTAATTTCTTTGCTATAAGGTGTACCAGAATCGGATCCCAAGAGCTAGTGTCAATCCCCATATTGAAGACACCATGAATGCATTCCATTGATACGTCGTGAAGTCGTTTGAGTTCCGTTGATGATTGTTTTTGGATGTTAGGTTGATTTAAAAGAGTTTCAATGTGCTTCGTAAAGAGGACTTGTTGATTATCATAGCGATGCACTAATAATTTCCACGCGGAGTCATAGTTTTCTGAAGATATATGCAAGTGTTGTATTAGGCGCTCGGCTTCACCTCTGAGCTTCCCCTTTAAGTGCTGCATTTTTTGTGCCTTAGTCATAGAAGGATTGTTGTGAACGGCTTCTTTAAACAGGTCAGAAAATGTACTCCATTGGATATAATTCCCAGAAAACGTAGGTATTTCTATTTTTGGTGTTGTGAGGTGTGCATAGTTTTGAGATGTTAATTTTTTGTTCAGTAACCTATTCATGTTTTTAAACTTGACTTCCACCTCCTCATATTCCTTGTCGTACTCTAAATCGGAACCTTCGAGAATATTGTCAATCTTCAAGTGAGTTTCTTCGATGTTGCTCCAACGATTTTGAAGGTTTCTTAACTCATACTCTAACTCCCATTTTTCTTCGATGTTTTCTATGTCTAAGTTCTCAGTTATTCTCGAAAATGCTCGAAAGTTAGTTCGCTGCAAACTTAATAATTCTTTAGCTCTCTCAAGGTCAACCTGGGTGGTATTATCCTTCGTCGATTCATCCTTTGATTCATACTCATACACAGTCATCATTTCCCGTGTTTTGCTGTACAAATGTTCATAGACAAGAAAAATGTCCTTTGTAAAATATTCATGAGTCTTGTCTGCTACTGTCGATAATTGTTCGTTGTTGCTTTTGAATTCGAGCCAAAGATCATCCAAATCTTTGATTCTCTTCTCTATGTATTCCTTAGTTTTCCTTGACTTCGGATCTTTTTTGAAATTGGTGTTAAGCTTTTTGATCTCGTTTACGATTTCGAACTGTCTCTGCAGTAAGGCTTGCATAATGATAAATTATTAATTGAATATGTAAGCTGCAAGTAAACAGTGATGGAGCTGTAACTTCCAAACGTCGGTTCCACTTAGTGCATTTGTGTCCTCAGCACAGTATGTATGCGCCTTCTCAATTCGACTGGTGAGACCCGCTTGTGGGAGGCCAGAGGAACCGATTCGCCACTGTACCAAAACACTAGACACTAAGGTAATAGTCGAAGGACCAAAATGTGCACGTATATATGCAAATATGTAATGCAGTGCAATGCAAGATTAAATGCTGGTAAGGAGTACCACTCAAATACTGAGATTGTAGGATGCAAAATAAAACACTGTTAATTGTAACGCCTTGCGAATGGTACTGAATTTATTATAAAGAAAACATAATATGTACAATGCATTAAAATGACGTCAAACACGAGCTCGCGCTCCAATTACGCTAACATATAATAATGTACGGGTTTATTCGTACAGAGGTAAACCTGACGAGAAGATGTGTCGTAATTTCCCGAACGCTGCCCAGCCGAGTTGAATCCGTCGATTGACCTCTCGGTCGAAGTAGGATTTACCTAGTCGGACTATTTGTCCCAGGTAAACGTACTCGTCAACAACTTCGAGCATAGTGCTTCCAACAACTACCGGCTTAGGTGTGAAATGGACATTAAACATGATCTTTGTTTTGTCCATGTTCATCTTAAGACCTATCCGTTGGGAGACATTATTGAGTTCATTGAGCATAGTGCTAAGGTCCTCCAGCAATTCTGCCGTAAGGACTATATCGTTGGCAAATCGAAGGTGAATGATGTACTCGCCATTGATGTTAATACCGTATCCTTTCCAGTCCAGTAGCTTGAAAACGTCTTCCAACGCAGCGGTGAAGAGTTTCGGGGATATAACGTCACCCTGTCTTACACCTCTCTGCAGTTGGATAGGTTTCGAACTCTGGTTCTGTACTCGCATAGTCATCTTAGCCCTACTGTACGAACACTTCAGCACTTCGATATACTGACAGTCAACTTGGCACCACTGAAGGGACTGTAGCACCGCCCGAATTTCGACAGAATCAAAGGCTTTCTCATAATCCGCATACGCTAGGAAAAGTGGCAGATTGTATTCTTCGGTCTTCTGTACAATCTGCTGCAGGGTATGTATGTGGTCTATGGTACTGAAGCCTTTTCGGGAGGCTGTTCTTTATCCATACTTGCATCAAAATAGAGATAAATTTTCATCTCTGAGTACAAAGACAGAATGTTTTTTGGCAGCAAAAAGAGTTTCCGGTTTGAGTTACTCATCGTACGAAATTTAGTATAAGTGTGTATCGCGCTTGGCTTTTCCCGATAGAGATCCATTAAGGAACTTGCGAGGAATCCATTTAGATAAATAAAGGAAATACTTTAAATACATTAGCACCCTGACAGAATTTTAATAGTGATGTTCTGCTCAGCAGAGCGGGACGGTATTTCATGCCGGCACGCCGCCTGCAACTTTACAAGACGCAGGTTTGGAAGCACATGGAATACTTTTCCCATCTCAGGTCCGGAGCTCCCCGGTATCAGCTCCTTTCACTTGACTGCATTCAGCGCAGAGCGGCTCGAATCGTCGACGACCGAGTGCTTTCCGATCTGCTCGATTCACTGGCGCTGCAAAGAGATGTTGCATCTCTTTGCATTTTCTTTCGCATATACACCATCCGGATGCTTGGCGGTTCACCACTGTACGTTTCACAAGGAGTTTTCTTCGGCGTATGACCTCTCTGTGGAATAGTTTACCACCGGTGATTTTTCCGGACCGATACAACCTTCAATAAAAGAGCTTACTCCTTTCAAAAGGGTCGGCAGCGCACCTGCAATTCCCCTGGTGTTGCGGTTGATCACGGGCGGCGGTAGTCACTTAACATCAAATGAGCCGCATGCTCGTTTGCCCCCTCTTCTATATAAAAATATAAAAAAATGTATCCCTAGACGACACACATTTTAATTTAATTATTTGCGTATATTAAATAAATTTATGTTATGTAAAAATAATGCCAGTTGGCCCACTATTATGAAAGCTATTTATGTCTCATGATTTCTTATATTTTCGCGAACACTACACATTTTAATAAAATTAGTTTTTACGGATTTTATCGCGTAACTATATCCACTTAATTTATATTCCCGACGATTCGAACACTTTACAGTACCCATTGAACGTCGGGTCTGAGGTGATCGACGAAATCTGTAAAAACTTGCCTTGTGTCTAATTTTCGATGTAAAAAGATGATGTTGAATTATAATTACTATCAAATGCAATATCATCATGACAACAACCTGCATCCGATCAAACCGCTGCCATATAACTTACACGTATCTTAAGTCTCGTTTCTCAATCCCCTTCTACTTGTATATCTAAAAATTAAGAAAATAATAATACAATTTATCAAGAATTTCTAAAATAGGTCCGCTGCTTGAAGAACCAATAACATAAGAAGCAGAAACGATTAAAAGAAACCGATTTAAAGAAATCATGAAGGAAATACTGTTTGGAAGGAGGAGAGGACATATTACTTGGCCTCTCCAAGTTATAAGTTTGCTGGTTACTTAAAAAGAAAGAAGATTTTCGTCTTCGAATAAACTGAAGGCAGTTTTTGGCTCTTGTATGGGACTAAATGTACAAAAACTTTAAAATAAGGATCTTAAAATTAAGTGGGAGGTTAAACGATGTTGTTTGGTTGATTGAGGTCTGGACAAACACTGACTCAAATCAAATAAATCTTAAGAATAATAATACTTCTCATATTATTTTGACAGGTGACATAAATTTAGATATACTATCCAACAGTTCTTTACCTTAACCTGATTGCAATGTATGGTCTCAAGCAGGGTGTCAATCTTCCCACTAGACTATATACTTGTATCGATCACTTTATGATTAAAAGTGTTAATACTTGGGGTACTTTTGTATTTGACCCGTTAACAGACCATGCTCCAATTTTGCTATACATAAAGTCTCAGAAAACCGCTCGAAATAATACTCTTTTGAAGTTAAAATATATCGACTATGATGCTATAAATAATTCTTTGTCAACTGAAAGGTGGCAAAACTTTTTTAGTATAACCAATGCACATATTGCTGCAGAAGTTTTATTGACAACATTACAAACCGTAGTTAATAATAACACAGTCATCAAAGAGCTATTTAAAAAATTTAGACCACTTAAACCATGGATTACACACGGTATTATTATTTCCATACGTAAAAGAAAAAAGATGCACCTAAAAGTTAAATTACATTCTGATAGTTAAGAACTTCTTGCTAACTATATAAAATACCGTAATATGTGTAATAAGTTAATAACATTTACTAAGAGGCAGTATTATAAAGAAAAACTACATGTGAATGCTAAAAATAATAAAGAAACATAGAAAATAATAAAAGACGTGTGTACATACATAAGAAAAAGGAATCTCCGCAGGAATTACTTGATGTTGATATTTCTCCCACTAAATCTCTTGACAAAGTTAATAGTTATTTTGCATCAGTGGGGCATAACTAGGATAACATTACACTTCAAAAACTAAACACCAGTGAAAATGAATTGGCAAAAAAGGCTAGAATCCCGAATACACCTCTTATGTCTATGTCCCTCGAACCCACAGATATAGAAATAAAACGGATTACACTAAGTTTAAAAACAAATAGTGCGCCTACATTTGATTCTGTTAGTTCATATTTCCTAAAGAAGTATATTAATGTGCTCTCTGAGCCAATATCGTATGTTTGTAACTTAAGTTTAGAGCATGGTGTTTTTCCTGCCATTTTCAAGGAAGCTACGGTTTGTCCTATATACAAATCTGGTGATAGGCAGCTCCCTTCAAATTATAGGCCAATTTCACTTCTTAGTACTCTGTCAAATATATTGGAAAAGGTCGTGGATAAACGATTAATACGGTACCTTGAAAGATATAATTTTATTGATAATAATCAATTTGGCTTTCGTTTGGGCAGGTCAACAGAAAATGCCGTATTAAGATTAACATCTCTGGTATCAAAATATCTTAACTGTGGTAAAAAATGTGTAGGTGTTTTCTTGGACCTACAAAAAGCTTTTGATACAGTGTCGATTCCTATATTGCTTAGCCGTTTGGAAAACATGGGTATAAGAGGTGTTGTCTACAACTGGTTTAGGGACTATCTATCTGATAGGCGAAAACGAGTTAGGATTGACAAGTATGCAAGCAACACTTCCACTTGCTCTTACGGTGTACCACAGGGGAGTACCTTAGGACCTTCGCTCTTTATTATTTATGTAAATGAATTGTGTAAAATCAATATAAAAATGCCGATTTAACTATGTTTGCTGACGATACTGCATTGATTTTTCATGGTGACACTTGGGATAAAGTTGCAAAATGCAAAGAAAATGGTCTGAAGTTAGTGATTAGTTGGCTTGAAGACAATTTACTATCACTTAATGTTTCTAAGACCAAATACCTATGTTTCGTTAAGACCAATGCTACTCTTCCAACTAACAAATTTAAAATTACTCTACACACGTATCCGTGCCATCGTACTATAAACTCTACACCACGTCAATGTAGTAATTTAACTAAAACTGATTCTTTGAGATATCTAGGAGTGATAATTAATAATAAATTAACTAGGGATGTCCATACTGATGCAGTAGCTAATAAGCTAAGAAAACTCATTTATATATTTAAAAATTTACGAACAGTAACCGATAGCAAATTACTTATCAAAACATACAAAGCATTGGGAGAGTGTCTCTGTACCTACTGCATTTGTGCCTGGGGCGGTGCCGCTAAAAATTTTAATAAAGGTTGAACGCGCACAAAGAGCTATTTTAAAATTCATTTTTCTTCTACCATTTTGCCAATCAACAGTGTCTTTGTATGACAAAGCGAAAGTGTTATCCGTCTGCAAAACTTTTATTTATCAAAGTTTAAGGAGGTGTCATCGCGTCACTGTCCCTAAACTAATACGAAGCAATAAGAGAAAAGAACGATGCCCTGTTCCAAAACCAAAAAGTGCTGAGTTTAGAAGACATTTTGACTTTTTAGCCCCTAGGCTATATAAAAAACTTAACAGATGTCATAACATAAGATCACTAAATAACTTTGAAGTGAAAAGCAAAATTACAGACTGGCTGAAAATTTTTGACTATGAAGGTACGGAGAGCCTTCTTTCTTTGGACATGTAAACAACACACGCTACTACAGACACACACACACACACACCCACACACACCCACACACACACACACACACACACACACACATTTGCAATAGTGCCAACATAATTTTATTTTTTTATCCCCCTTTTTACTGTCATAAATTTTACATTTTAAATAATACTTGTTAATATTATATAATAAATAAACATTATAAATATAACACATAGATAAACAAATTATAGAAATAGAACTATGAATAGGGAAGGAAACTAGCCCCTGAAATACAGGTGTTATATCCTAGTTTAGGGGCTAATGACCACTGTAAATTTGGTGCATGTGAATATGTTTATCAATAAAGATTATATTATATTATATATTATTATATTTTCCGTGAATTTTGGTTTTGTTATTTGGATCTGCTTCTATGAAGGAAAGACTACTCTGACTTGGTATAAAATCTATTTTTACATTTGTGACTGCGACGTCACTACAAATTATATTATCAAATAAATTTGAGCTATTCTCCGTGAAATGGCTGTGTTACATATTGTGTTAAATTTAAATATTTTGTAAATACACTAAATTTCTCCGATTTACGATCACGATTTTATTAATTGACGTTGAAATTATCAAGTACGAGTATTATTCATCATCATCATCATCATCATTCCAGCCCCTCAAAAGTCCACTGCTAAACATAGGCCTCCCCAAAGGAATGCCACAAGGTACGGTCATGAGCCACCAGCATCCACCAACTTCCTGCATGTCTTACTCCATCTAGTCACTCCTTCTAGGTGGGGTTACCTTAAACGATGCCTACTTGTACGAGGCTGCCACCTTTTCCCCCCAAAAGTTGTCTTTTCTTCGAGCTATATGCCTGGCCCATTGCTAATTCAGCAGGCTAATCGGTTGGACTATGTTGATCACTCTAGTTCTACTATGGATATACTCATTTCTAAGTCACGCAGAGAAACCCCGAGCAAATCTTCTCCATAGTTCAATGAGCGACCTTGAGCGTCATAATACAGCTAGTATTGAAGGACCACGTCTCAAATCCGCAAGTCATCACTGGCAACACACTCTGGTTGTACAATCTAGTTTTGAGGTATACCTGACGAAAATATGTGTCGTAATTTTCCGAAAACTGCCCAGCCGAGTTAAATCCGTCGATTGACCTCTCGGGTGAAGCTGAACTTACCTAGTCGGAGTACTATTATAGAGTCAAAAAATGAAAAGGAAGATAAAGTATCAGTTAGAGCATCAAAAACATGTCAACATCTAGCCATGGCGGGCGATATGCCGTGCCTATGAGTTTTATCCCACTGATGTTTAAGCTAAGCCGCATTTGATCGACTAGGGATACAGTCGGGTGTGCACACACCAGAGCAGTCATTGTGCGACGTACGTAAAAGCCTACCCCACCAACGCGTGCTCATATCGTGTCAGATCGCGGAATATTACGTGGACGGTAATTGGGAACTATAGGTTCACGGCCATCTTCACCTTTTCAAAGCCAAGTCTTATTGCCGTGATATCTACATCATGCTCTTGCATTGACATTATATACTAAGAGGCTATGGGAAAACCTAAAAGGACATCATGCTTTTCAATACATATACATAAACTGAATTCCGCTAAACTCAAAATATTATTAAACAAAGAGAGATTGAAGATATAAAAAGAGTTACTATAACATTAAGGAATTTTTAAATGATAATGGCCCCTAGGAATGGGGTGATCGCTGCCGAGATATATCTATTTTGTTTCGTGTTGTTAAATATTATTTGTATGTTTAACTATTGTCAACTATCCTTTATTCAAAAAACAATGTCCCGCTGTATTTCTTTCCTGTGTGTATTCACCTCGTGTATTTTCCGAACTAGTGGTAAGTTAAACACTTTTAATAAGTCTTATCTCTATATATATAAAATAATTGCTGTCCGTTAGTCTCGTTAAAGTTCAACGACCGGACCGATTGTGATGAAAACTTTAGTGTGTTGTGTTGTTTAGGCTTAGAATTGAACTCAGGAGGTGGCGTTGTTGAAAAGATACAGAAGTGACCCGAGTGAAGCCGAGGTGGATCGGTAGGTCATAATATAAATCGAATAAAAATGTTTATTTTGCTATTTCAAAAGGTGGCGTTTTAACCATTTTTTCTACGTCATACACAAAACTTCTAGCCGATGAGTTGCAGCATCACTTGTGCGAGTAATCATGCTATGATTAAGACCTCCTCTCAAATAACTTACTAAGAATCCTCCCTACAGGCCCCATGTCCAATTGTGGGCTTTTGTAGGCTTATGGAGAGAAAAGAGTAGCTCTTTTATAGAAGATATTTTGTCTTTGCTATACATGCTGTAGCCATAACTAGAGCCTATCAAAGTGACTGCTAAATATAGACCAAAGATTACCTCATAGTGTGGATATTTGGCACACTTAGAAGGAGTTTGGCAACCACAGTTTTATTTATTTATCTTTAATTTTTATTTGTAAGACGCTGATGCCCATCCCCCGATGTGTTTCCTTTGTCACCTCTTACGACGCGCGCGGGCGGTGCGGAGTAGTGGGTGCTCCACACTGCCACGACGCGGTTCAATGCTCACCATAGACAGTAAGTTAGTTTCCGAAAATGTATGTGACCCATTAATATAATAATAATAATAATAATATTTCACAACTATCACACAACGCCATCTAGTCCCAAGCTAAGCAGAGCTTGTGTTATGGGTACTAGACAACAGATAAACATACTTATATATTTCTAAATACATAAATATTATAGATAAATTACACCCAGACACAGAACAAATGATCGTGCTCATCACACAAACATTTGTCCTGGGTGGGAATCGAACCCACGACCTCCGGCTTAGCAGTCAGGGTCACTAACCACTAGACCAACAGGCCTGTCGTTATTAAAGTGAAAAGATTCTATTTCCCTTGCTTAAAAACTTAAAAGCCAAAGTTCATTAAGTGTGTCCATCCTCTAAGTAAATACAAGTTTCTTAAGTGTATTTGCTAGTACGATTGTGCTTGGATCCATTAATGGCGTAGAGGATTGGAGGCCAAAGCACTATTTTGCTAAATATTTATGTCGGAACTTGGGCGAGCTTCCATGTTTACGCTTCGGACCTAAACTCAATGCAAATGTAACGTTATTTTGGAGAACACTGTTTAAACTAAGGATACGATATGCTTACAAAATTCAATAACAGCGCTGCTAAATACGAATACGTTAAAGTACCAGATTTGAAAATCAGGTTTTACAATGCTTGAAAGTATTTTTTAATTTTAGTGTAGTTCGTGTCGTGTCAAATCTTGTACGTCCAGACCGCCAACCGACCGTGCCCGGCGTTCAAAATTAAAATATTTGAAAGGAAATCAATCCTTCGTGTGATTAATAAAAGGCATAATTGTTTTAGTAAAAAAAATACTTTGAAGCTCATAGTATTTTTTATTCCAAAATGCGATTGCTTTTTTATTATAATGATTATAAGGATTGTTTTTGTATGCAAGTATTTTCATGTCCAGTGTTTCAAGTTCTTCCCGCATCTTACTTTTAGTTACATTAGTACCTGCAAGTATTTTCTGCTCTTACTCGTGTCCTATTTCGGAATTTGATTTTAAACCTGATAGCATAAATACGTCACACTTCTAGTTTAACTGTAGAGATAATACAGAACAGAAGTACTCCAAGTTATAAATGATAAAACAGTGCTGGTTTTCTGTGGAGTCTCCACAGGAAAACAATAATAATAATAATTATTATAATAATAATTTCTTTATTCAGGAAAATTTTTAACAATATATATTTGCATCTGCGCCTGAACTAAGCAATAAGCTTGTATCTCAGGCAACAGTGCTCTTTCTTATGGGACAATTTAACAGAAATCTTTATGATTACGAAACTTACGTAAACATATTATATCAAACAATAATATTATTTAAGTATGAAAATAAAACCTACATATATAACTAAATATATTGTTGTGTGTAAATTGTGCCTCTCGTATGTGGGTACATGCTAGTGTATGTGTGTGTGTTTTAGTGTGTGTGCGAGGGAGAGGGTAAGTAGTATACATTAAAGTAGTAATTATAATAAGAAAATATAATTTAATGGTATATTAATTATACGTTATAGAAGTAAATCAGTTATTTAGGAATTTCAATAATAGTTCTGTTTCATCATAATCTAGTTTTTGAAGCCATTTGAATAGGTTTTTTTTTACATTGATTCTTATTTAAAATGTATAAATTTAGTTTCTTACTTATTTTATTGTACAAGAATGGACCAAGAAAACAAAAATACACAGGCGTACGATCTTATTTTAAACAAGGAAATATAAAAGTAAAATGTTATTTTTTTTATAGAAGAGGGGTCAAACCAGCATGCGGCTCACCTGATGTTAAGTGACTACCGCCGCCCATGATCAACCGCAACACCAAGGGAATTGCAGGTGCGTTGCCGGCCCTTTAGAAAGGAGTAAGCTCTTTTCTTGAAGGTCCCCAGATCGTATCAGTCCGGAAAAATCGCCAGTGGTAAACTATTCCACAGAGAGGTCGTACTCGGAAGAAAACTCCTTGTGAAACGTACAGTGGTGGATCGCCAAGCATCCAAGTATCAGGACGTTTGCCGCGTAGTGCGTTCATGAAATTTGGCAGCTGGGATTAATCCAAACATTTACTCAGAGCACTCCCCATGGTACATGCGAAAGATAATGCAAAGAGATGCAACATCTCTACGCAGCGCCAGTAAATCGAGCCGATCGGAAAGCACTTGGTCGTCGACGATTCAAACCGCTCTGCGCTGGATGCGGTCAAGTGGAAGGAGCTAGTACTGGGGAGCTTCAGCCCAGAAATGGGAACAGTTCATGTGCGGCCGAACCTGCACCTTGTAAAGTTGCAGGCGGTGTGGCGACACGAAATACTGTCCCACTCTGCTGAGCACGCCAAGCTTTTTAGAGGCCAATTTGGCCTTCTCTTCCAAGTGACGAGAAACAAGCTGACCTATAGTGCCAAACACGGCGGCAGCCTGCAGAATGCAACTGCGATTTCAGCGTGAGTGGCACCACACTCCGGACAAGACAATGCTCCAAGGAGCCTAAAGGGGCGTCGATGGAAATCTGATATCCGTCTGGTGAGAGGTCAGCAGAAGGTCCAACAGAGAAGGTGCATGATCCTCCACATCTATAATCCGCGTAGGCGAAGTAACCAATTGTATCAGACCATATGCCAAGGCAAAATCATGAACAGATCTCCCCGCATGATCGGTTAAGCGTGAACCAAGCAATTCGGCGTGGTGGGCGTTAAAGTCGCCGAGGATCACGATCTCCGTGGAGGGGATCTGCTGTAGAAACGAATCTGAAGCCATTTGGACGTGGTCGAAGAGTCGGTCTGTTTCAGCATTACCGGTATGGAACCTATAGAGGCACCCGTAGATGCGCGGATGGTCGTCGATGTCTACGCGTAGCCAAAGGATGGACGAGTCCGAACCTTCAAGACTGCCAAGGCGTCGAGAACAGATGTCCTCTCTGATGTAAACGCAAACTCCAGCCCGAGGCGGAAAGGAGTGTTCCAGTTTGTACCCCGGGTAGGAGAGATACGAGACATCAGCCGGAGAGGACACCTGCGTCTCGGTCAGAATGAGCAGGGCCGGCTTCGCCATCTCGAGATGTTAGTGGACGGCGTTTAGATTAGAGTGAAGTCCCCTGATATTGCAGAAATTCACGGATAGCATAACAGGGGTCGCCTTGATCTTGTTGCTCCGTTTTCCCCGAGCAGTTGTAGTCTTGAGGAGAACCCCCCCCCCCCCCCAGAATACGCGGGGCAGCCTGAGCACTCACGCTCAGAAGTGGAATAAATTGGTCGTGGATGCTCAGCGAGGGTTTCTCTTAGGGTGCTGGTACCCTCCTGGGGTAGTTTGATATTTAATTCCGCTACCATTTTGATGGGGGGTATAATAATCTCTTGTATCCGTTTATATAGTTATATGTTATATTTTTTCTAATTATTTCATATTTGGTTTAATATATTTATTGCTTATTTTATTATATTGACTAGTGGTAAAGCTAAAATTACTTTCAAAAAGTATTCTTGTAATACTTATAACATAAAAATTGTTCTTTGATATTCTTTAATCAGGAATGAGAATAAAAAATAAAAGAAATACGAACAAATGAAGATGGAACTATTAATAATATTTCACTCGTTCTAGCAGTATAAAGTATCGCGCTGGTGACCAAGAGGGATCAGTCGGTGATTCTGATGGCAACACACACGGTCAGTTCAACTGATCATTCCAACTGAGCAGTTCAAACTAGGACTGTTGATATTTTTTTTAATATCTTATTTTTGATATATGGATAATTATAAATATATGAATATCAGAGTATTATATATAAGTTTATTTATCGATATATCGAAAATCCGATATTTAACAAAAATATCAACAGTCCTAGTTGGAACTGATCAGTTGGAATGATCAGTTGAACTGACTGTGTATGTCGTCCGTAAGTCTCACTTTCATTACTATGCCCGTTGGACTATTCTAATAATGTGGGCAAGTAAGATCGTGTTTGAGAGCCTGCCCTGTCTGTTACATTAGTAGTATTGCTGTAGTTTGCATACTTTGGTGTTATTATGTTCTTCACGTTACAACTGTGTGTGATTATAGTGGGGACGTATTACGCTTGGTCGAACTGTATTATTATTAAGTAGAAGTGTATATAAACTTTAAATAAAATAGTTAAATATATCTGCCAGATACCCTACACATAAATTATTTCTTATTCCCTTATATAGTATTAAATACACCAGTATATATGAGGGTACATTTATATATGTTACGGCTGAGAGATCTCTTTATGAATATTTAGCAACCAACTCTTTGATCCTTTATCCTTTTTGTCCCTAATGGAAGTGGACTTTATTAATAGAATTTTCGGACTGAGTTTAATTCTCGTGTTTGTATTAAAAATTATTGAAACCATAGTCCCGAAAATTTTAAAATAGAACGTTGGTATTTTACGTACTTTTGTATCCGTTTTAGGACCGTATAAATTTCGTGCCAGACATTGAGTTTTTTATAGTCAACCAAATCTAAGAAATACCTTTTGACGTTTCACATTAATTATTCCGCAATAACTTTGCATAAGCGTACTCGCACTATTTAAATTAACCTTTTACGTAAATCCGAAGAACAATGAAGTTGTCTTTATTTCGTTACAATGTGGTACAGTTTTGTAGCACTAATTTAAATTCGAATCTCTAAACAAAGCAAAATAAAAAAATAGCCGGTATCAACTTTTTTTATACTTGACGTCGTTTCAATACTGTATACCTTACCGTTACCGTGTTCGGATGATTAAAATTCATTGTTATGCGAATAATCCACAAAAATATTCAAATAACCGAATCATTAATTTTTTAATGTGTTATTTGTTTAATTAAATTTTTATTTCTAAATTCCTTAAATTACATGAATCATGAATAAAACAAGCTTTTTTTTTACTTAGTCCACCTAAATTATTTGTGTAGGCAAAAGCTCATACACAAGGCCGCGCTGAAAAAAACACTATGTGATTTCTATCTCCCGCCACTTTGGGAGCTTACTGTGGGTAATTTTGTGATTTTGTGTTTGTCTTCTTAATTTGTCAATTGGCTTTATTTTTTTGAACTGTTTCTTCTATATTCGTTGAAGCATGTGTCAATTTCACAAAGAATGATTGGGCAAAAGTGGTAGAAAAAACAAAAAAAAATATTATGGATGACTTTGAAAGAGACATTAATTTTGACTGCATTACTGAATAATCATAAATAGTAATTAATCTAAAAAATGACAGCTCAACTAGTTGTACTAAAAGTGATTGAATAAATTTATTTTTGATCTAGTTTCAGTATTAAATTTTTATAACTGTACTTCTGTAAATAGGCAGTAACAACAATTCGAAGAAACTGATACCACATATCATGTGTTTTCAAATTATCCGTTTTTAATTTATTCTGGTATTATTCAAACGAAACTGTAAATTATTACCGACTCTCAATAATCGATATCGATTTTTTTTATGAATCAAATATTGTACGTTCCCATTTAATTGTATGGCATGCTTGGTGCAATAAGTCTGACAGCTGTCAAATTCTTTGATTTGGTTGACTAAATAATTATGTGGCGTACTGTATAGCCAAGAGTATTGCGGCTTTGATTTGTATTAGAACACGTAACACGAACAAGATGGAGCGGAAAATATCGTCACCCATAGACACCACCTACCTCTGACGACTAAAACGCATATGAGTCGAACGTAATTCATTTGACTGTACGTAATTTTTTTCGTGAGATAAAAATAAGTAAAGATAAGTGAGATATCCTCGGTAATTATGAACCGTATTGAATGTTTTTTTAAATATATTTATAAAGTAATAAAAGATGGGATGGGAAAAGATCAAATTCGGGGATTATCTCATACCATTTGGAGGAAAAATTGCTTCCTTAATGACTATTTAAAAGGAGAGAACGGTAATGCAACTATTTAACAATATTCTTGTTGATAGCTTGAGCTTGTTATATTTTATCTACCACCCAAGCGTGTTATTTTTTTACTTACAGTAAAAAGTAAAAGCCGATTCCATAGACCTAAAAGAAGAAAAATAATTTCTGAGTCTTAACACCGACTTCTGAAGCTATTATGTGGAAATGATACTAGTCTTTTTAGTTCTTTAAAGTCTGCTTTTAGCTTTTATTAAAATTGTTTTTTCTTTTTTGTTATGCCGTTGACATTGCTTCTCCAGACGAAAATTCATACATACATAAACACTCACGCCTGTCACTCAGAGGGGTAGGCAGAGACTACAGACTTCCATTTAGCACGATCCTGACATACCTTTCTCGCCTCTTCCACATTCATATACCTACGCATACATGCTCGTCGGTTAAGGGTACTCTTAATTTGGCCCATTTTTAGTATATCGCCAATTTGGTCGACAAACTTCCGCCTAGGACGTCCCTTTCCGACTCTTCCATTCACTTCTGCAACATATATTTGCTTTGTCAGTCTTTCCGCATTCATTCTTTCTACATGACCAAACCACCGAAGCATTCCTTTCTTAATCCTGGTCACCGCATCATCTTGCAAACCACACTCTTCTTTTATCACACAGTTTCTCACCCTGTCACTCAGATTCAGCCCTAACATACTCCTTAGGGACCGCATTTCTACCGCATTTATTCTACTCTCGTGCTTCTTCTGCCACACCCAACTTTCACTACCATACGTTAAAGTAGGGACTAATACAGCACTGTGAATTGCCATACGTGCCTTTTTTGACACATTCTGACTTTTCACAATAGAGTGTAGAGCCCCATTTACTTTATTTCCTGCATTCACTCGTCGTTCAATGTCCTTATCATATCTCCCATCCCCGCTGAATACACATCCCAAATATACGAACTCATCCACTTGCTCAATTAACTCTCCTTCTATTCTTATTTCACATACCGTTTTGCTTTCATCTCTTTCAAAAACCATCACTTTCGTCTTACTTGCGTTCACTTTCATTCCCCTTTCTTTTAATGACCTGTTCATTAATGTAACCATCATTTGCAACTCGGCCGCCGACGACGCAAGTATGACTTGATCATCGGCGTACAAAAGGCATTTGATGGTTAACTCACCCATTCTTACCCCGCATTCTTCAACTTTCAAATTTTCCAAGCAGCTGTCCATAAATAGGTTGAACAGCCACGGGGAAGCCACACAGCCCTGTCTGACACCTTTATGGATGTCAAACCAGTCCGAGTAGACCCCGTTGATTCTAACACAAGCACTCGAGTCCCTATACAGAGACTTTAATGCCTGTATCAAACCAGCGCTCAACCTAAATGCGTTCAGCGTTTGCCATAACACATCCCTGTCCACTCTGTCATAAGCCTTTTCCAAGTCCATGAATGCACAAAAAACTCTCTGGTTTTTCGCCAAAAACTTCTCCGCGATCATGCGCATGGAAAAGACTTGATCTGTACACCCCATTCCCTTTCTAAATCCCGCTTGCACATCCCAAATTTTTTCATCAGTTTCTTTCATAACTCTTTCAATTAGTACCTTAGCATACAGTTTTCCCACAATGCTAAGAAGACTGATACCACGGTAGTTTTTACAGTCCTGCTGTGACCCTTTTCCCTTATATATTGGGACTATCACGGCTTTGCACCAGTCTCCCGGTACCCGCTTTAGTTCCCAACATAAATTACTTTAGTTCCCAACATAAATTAATATTATTAATACGAAAATTCAATTATAAAATGAATATTGTTACGATATTTAGTGTCATAAAATTTATTTTTATGTAATATTTCTGTAAACTACTAGGTGGTAGGTCCTTTTACCAACCTATAGCTGCCGCTAAACAGCATTGCGTTCACTGATGTGCTTCGGTTTGAAGGGTAAAGAGAGCAGTGTAACAATAGGCTGTGGGGCGTTCCATGTCGGTCCTTGGAGATGATATCGCATCTGCAGTCTCTTTTCTTTAAAGTAGTTTGCTGGTGTACTTAGGATGCAATTGTCACTGACCATGGGGTCGACAGCAAGTTCGTTTCAGTTTTTATTTTATAAAAACAATATTTTAAAAAATTATCAAGAGGAAAATATGACCATTTTGTAAAAACATTATCTACATTATTTTAAAGCCCTGTTATTTTGTAATTTTCGTGCGTTTCAAGTGACGTAAATACCATTTTCACCTTTTTGTAAGAACATGCACTCACACCGAGCAGTGGTAGCTCAGATTGTTAACGCTCGCTGTAAATTTAACAGCAACATACATGAAAACACAATGTATCTAGCAAATAATACAAATGATATTAAATAAGATTGTTTAGTGTGATTGCCAAGTCAATCTATTTATTTAAAACATAAAAGGTTTTTAATATTGAAATGGCCAACATAAGATGTTCTTAGGTTGGCTAATTACGTAATAATTTAAGACAGAGGGACCCTAAGTAAGTAAGGACTGAATAAATTAACCGACTTGGTTCACACAACCTTTTATGGTTGTTTGGACTAGCACTGAACTGAATGCCAAAGTGGCTTACGATGAGATGATTTAATAAAACACTCCACAACGTATGTACTATGGTATATTAACATGAAGTTTAATACACGAAAATAAATGATATTCTTGTAGCCTTATGGTCTAGTTGCATTGCACGTCGACATCGCGATATAATTTTTGTACAGCGCCATCAAGTAGTAAAAAGGTGAACTACTATACTTTAATATACCGCCCACCAAGGACAATATTGAAAATATAATTGTCCTTAATTATGAGAAACCGCCCACCGTGAACTCGCTCCTTTATTGTCCTTAATGAGTGTTATTTACAATTTTGTACTGAAATAATAAATACAACAATAAAATCTTAGGAATACATATATAAAAATATAAAATAAAATAAAACAATAACAATTTGGCTTAACTTACACTAAGTATGTACTAACAGGTAATATACAAATCTTAGAGGTAGGTCTTTTACCTACTGACGATTTGGTTCGTAACGTAACTACTCGAGTTATTTGATCAGGACCAGGATGTTTTTCGATAATCCGACCAAGTAACCAATGACATGGTGGTAAATCGTTTTCCTTAACTAACACTACATCCCCGATATTAGGTTCTGGTACTTGGTAAGTCCATTTATACCTATGCAATAAGTTTGAAAAATATTCCTGTGACCACCGACGCCAGAAATTCTGCGTCATTTTTGTACAAGTTGCCACCGAGTTATTGAACTTATATTTGTATGTTCGTAATTATCGTCTGGAATACTTATTAGTGGTTCGCCTATTAAGAAGTGACCAGGTGTTAGAGGCATAGGATCGGATAAATCATTATCATTGATCACAGTCATTGGTCTGGAGTTCAGACAAGCCTCTATCTGATAGAGCAGCGTGCTAAGCTCCTCAAAGGTTAAGGTTGAATCTCCAATCACCCTTTTAAAGTGGTGTTTAGTAGATTTGACCGCAGCTTCCCACAAACCTCCGAAATGTGGTGCATGCGGTGGTATAAAGTGCCATTGGGTACCCTCGGCTTCAACCCGTTCAGCAACCGATTGCTGAATTGACTTAAGTTTATTCAACTCTCGAGCAGCTCCTACAAAATTGGTGCCATTGTCGCTCCAAATTTGAGAACAATGGCAACGTCTCGAAACGAATCGTCTGAAAGCTGCTAAAAAGCCTTGTGTGCTCAAATCACTGACAGCTTCTAAATGTATAGCGCGTGTCACCATACAGACAAATACACAAATATAACCTTTATAAGCGTGGTAACCACGACCCTTTGATGTTCTTATATTTATTGGACCAGCATAATCCACGCAGCTGTGTAAAAAAGGTCGTGCAGGAGTACATCTGACAGCTGGAAGAGATCCCATGAATTTGTGTCTTACTTTGGCAGCATGTTTGACGCATATCACGCATTTTCGCACATGTTGCTTAGCTAGGTTTTTTACGCCTATAATCCAATATCTTGATCTTAGGTAATTTATCATTAACTGTAGGCCGCCATGCAAGGTTATTTCATGAGCATTAGAAACAAGTAATTTACTTAGGTAACAAGACGGAGACAACGGTATAGGGTGATTGATTTGTTCCGTTAGTGACGATTCGTTTAATCTGCCACCTGCTCTTATTATACCCATATTATCGATATACGGACATAGTGTTCTAATTTTACTACTTTTTTCTTTATGCAACCCTTTTCTGTCAACTGTAAATAATCTTCTGAAAAGTCTTCCAGTTGAAAATGCTTTATGCAACATATTAACGCTTCATCTAATTCCTTCTTTTGTAAATATTTTTGCTTCTTTTCCTTTATTAATAAAAATCTTCGGCAATAAGCAATAACTCTTATCAATTTATTCAACGAAGAAAATTTCTATCACGGAAGTTCTTGTGGCACAGCACTAATATGTACCTTTATGCGCTTTTCTATATTAGTGTCCATGTCCCTTGGTCTGTGATATTTAATTTGCTCATCCCTAAGAAAACTTGGTCCTGAAAACCATAATTGGCTTTCAGCCAGCGCATATTTTGTGTTTAGTTGAAACGTGAGCCCATTGTGACGCATCCAGAGTACTAAGAATTTCCGACACTCGATTGCCCACAAAAGTTTTCCACCTACTTGGGTGATTGTTTAACCAAGCAAGCACTACGGTTGAATCTGTCTTCGCTCTAATGTTCTCTCTGGAAATATGCATGGCTTCTGCTACTTCTGCCAATAAACGATTCAACAACATAGCTCCACATAACTCTAACCGAGGAATGCTTACCTGTTTTATTGGAGCTACTTTGGTCTTCGCCATCAAAAGAGCAACGTGAATATCGCCTTTAGCATCGACTGATCTTATATACACCAAAGCTGCGTATGCGGTTGCTGAAGCATCACTGAATCCATGAAGTTCAACACTTCGATCAGTTTGCTTAATTTGAAGCCATCTTGGAATACTAACTTCGGTAAGTTTGGACAACTCACTACGGCAAGTCCTCCATTCATTTAATACATCTTCAGGAACCTTTTCATCCCATCCTACACCAAAAAGCCATAGCCTTTGTATAAATACTTTTGCTAGTATAACGGTAGGTGCTAGCCAACCCAGAGGGTCAAATAGGCGAGCAATTTCTGATATTATATTTCGTTTAGTTTCAGGTCCAGGTGTTGGAGCGAGCTGTACTGAATATTTAAAGACGTCATCACTACGGTTCCAAGTAAGTCCTAGAATTTTAGTTATATCTAGTTGAATGTTCCTTTCTTCATAGCTTTTATTTTCCAGACTGTTTTCTAAAAACTTTTCAGGTACGTTCTTATTCCTTACTCTTTCGCTCTTAGTTTCTTCCACTTCCTGCTTATTTATTGCTCTTAGTAATTCTTGACTATTACTATTCCATTTCTGTAGTTCAAAACCTCCCTTCTTTAATAGATTCTTCATCTGTCTATATAATTCCTTACCTTCTTCGGCTGTAGAGCACCCAGTCATTAGGTCATTCATATAGAAAGATTCCCGAACTCTATTCGCTGCTAGGGGATAAGTTTCTGCTTCATCGATAGCGACTTGATTCAGCGTCTTTACAGCCAAGTAGGGTGCTGATGAAGTCTCGAACGTAACGTTGGTTAATTCATAATCCTGTATCAGCTTGTCGGAGCCTTCTCTCCAGACTATCACTCCAGACTGTCACCCTTACCTGACGATACATTTTTATTATGTCAGCTACGAGGCCAATGGGATATACTCTCCAACGTAGTATAATATGGCGCAAGTCGGATTGTAAAGGTGGTCCTACCATAAGCGTATCGTTCAAAAAAACACCGTTCTCGTTTTTGCAGGACGCATCGAACACTATCCGAACTTTGGTTGTGAGTTTGACCTCTCTTATTACAGCGTGATGGGGTAAGTACACAGTTTCATTTTCTTTCTTTTGTACTTCGCTTACCGGTCTCATGTGATTTAGATATAAATATTCATTTAAAACTTCTGTGTATTTTTCTTTTAGTTTCTTATCCTTCTCTAATTTTCTTTCCATAATCTTTAATCGTTTTACAGCGATATTACGCGAGTTGCCACCTTTGCATGCCGGCTCTTTATCTTTGAATGGCAGTTTAACCACATGTCTTCCATCAGATGTTCGAGTGGTTGTGGCTGCGAAAAGATCTTCGCACTGTTGTTCTTCGTCTGAAAATATTTTCTTACTTGGTGTAAATTATTCTTCTAACTCCTAAAATTTCTTGAGTATATCGTTCTGATTTACTTGTGCGTGCATTACTGATATTTTTTGTGTACTATTATTTAATCTTGTTCTATCTACAATACCTGAAATAATCCAACTAAGAGTTGTGCACTGTGCGATAAGATATCCCGTTGGATCCTTTTTTACACCGCTCTTTACGACCATAGACATCAGCTCATTATAATAAGTTAATTTTATTGGGAGTGCTAAAGTCTGGATCAGCCAGTTTTACGCCTTTCAAATCCATCCAATTCGATAACTCTATCTTTGTATCTGGTAGATAAGACGTTATAGTCTTTAGAACATAAGCTGTAACCGGTAGTTTGAGGTTAGGATCTATATACGATTTCAGATTGAGTGTTACTATCTACTTCGAGACTATGTCTCTGTCGGCACCTAATCCAGTTACCGTACTGGAGTACGTTTTAATCGTAAGTACTGAACTGTAGCTTCGGTTATAAATGAAGCTTGGGAACCTTGATCAATCAAGGCCCGCACCACTTGATAGTTTCCTGAGATGGACTTGGCTCTAATTAGCGCGGTGGCTAATAAAACTTGTCTGGACTCCATGCCGTTTCCAGACGAAAAACAACTAACTATGGGGTTTTTATCACAATTGACATCCGAACTTTCAACGGATGTACTTGCTCTATTGTCCCGGTCACCACGATTAGTAGCCTTACCGCTAGTGGGATGCAATAATGAATGATGTCGTTTCTTACAAACTCTACAATTAGTTGGATTTTGGCACTGTTTAATTGAATGGTTTCCGCCTAAACAATTAAAGCAAATATTGTTACTTAAAACCAAATTGTATCTTTGCTCATAAGGAAGCTGTAGGAATTTTTTACAAAAACATAGTTTGTGAACTTCTAAACAGTATTCACAACAAGCTTTACCACCCACGAAATTACGCTTTAAATGCAACCAATGCTTTTGTAGTATGTGAAGTATGTACATTATTGTGAATTAACTCCTTTTTAGGCTCTATACACTCTAATGCTCTAAATCGACTTTCCAGAAAAGTTTTAAATTGCTCAAATGTGGGCAAATCATTTAGACTATCACTACTGGTTTGTTATTCCCACTATTTACGTGTTTCTGGGTCTAATTTAAACGTCATAACATGAATAATAATTAAATCCCAAGTACTAACATTAACATCTAAATTCCTTAAAGCATTAAGACAATCATTAGTCGTATCTAACAAATCTTTCAAACCGGTAGAAGATTCTACGTTCAGACGTTTTTGAACGAAAAGGCGTTTAAGAATACAATTTGCGAGATACTTTTTATTGTAGTACCTACGTTCTAACTGTTCCCAACACTGATTGTAGTTCGTATCTGACACTGGTACTTGCCGGACAAGTTGCTCGGCTTCGCCTGCGAGATGTCCTTTTAAATAGTGCATCTTTTTTACATTATCTAACGAACTGTTTTTATGAACTAGCGACATAAACAAGTATCTAAATGTTGTCCACTCTGTATACTTCCCAGAAAACGTGGGAATAGAATTTTTAGGTAATTTAACTTGAAACTCCTTAACGGAATTATTCGAATTCTGATTGACATGACTATCGGCATCATTATCATTTAAGAATGTACTCAACTCTGCTTTATAATTGCAATAAAATTCTTCTACGATGTCGTACAAGTCTCGCTTAATATACGCCGTTTCCGCTAACTTTGCACTATCTATTGTTTTGAACAATTGTTTGTGGTTTTCGACAAATTCAAACCATATTTTATCTAAATTTTCTACTCTATTTTTAACATATGTACTAGTTTTTCTGTCCTTTGAACATTTTCTAAAATTAATTTGAGACTTATTCATTCGGCTGTATAATTCATCTTGTAATGCAATAAGATTCTCCATATTAAATAATTTTAGTATTAATACAAATAACACAACCAAAATAAACTAAGTCAATAAAATTACAAAATTATTCTAAGACTTTTGCACTTTAAACTTTGGTGAAAATTGGGCATTGGTTCCCCGTTCCCTCGTTTTTTACACAATTATTCTAAGTCCTTAAATCTACACACAAATTTTTACAAATATTTTATGGTTAAAGTAAAAGAAATTTTTAATAATGGTTTCAAAGTTAAACAATTAATAGAAATAAAGTTCAAATTTGCTTGCAATAAATATACACTTTAAAAGTACTCACAGTTTGTTCTTCATCCACTTAACATTTCCGAACTATTGTCGCACTGTACCGAATGACATCAAGTCATTCACGGGAACTGCTTGGTTGTCCTCTTCTCGCCACCCCGTGGTGTGTGGCGCTGCTGATTAACGCCGACCTCAGAGTTGTTCTCGTCTCGCCACTGCGTGGTCGTGGCACTGCTGCTGTGTTGTCCTCCTTTCGCCACTACGTGTAGTGTGGCGCTGCTGCTCCACACTGAACTGAACTTGTGTACGCGAGCGCTCGCGCGATATGTACACACTGTATAGCACTCTTGATGGATATACTACCAAATCTTGCTTGCACTCTGTGCCAGCAGATTTTCAATAGTAATCCCCTAATTAATCAAGCCCGAATTCAAAAATAGCCAATTAACAATTCGGCTCGACTGAACCAAATGTTTGGACTAGCACTGAACTGAATGCCAAAGTGGCTTACGATGGGATGATTTAATAATATACTCCACAACGTATGTACTATGGTATATTAACATGAAGTTTAATACACGAAAATAAATGATATTCTTGTGGCCTTATGGTCTAGTTGCATTGCACGTCGACATCGCGATATAATTTTTGTACAGCGCCATGAAGTAGTAAAAAGGTGAACTACTATACTTTAACAATGGTAGAAGAATTGAGTTACGAGACTTGGTTTCTTTTACATGTTTTGATGTACCTCATTTCTTGTTGTATATAGCTCTACTTTTTTCCTTTACGGTACCATCTACTTCTTGAATACCAACAAAGTACCTATCTACACCTATTATTCCATTATATTATACATATACAGGTACACTGATTAATTTACTGCAAATGTTATTTTGTAATCTTTTATTTATATGGGATTACAAAGTTATTTTTGCAGTTAATGTATTTAGAAAACTGGACCAAAATTGCAAAAAATTTAAATTTAAAAAAAAATAAGTTATTTAAGATACTTTCTTATTCAGAGAAACAATCTTGATGTAAAGATGTTACTGACAAAAGACTAGCAAATATTACCTGATAATGTCTTAAAATTGTTTATTTAAATATCAGAAAATTACAAAGCCGCTTTACTTTCTATAATACAAAGACTTAGGTGACACTTATAGTGCTTGTTGCTAAATAAATAATTTGATTATACTTAAAAACATTTTATAAATACAGAGAAATCGGAAAGATTCTTATGGGAGGCACAATGCGGATTTAGACCTGGAAGAGGATGCACGGATCAAATGTTTTCTCTCCGCATGATCACGGAGAAGCTTCTGAGTGTTAACCAGAGGATTTACTGTGCTTTTGTGGATCTGGAGAAAGCATTTGATAAGGTTATAAGGAAGAAAATGTGGGAACTGTTGCCGGGATATGGTGTGGATGGTCGATTGTTAAGGGCTGTGCAGTCACTTTACTATGACTGTAAAGCCTGTGTGCGGGTAGGGCATGACCTGTCACCCATGTTTAGCGTCCAAGCGGGCGTAAAACAGGGTTGTGTCATGTCTTCCTGGCTGTTCATACTGTATCTCGACAGCTGTTTACAGAAGCTGAAAGATAGCTGTTTGGGTGTGAAATTGGGTGACATAAAAGTTAATTGTCTGCTGTACGCTGATGATGGAGTGCTTATTGCACCATCAGAAGCAGAACTGCAGGCATTAGTCACGTGTATGAAAGAGGAATGTGAAATTAAAGGTCTCCGTTTGAATGCTAATAAAACTAAGGTTCTGGTATTTGAAAGGACGAAGAGAGAACGAAATTTGAAATATGGGTAAATCAGGAATGTCTAGAACAGGTAAATGAAATTGTATACTTGGGGAGTGCCTTCAGCCGGGATGGAAGATGTGATTTAGATGTGGATAGGCGTGTTGCTGCCGGAAACAAAGTCAATGGTGCCCTGAATGCATTAGTCAAAAGGCAAGGCGTGGTGAAGAGTGCACGCCTTGCAATACATAACGCAGTGTTGGTACCGACTTTGTTATATGGCAGCGAAACCTGGGTATGCCAGAAGAAGCATAAAAGCAAGTTGAATGCAGTGGAGATGCGATCTCTTCGTAAAATGTGTGGCGTTACCATAGCCGACCGAAAGCGAAACGAAGAGATTCGCAATATGGCAGGATTGAAAGATGACCTTATCACAAAAATTGATAGGGGCGTACTCCAA
Source organism: Parnassius smintheus behrii (assembly GCA_036936625.1). Classification (NCBI taxonomy): domain Eukaryota; kingdom Metazoa; phylum Arthropoda; class Insecta; order Lepidoptera; family Papilionidae; genus Parnassius; species Parnassius smintheus. The sequence goes on from JAUPFT010000005.1 coordinate 58,346,446, forward strand.
TGGTTTGGGCACGTTGAACGAATGAGTGAAGACCGAATGATGAAGAAAATATATAGATCGAAAGTAAATATTAAAAGGTGTCGAGGTAGACCGAGACTAACTTTCGAAGACCATGTGAGCAAATTGCTCGAAGAGGGGAGGGTCAAGAGTACTCGGATACCTAGACGTGCATGTATGAAGAAGTTAATGAACCTGAAAGAAGCGAAAGAGGTATGTAAGGATCGTGACACTTGGCGATCTGTTCTCTCTGGCTACCCCGTTAGGGATTGTGCGTGACGATAAGTAAGTAAGTAAGTAAAAACATTTTAGAACATTGACTATTCATTAGACTTTTTGTTAGTTTATTGTTATAAAGGACTTAGTCGCTAAGCTACCACATCATCCCATTCTGACTACAATTACTTAATCACTACAATCATAAACAAAATGTATTAAAGTAACAATGGTTATGTGCAATAAACACCACTATAAATAATCACACCTGAGGAATAAGTGGAGCGACTACGACTACGAAAGACTACGACCGAGTGCTTTCCGATCGGCTCGATTCACTGGCACTGCGAAGAGATGTTGCATCCCTATGCATTTTCTTTCGCATATACAATGGAGAGTGCTCTGAGAAATTGTTCGGATTAATCCCAGCCGCCAAATTTCGTGAACGCACTACGCGGCAAATGTCCCGATACCATCCACACCATCTGGATGCTTGGCGGTCCACCACTCTACGTTTCAAAACGAGTTTTCTTTCGCGTACAACCTCTCTGTGGAATAGTTTACCACCGGCGATTTTTCCGGACCGGTACGACCTGGGGACCTTCAAGAAAAGAGCTTACTCCTTTCTAAAGGGCCGGCAACGCACCTGCAATTCCCCTGGTGTTGCGGTTGATCATGGGCGGCGGTAGTCACTTAACATCAGGTGAGCCGCATGCTTGTTTGCCCCCTCTTATATAAAAAAAAACTATAAATAGTCACACCTATTCCCTACACAGAAACCAGTCTGCTAGCTTGACCAGCATTTAAGCCTCCTTCGACATTGGATAAGCCAAAATACTGTTCAAGGTGCCAAAGTGGAAAATGCTATCACTACCAAAACATTCTAATTGCTTCATTCAAGACACATTCCATCAAAATATATTGGTAATTTTCAACTATTCCGCATATATCACGATTTGGTGTTGGCACTTTTTTCATTAAAAAACAAACTTGTTCGATGGAATATGTAATCTAAGAATAGGTCTTATGTAGTTTATTTTTAGTGGACAGTTATCTATTCACAAATTACAGGTTATTTGTGGCTGAATTGTTCAATACCAGATACTCTTCAACAGACTGACAGTTATATATAATAACTTGGCAGATGGCAACCGTAGAATAATAACCTTTTTGTTTTGAGATTGCAATTTTAAGATTGATTTTATTATATCATAGGCAATCTGTTCACCCCTTACTTGAGAGGCACTTCCAAATCCTATAAAAACATCAATATATAATGCAATTTAGTTATATATATATATATATATATATAGAATAAAAATTAGAAAAAGAATTATTTTAAGTGATATTGACAGATTATTCTGCAAGAGCCTTACAATTGTGATGGAGAGTTATGCATAATACTAAAAATACAAGATCAAGCAAATGTCCTTAATAGAAAAGTAAGTAGATTACCATAGTTGGCCATTTCCAGAGCAGGTATTCCAGTATTTATTTTGTCAGCGGTAGATAAGGTGGCAAGGCAAAATGGTGAAGAAGCAAACCGGTAGGGTAACAAATCTCGCCAAAGTGCTTATGACACACAAAAAATTTATGTAGCTCTTCTGCATTGACCTGCTTTAATTTTTCACAATTTATTTTTTCCACACACTTGAGTCTTAGCTCAGTCTTTGGAAAACAATGTAATTTAACATTAATGACGCTTGTTTGAAGGACGCAATGCGAAACACAACTAGCATTCTTCATGATGAGTACACAATTTTAACGTGAGAGGATAAGCATGGAGTTTAACACTTCAAAGTAATTTCATTCGATCAAATCCAAATTTCCAAAACTCCACCAAACTGTAATGTAAATGAAATTGAAATAATGAATACAGAGTACCTTTGTATAAACTGAAAATAATGAAGGGGAATCCTGTTCCTATATCCTCTTAATAGTCTCTGTTCTCTGTGAATAAATGTTATGGAAGTTTGAAACTCAATCTGTGGTAATAAGAAATGTCATATTCTAAACTACCGGTTGGAATCTATGGTTGAAAATAAGTGCTATTTTTTTTTTGTTCTAAGATTTCATGCCGTGATTGAAATATTGACAATTTCGACATTAACATTATAGTGTTGCAAGAAGGTAAACTTTTATGTTCTTTGATATTTAACAAGTTAGTTCAATTCTTAGAAACGGTAGAATCTGCTTGTAAGATACTATGTAAAATATTTCTATAATATATGGTTCCTAAAGCTTCTGTACAATTTTCAAAGAAAGCAAATTAAGCAAAAAAAATTAAGCAAAAAAAAAGAAAATTTTTATAAAATTATGTCTGCAAATTTTCCCTATGATTTTTAACAGCCAACCTTTTTTTAAAAAAATCCGCACTCTGAATACCTTTTTCGTTAGCGTAACGACATCGTAATGTAAAGATAATTAACGATATTGCACGGAATATCGGCTGTAGAACCTTGCATTTATCGTAAGCATCGTTACGGCAAGCGATTTTTGTCGTTATTATTTAGCGATCGGTAGTTGGTAGAGTCGCTATCTATATTGAGACTGCAGCCACTGATGTAGTAACGAGGGCGATCCTGTATTATTTTTCACAGTCTGCGGACTTCTACCGCTACTTGTAGTATTAGTCTGCAGACTGGTACTACAAGCTGGTAGTACCAGTTACTCGACTCCACCGAGTCAGTAATTCATTCTTGGGGCGATGTATACGCGCTTACAACAGAATCCCGAAAAATATACAAACTTTGACATACAAGAAGTTCAAAACTTTATTAAACAAAGTTTGTATGAAAAGGGTTATTATAGTATTAAGGAATTTATGGATGATAATATGATGATGGGAAGTATGATCGCTACCAAGCTATTTCTAATTTGTCTTGTGCTGTTAATTGTAAGAACATCATTGTAAGCTATTATTTGAGAGAAAAAAATAGTCCCACTGGGTTTCCTGCTAGTTCTTCCCAGGACATAGGTGTTTACGCGAACCAGTGGTAAATGAAAAAAGTGACTTTCAATAAGTATTGTTTACAATCTACATTGAATAAAAAGTTTCTGTTTTGTTCTTTCCTGTTCTTCACGGAGCGTACTATAGGCTAGTACGCATTTCATCTTAGTCTTCAGACTCGACTTATGTAAAATTGAAATAACTGGCTTCTGTTAAGCTTAAGGGGTAATTTGCATATTACTAAGACACAAAACTCCTTTTTTAATGTGTCCGTATGTCTGCCTGTCTCTCCGTCCAGGCTAATCTTTGGAAAGGTTGAACCACTTGTGATTCTGGGCTATATTTTTAAAAACGATTATCATAATTACCTCTAAAAGTCTTTGACTACCGTATATTATAATAACGCGACATAAACAGATTCCATCAAGGTAAAGCCGAGGCGAGTTGCTAGTATTAAATATTATTGTGTAAACGTAAACGTCATAATGGAGCTAAAGCTCATGTCAGTAGCATGGCACATTTTACTGACATATTCATTACATCAAGAAGTGTTCATATTCATTACTACGCAAAGCTAATTGGAATATAATATCATATTTAAACACTTATGCATTCTCACCGTTCGCTGGAGCTAAAGTTCTGCCAATATGACATGAGTTTGTTCGCACTAATTAACATGTCGGATGCAAGGATTAACATCGTTTCTTCTACAGTATATTAATAATGAAATTTCTTTTTCATATATCTAAAGTGGGTTTCTCATTTCAATATTTAATGTTACTTACTTTAAATCGTGGCACAGTAGCTAAGCAATAAGTTGCGACGCTGGGGGTCGCGGTTTCGAATCCGGCACGGATAAATTATTTATATGAACTATAAATAATTGTTTCGAGTCTGGATGTTTGTTCTTGTGAAATTTATAGATGTAAACTGTCTCCACGACACAGGAGAAAAGCTAATGTGGAGGTTACGTTTTAAAAAGCAAGAAAAAAATAATATACTCAAAATTCACAATATTTAATTTTGACCTTTACTGCTCTTTTTATCAATAATTGAAATACATCACTCCACATTAGATTCTTTTTTAAGAAACTTTTGCCATTTTCAAGCAAACGTAAACTGGCTTACATTTCTTGGAAGTTTCAACAAATGTATTCCTAAAAATCTCTGAAGACTAAGATGAAATGCTTCACAACTTGTAATTATACTTGCACTTTATACCAATTAGATTACAACACAGCGTTGCAAATGCACTGCTATTTGATGGCAGGATTAGGTAAGAGCGTGTCACCCACCCGGATATACTTCCCGGTAGAAAAGTAGTTCTACGAACTAGTCGCGTGTTCAGTTGTGTTTAATACAAAAACCACGTTTGTATGTCAGGGCTGGTATCCTCAGAATTGTTAAATGTAATTTTTACAGTTTATATATTTGTCACAGGTTTGTTATTTGTATTGATACCTTCTTCTTTTTGTTTATGACTCCGTAAACGTAAATGGCTCTTAGAGCTATGCTGCAGCTATATTATGTTATGGTACGAATGAGTCGACTTGTCTGGAGATTGACCTCACTCTCATGGAGTATCAGCTTTGTTGTATTTCGTATAATTCTATATGTTTAAGTAATCTTTTTATAGGAAAAGGGTGACAAACGAGCATACAGTCCACCTAATGGTAAGTGGTTGCTGTGGTCCATAGACAACTATCCTCGATTACGAATCGACTAAGATGGAATGCCTCGTTTCCGGTTTTTTTATAGAAGAGGGGGCAAACGAGTATGCTGCTCAATTGATGGCAAGTAACTACCGCCGGACATGACCAACCGCAACAACAGGGAAATTACGGGTGCGTTGCCGGCCTTTTATAAAGGAGTAACTTCCTATCTTGTAGGTCCCTAAGTCTTATCGGTCCGGAAAAACCACCGGTGGTAAATAATTCCAGCTTCTTGTAAAACGGTTCTCCGGTTCTCTACACTCACCATATGAAACACAGCAGCGTTGAGGTTTTTACGCTGATATTATGTGATCAGAGTGTGGTCCTTTCCTGGTCTAGCCGACCCATTCGTGCTACAATTATACTACTAATATAACTGCAACATGGCTCCGCCACGTATAAATATTATACTATAAATATTTAAATCATTGCAGCTCGTTGAAGTTCCACTGCTAAACAAAGGCCAGAAAGATATTTTCCACAGTTACCACGCTTAGCAAGCTCATTGGCCACTTTAGTTTAAACAAACACCCAGATTTCTTTCATAGAATTATTGTGACAAGCGAGCACACACTCCACCTAACGGTAAGTGGATGCTGTGACCCAAAGACACCTACAGATGAGTCGTTACCACTGAGGACTAAGATGGAATTCCTTGTTTCCAGCAAAAAGGGTCTCCAATTCTCTATATGTAGATATTTTAAAAACGTCAAGAAACTTTTGTTATCAGTAGCCATGACAAATAATGACGCGATGGATGTTGAGTAGTGAGTACATTTCGTCACTGACACCGTGCTCACGTTTCATGATCGGAAAGCTGGGGCAAAGTAACGAGGCCTGGGTAAAATCAATAAAAATATTAATTGACGTGAAAAATATTTATTTTTAAAGTAAACTTGTTTCCATGCGACTTGATGGTAACTTAAATATTTTTTCGCGTTGACAACTTTCAGTAAAATATATGAAATGAAATGAAATAAATGATTTTATTCAACATAGATTATTATATATAATACTTATTGAAAGTCATTTTTTTTATTTTCCACTGATTGGCAAAAAAAACTCTGTCCTGGGAAGAACCAGCAAGAAAGCCAGCGAGATTTTTTTAACATATTTAAATTTACAATACATTTATTTTGTTACAATTTTTAAATGAATTTTTATAGAACCAGCATGGTGGCGATCACCTCATTCCCAGTGGTTATTTTCATTTATGTATTATTTTATATTATAATAACCTAATAACCTATAGTCCATGTATGCAAGTTTCCGCATTGATAAAGACAGTGACTGGCTTTTATAGTGGAGGAGTCTCGTTGCTGCTACATTGTGGTTGTAGCACAAGCGGGTCGGCTCGACCGGAATAGAACCATAATATGTAATTTAGAGAACCGGAGACACTTTTTACTAGAAACGAAGCATTATATCTTAGTCCTCAGGATATTAAAGCAGCAGCATTTTGGTTCTTAGTATAATAAGTTGATGCAAACTTTGATCCTCCTGAAAGATATTCAACAGTATGGCCAGCACTAAATTTCGTGCAACCAGCTTATGTTCTTTAATCGGATATACTACGTTTTTTTATTGATAACATTATTTAGTCAAATGAAACCTAAATAAGTCATTGTTAAAATTTCGCGCTGTTTTACTAGTAAGCAGTCTCTAAACTGAGCTTAGCTGTAAGTTGTTAGTTGAGTGCTAGTAAAAACCAGCCATTATACGTATTACCTGAATTTATTTTTATTCAATTTTATATTGTTCAATACTTACAATAATTATTATTTTACTGCCTCTTCGATCTAGTGGTTGTAGTAGTGCGACTGCTGATCATGAGGTGCCGAGGTAGTATCCCGAGTCGGGCCAAAAATATCAGTTATTGAGTTTTTCCATCAAGAACTTCTCAGCAGCAGCCCGGTGTCAGGAAGTTGTCTGTGCCTCACCCACGTACCTCGGAAAGCTCGTAAAGCCGTTGGTCCTGTACCCGATCTATATCTGGTTGTTTCGATTTACTGTCCCAAAGAATTATGAAGGTAAGGGAATAGAGAGTGTATCTATGCTTGCGCATACACATGGCCAATATAATCCTCTCCTACGCTGATGGCTATTTGTCTTCGAGACTGCCTGCCGTGAGCGAAATTCTGTCTGGTGGACGTTATTATTTTATTTATAAAACATCAACAATAATTTAATTATTAGTAAATCTAAAACAATAAAAAATACATAAATAAAAGTGAATTAATACAGAAATAATAAGTGGTGGAACTAATTTTCTAAGTATTGTTATATTCCTTCTTAGCCCTCAGAGGCGACAATGAATCTGACCTTTTTGTTCGAAGTTAGAAGCAGGTGCCCATGCACTGCACGTAGCCACTAAACATTAATTGAATCGGTAGTTTACTTGTCAACTCATCTTAAAAAATATATTAATATTTTTATATTAACATATTTTTAAAATGAAGTCCAAAATATATAAGGTTCAGCTACGGTCTTGTATATATGTGGCTATAAAGTAATACAGTCGAATGGAATGCGTGTAAAAGTTACGTGTACTCATTTTTTATAAGATTTAGTAAGGCTTATCTTATGGTAAAATATTATATATATATGTATATATCCAGCATTTAATGACCCTTGCCCACGGCCACTCCGAGTCCGGGAAATCATGAGGTGCCGAGGTAGTATCCCGAGTCGGGCCAAAAATATCAGTTATTGAGTTTTTCCATCAAGAACTTCTCAGCAGCAGCCCGGTGTCAGGAAGTTGTCTGTGCCTCACCCACGTACCTCGGAAAGCTCGTAAAGCCGTTGGTCCTGTACCCGATCTATATCTGGTTGTTTCGATTTACTGTCCCAAAGAATTATGAAGGTAAGGGAATAGAGAGTGTATCTATGCTTGCGCATACACATGGCCAATATAATCCTCTCCTACGCTGATGGCTATTTGTCTTCGAGACTGCCTGCCGTGAGCGAAATTCTGTCTGGTGGACGTTATTATTTTATTTATAAAACATCAACAATAATTTAATTATTAGTAAATCTAAAACAATAAAAAATACATAAATAAAAGTGAATTAATACAGAAATAATAAGTGGTGGAACTAATTTTCTAAGTATTGTTTTATTCCTTCTTAGCCCTCAGAGGCGACAATGAATCTGACCTTTTTGTTCGAAGTTAGAAGCAGGTGCCCATGCACTGCACGTAGCCACTAAACATTAATTGAATCGGTAGTTTACTTGTCAACTCATCTTAAAAAATATATTAATATTTTTATATTAACATATTTTTGAAATGAAGTCCAAAATATATAAGGTTCAGCTACGGTCTTGTATATATGTGGCTATAAAGTAATACAGTCGAATGGAATGCGTGTAAAAGTTACGTGTACTCATTTTTTATAAGATTTAGTAAGGCTTATCTTATGGTAAAATATTATATATATATGTACATATCCAGCATTTAATGACCCTTGCCCACGGCCACTCCGAGTCCGGGAAATCATGAGATGCCGAGGTAGTATCCCGAGTCGGGCCAAAAATATCAGTTATTGAGTTTTTCCATCAAGAACTTCTCAGCAGCAGCCCGGTGTCAGGAAGTTGTCTGTGCCTCACCCACGTACCTCGGAAAGCTCGTAAAGCCGTTGGTCCTGTACCCGATCTATATCTGGTTGTTTCGATTTACTGTCCCAAAGAATTATGAAGGTAAGGGAATAGAGAGTGTATCTATGCTTGCGCATACACATGGCCAATATAATCCTCTCCTACGCTGATGGCTATTTGTCTTCGAGACTGCCTGCCGTGAGCGAAATTCTGTCTGGTGGACGTTATTATTTTATTTATAAAACATCAACAATAATTTAATTATTAGTAAATCTAAAACAATAAAAAATACATAAATAAAAGTGAATTAATACAGAAATAATAAGTGGTGGAACTAATTTTCTAAGTATTGTTTTATTCCTTCTTAGCCCTCAGAGGCGACAATGAATCTGACCTTTTTGTTCGAAGTTAGAAGCAGGTGCCCATGCACTGCACGTAGCCACTAAACATTAATTGAATCGGTAGTTTACTTGTCAACTCATCTTAAAAAATATATTAATATTTTTATATTAACATATTTTTGAAATGAAGTCCAAAATATATAAGGTTCAGCTACGGTCTTGTATATATGTGGCTATAAAGTAATACAGTCGAATGGAATGCGTGTAAAAGTTACGTGTACTCATTTTTTATAAGATTTAGTAAGGCTTATCTTATGGTAAAATATTATATATATATGTACATATCCAGCATTTAATGACCCTTGCCCACGGCCACTCCGAGTCCGGGAAATCATGAGATGCCGAGGTAGTATCCCGAGTCGGGCCAAAAATATCAGTTATTGAGTTTTTCCATCAAGAACTTCTCAGCAGCAGCCCGGTGTCAGGAAGTTGTCTGTGCCTCACCCACGTACCTCGGAAAGCTCGTAAAGCCGTTGGTCCTGTACCCGATCTATATCTGGTTGTTTCGATTTACTGTCCCAAAGAATTATGAAGGTAAGGGAATAGAGAGTGTATCTATGCTTGCGCATACACATGGCCAATATAATCCTCTCCTACGCTGATGGCTATTTGTCTTCGAGACTGCCTGCCGTGAGCGAAATTCTGTCTGGTGGACGTTATTATTTTATTTATAAAACATCAACAATAATTTAATTATTAGTAAATCTAAAACAATAAAAAATACATAAATAAAAGTGAATTAATACAGAAATAATAAGTGGTGGAACTAATTTTCTAAGTATTGTTTTATTCCTTCTTAGCCCTCAGAGGCGACAATGAATCTGACCTTTTTGTTCGAAGTTAGAAGCAGGTGCCCATGCACTGCACGTAGCCACTAAACATTAATTGAATCGGTAGTTTACTTGTCAACTCATCTTAAAAAATATATTAATATTTTTATATTAACATATTTTTGAAATGAAGTCCAAAATATATAAGGTTCAGCTACGGTCTTGTATATATGTGGCTATAAAGTAATACAGTCGAATGGAATGCGTGTAAAAGTTACGTGTACTCATTTTTTATAAGATTTAGTAAGGCTTATCTTATGGTAAAATATTATATATATATGTACATATCCAGCATTTAATGACCTTTGCCCACGGCCACTCCGAGTCCGGGAAACGCACACAAGTTCCGTTTTCCAGTCGACGGAAATGCCGCCCCAAAACATACACGAGATACCCCCGTAATCGACAAATTCTTCGAAACAGGGTTGTGTGAACCTCTCCCCCTGTCTTCTGTAGACCCTTCTACGTCTGTCATTGCAGAAGAGACAGACCCTCGTCTCATCAGAGAAGAGTACGGTCCGCCACTGTTCTAGAGTCCACTCGCAATGATTGCGAGCAAACTCTAGGCGGTCTCTGTGCAGTAAGTTTTGGACCTTTAGCAGGTCTATGGGCTGTTAAACTCTTTTCGTGTAACCTCCTTCTTACCGCAGAAACACTCACAGATGTTCTCCGAGTTGATCGAAGCTGTTGCAACTCAACAGCATTTGTAAAACGGTTTCGTAAAGATGTCGTAACGATGAAACGGTCATATCTTTCTGATGTGCACCGTTTTCTTCCAGATCCCGGTTTTCTAACATAACCACCAGTCTGCTAAAAACGTTGGAACACCCGTCGAACTGGGTCGGAACAGGGACGGGTTCAACTGTCGAGCAACGTCACTGCCGCATCCCCGATAGGGCAATCACTTGAGCTTCTTCAGAGCTGGCGTCCATCTTTACTTGTTCTTACTTGGGTTACTTGTTCACGTGTATTCACTGCAAAGTCTAAATTACGACTGACCATATTTCATCCAGATCGACCCTTTCATACCCTTTTTAGGTTGTGTAACTAGCGTCCTTACTAACAGTCCTTATTTGACAGTGTTTATTTTTGACGCTCTATAATGATAAATGTTTTAATGATTTTATGATTTTTATTAATAATGTAAATCTATTCAAATACCCATTTCAAACACACCAATATTTATAAAAATATAATTCATTTCTAGCCATTACAGCCATTTTTCGCGCAAACTAAGAGAGGTGCGATTTTTGTGACGCTGAGTGTATATACATATTATGTTTAAGTACGTTTAGTTTTTTTAATAGCCGTTTTGCAAAAAAACAGTGCATTAAAAAAAGACTAGTTCAACTATTTATTAACCCTTACCATTATAGCCCATCTAAAGTCTCACTAGACACAGGACTCCCTACAAATCACCTCATTTTTTGTATTGAATAAGCGTGACAAACAAGCACACACTTGATTGTTCGTTGTTGCTGGGGCTCATAGACATCTACATTTTTTTTGATTACGAATCAAAATGCAGATGGTTTGTGTCGTGACAACTAAGATAGAATGCCTCATTTCCAGTAAAAATAGTCCCCGGTTCTCTACACACACCATACGAAACACATACGCGTTAAGGAGCAATTTTTTATTCACCTGTTATCAGGATGTTCATGCTGCTGCCAATCTTCTGGTTTAGTTTGCCTTTGTCGCCTCTTGAACACCCACGGTATAAAATGAGTTAGTCACTACCTGGTGAATTTAAAGTTTTTTCATTTTAAGTCCTTCTATGTTGCATAGTGAATAGTTTGTAATATAGGCTGTTTTTACACGCTCCACGTGTGTGATAAAACGGATGGTTATAGAGAACGAAACATTTCTTGGATAAAAAAAACTTTCGTATAGGAATAGCATCGTATAGGATAGAAAAAATCACTCATAATAGCAGATTAAAAAATCACTTATAATAGATAGAAAAAATCACTAGAAAGAAACCGTACGAGGAAGATAATTCAAAATACATTTGCAAGAGATAAGTCAGTTCATGTTATAGATACAGATGGTAGACATATTAAAGGCATGGCACTGTCCTCTTAATCACAGTATACTTTAATTCTAGTTCAATTTTTGGTGCTTCACTGAATTTATTTTTTCAAATTTATTTTTTGTTGAAAAATTTAAAGAGCAAACGCAGCGGAATTTTCTATCTTCCTTAATTTCTAAATAATAAATGACTGTGTTGTTTAATCGATTTTCGAATCGTAACCATTCGAAATTTCCACATCAAAAAGATAAATTTTAATATGTCTCATGAATTCTTGTGCTGATAAGGCTTATTTTGCGTAATCCCAACTGGCACAATCCATCAATCATCCCAGATATCCATAACTCACGCGCCATTCGTTTCATACAATTGAGACAATTGTATTTCTTAACTCTGTAGATGTTCACTAGTATTCCACATTTCAGCTTTTTTAAAATATTCACGAAATAGTCTGCGATTTATCGCAGAACGATTCAGGGATAAGATTTATTGTCAGCCACTGGCTCGACTTGTACGCAATATTTATTGATATATTACGCCAGCTGTTATTATGTAAAATGTACTATAAACAATATGTAAACGTAAAGTATTTTATACACGCTTCTTTATTGTCTCTAAGTGCACACTTAGGTTATATCTACATCCTTCAACTATCCTTTAATAGGCCTACTGGAAGAAATTTCATAATGGAATGAAGATTCTATCAACATATGTGCTTACTTTAACTATTAAATAAATATATAAAAATTTTATGATCACATCATAGACTCCATGAGGCCAACGTTTCATTTGTGCCATCTATAGGTACTGTATGCTTAGAACTGCTCTCGCCTTAACATCAAATGTGATGGACAACAAATCCGCACAAAACAATTCAATTCGACTCCGAAGGATGAATAGAGATCGAGCCCGCGTCCCGCAGCGCTGTAGTCGAATCATTATCTAGTAGTTGTTAAGAGATCGATAAAGGGTTAATAAAAAAGTTTGTTTCCTCTATGTACATAATACCAATTATTTTTTATCTGCATGATTAGGCCTTATCGGGACCTGTGAAATAAAGGGAATGGACTATATTAACAATAGTTTTAATGCCGTTAAACGTTTATACAAATGTATATAATATATTGCAAGGTGGAATGCCCGTTTGTGGCGCTCGCGTTGCCGCAATGTCAGCGAGTCAGTGACCAGCCCGCCCCTCTACGTCTCCCGTTGTCACCGAGGCGCGACGAGGTGCGCCGACATATTCCCCGGGTTGAAGAGACATCTTCAATCTTCAACTGGCAGAGGGCAGATGCAGTTGAAAGCACGACGAATGATGCCTCGCTTCGTTTGGTGCTTTCAACTGCATCTGCTTCTACGGGAACGACTTCCTTCTTCAATATAAGTGGCCGTGGATTCAAATTTTGCTCGACGACCGTTGATAAGACTGCCTGTTTTACATATTATTCTACAGAAGTGTCTGCTGTATGTGGCCTTCATGGTTACAAAGGACAAAACTATTGTTTTTTTTTATATTTTGGTGTACAATGAAGAATAAGTAAATAAATAAATTATATACTTATAGCAGATTCTGGAATAAAACATATTATGTGATTTTTCAATTTTGTCGTATTTTTTTTCTGCAATTCAAGCGTAACTTAAAAAAGTTATCAAAGGTAAAATAGCGAAGAGTAAATCCATTTTTTACTTTCATGTAAATCGCGTTCACGTATTCAACAAAAAAGACATTAGGAGGTGAAACAGCTGCTTAAGCAGTTAGTAGCAGTTTTATAAAGCTAAAGAGATTTATTTTTTAAAAGAGTTCTCCATGTTAAGATAATTGAATTCAAAGGCTGTTGGGTTGGATAATATCTCCTCTCTATGTTATACATAGACTATGACGGTGATGATTATTATTTTTTACGGTTTATTTGCCTTTGATAATATACTCTCGTTCTGCCCCAACTTCGCATGAGTTTAGGACCTCAAAAGGAATACCACCTCCTTTTGAGATCGATCATTCATCGAATTCCGTTCAGCCGTTTAGGGGGAGTTTATTGACAAATACAAGATCAGAATAATTATATATAAATAAAGATACGGTAAATAAATCCACGCTGCTATATAATGGCATCAGGCGGGTAAGAACCACGCTATGATCGACCGACACGAGCTGAGCAGTCAGAGATGGGGTTCCGCACTCCCCCCCCCCCCCCTTAGACAACGGTTAGATAGCTCACTAACGCCTACAGGCGCCTAAAGGCGACGTGATGATTGGTAACAATACCAAACCATAAACCATTTCATAACCCTCCCCACGTCATTGCTTTTAGTTTTTTAATTAGCTCGTGGCCTTGCAGGCCGCAAGCCTTGACTCAGATTAAGCTATAAGAGTTGCATAGACTAACAGCGATAACATCCAGAAAATAGAAGGATCACACTCTCACAGATTACCAGCGTCGTCGTATTCTAACTGTGCATGGCAAAAACCAGATAGCATTCCATCTTATTTCTCAGTTCTAGTAAGGCATCTGCATTTTGATTGTTAATTGATATTAAATGAAAGTGTCTATAAACTACAAAATCCACCATCATCACTTAGACTATGTTCTCATTTATCACCATTAGTTCATAATCATCTTTCGTCATTAAAAGAAAATGATTTACAAGCATCAGTATTACCGTCCGAATATATTTAGTGTGAGTGCATTCAAGAGAGCAGATAGTTATTTTCTAAGCTATTGCGTTACACAACCTACCATCAAGTTTTATTATTATCAAGCTCTTAAAAAATACAAAAAAATCTACCTGGTTGATTTTCTCGTAACTTTCCATTAAAACCGTGATTAGTAATTATTCTCTGCTTATAAGTCTTTTTGGCTGAACATGGTTCGAGTAGTTCACTGTTCTTAAGACTCTGTCCACCTCCTCGAGCATTACTGGTGTGACATCCTGTATTATATATTATCATTTCCTTTATAAGTAGAAGAAACAGCAGTAAAGAAGTATGAATTTGTACACTGTAGTGTTTTGTGTGCAAACAACTTTAATAGACTATTACCACATATACACATTGATATATTTGCATACATTGACGTGACAGAGTTGGTAAAGGACGCCCTAGGCGAAAATTTGTCGACAAAATTGGCGACCTACTGAAAAGGGGCCAAATTAAGAGTACTCTAAACCGAAGAGTATGTATGCGTAGGTATATGAAGAGGCGAGAGAGGTGTGTCAGGATCGTGCCAAATGGAAGGCTGTAGTCTCTGCCTACCCCTCTGGGTGATAGGCGTGAGTGCTTATAAATATATAAACACATTGATTTATTTCGGTACCAATACCGATTCAGTGTCAAGTAAGTATCCGTTACAATATGTAATTTATTTTTTAAAATAATACTCATACTCGTAATGTCTTACTTTTATTATTCTATATCAATAATATTTATTCACATTATTAATTACAAACTTTTAATGAGTTTTTGTTTTGCGTTAACTTATTTTTTTATCAGTTAGAATTCTCGTCTTTGTTTCAAGAACAAGGTATCATATATTTTGTATTTGCGCAGACTTGTAATTAACAACATTATTTGTGTGTGTGTGTGTGTGTGTGTGTGTGTGTGTGTGTGTGTGTGTGTGTGTGTGTGTGTGTGTGTGTGTGTGTGTGCGTGCGTGCGTTCTTGCATGCGTGCGCGCTTGCGTGCATGCGTGCGTGCGCGCTTGCGTGCGTGCGTGCATGCGTGCGTGCATGCATGCGTGCGTGCGTGTTTGCGCGTGCGTGCGTGCGTGCGTGCGTTCGTGCGCGCGTGCGTGTGTGTGTGTGTGTGTGTGTGTGTGTGTGTGTGTGAAGTGACTTTCAATAACTATTGTTATAATTTACATTGAATAAAAAAGTTTCTGTTTCTGTTTCTATTTATAGACACAATGTTCCTAAAAATATTGTTTTATGTTATTTTATATCTTTATCTATAAGTATTCCAACATAAACAAAATTGCGTAAAATAGACTAATTAGTCTTAGGCTAACAATTCAGGTTTGATAAATAAAAGGTAATCAAGTATTAGTCGAGATCGATTTCTAACAGTGGTAGAGCCACGCGGCAGCTTTGCTGTTGCACGTATAGGCCGGCTAAAACCGGGGTGGTACCATGACCTCACAGAATACGGGCGTGAAGTGGAAGCTCAGATTCCGCGTTACGTCTGGTGAGTGTAGGCGGCCTGAGGCCTATTTCTCCCCCTCCCTTTAAAACCCTTTTTCGGAAGGGGGGGGGGGGATTTCGCTCAAGACAATAAGTGCTCGGGTCAAACTGACCGCCGTCCACTAACATCTCGAGACGGCGAGGCCGTCTCTGCTCTTTCTAACCGATACGCACGTCCTCTCCGGCTGATGGTTCGTATCTCTCCTACCCGGGGTACAAACCGGACCACTTTTTGTGCCTCGGGCTGGAGTTTGCGTATACGTCAGAGAGGACATCTGTTCTTGACGCCTTGGTAGTCTTAAAGGTTCGGACCTATCCATCCTTTGGCTACGCATAGACAGTGACGACCATCCGCGCATCTACGGGTGCCTACATAGGTCCCATAGCGATAATTCTGAAACAGTCCGCCTCTTCGCCCACGTACAAATGGCTACAGATTCGTTGCTACAGCAGATCCCCTACGCAGAGATCGTAAGCCTCGACAATTTTAACGCCCCGCACACCGAATGGCTTGGTTCAAGTTTAACAGATCATGCGGGGAATTCTGTTCACGATTGTATCTTGGCATATGGTCTGACACAACTGGTTACTTGGCTTACGCGGATTCAAGATATGGAAGACCATGTTTTTTTATAGGAAAAGGGTGACAAGCGTGCATACAGTCCACATGATGGTAAGTGTTTGCTGTGGCTCATACACATCAACATCTATCCTCGTTTTTTATTTTATTTTTTTATTTTATTCTTATTGGAAAACTTACAGCTAACATTTAAAAGTTTTCACCTATAGACAATATGAACTTAAAAACAATAATTCCAGTCGGTAAAAGATAAACATCGATTAAGACAAATACAGTAAATTAACTAAATTAAACAGAAAAACATTCAACAAAAGAATTTTTTCGCTAAAATATTTTTGATTCGAGAAACACTGGTACTAAACAGATCCAAGTCAACGCTATTGGAAACATCATTAAGAGTTCTGCATGCACGTATTATAAAAGAATTTTGCCTGTATTTATTCCGGGTATGCGGCACGTGGAGTAAGCGAGGCTTTCTCAATAGGGTAGCTCTTGTTGTAAAGCCTAATTTACTCAGTAGCTCCGGACAGTCAATATGACCATTTGCCAATTTAAAAAGATAAATCATATCTGCCATGCGCCTACGTTCGTGCAGAGGCAAAATATGAAATTTTTTACATCGCGAAATGTAGTTATTAGTGTAAGATTGCGTCTTAAATTGCAGAAAACGTAGAAAACGCTTTTGTACTTGCTCAATCCTATCTATATAAATGTTATAATTTGGATTTCACACTTGAGAGGCGTACTCTAAATGGCTGCGAACAAGAGCGCAATAAAGTATCTTATATGTTTTAATATTATGAAAATCAGTGGAAAATCTCAAAACGAATCCAAGTGCTCTATTGGCTTTTTAATGATATTGTCAATATGTGCAACAAAAAGTAATTTAGAATCGAAAAATACACCAAGATCCTT